>CM053594.1:351152376-351164414 GCA_028646575.1 Pseudocheirus occidentalis
AACCATGGTTAATCCCTTTTCCCTCTCTGGGTCTCAGTAGAGTACTCTGCCAGACCGAGGTAACTTTTCCTCTCTTTTGATAGAACCATGGATCTGGAACTGGAGAAGAGCTAAGAATAAAAGGCCTCCAATTCCAACTCGCTTGTTTTAACAGCTAAAGAAACTGGAGCACAGAAATTAGTGACTTCCAAGGGAAATGTGAAGTCAGGTCTTCCTGACTCCAAATCTAGTGACCTATTCACTGTCACGTCACCTCTTTCCTAAGAATGACTATGAGGAAAGTAGTTTGTGACACTTAAATTACAAATAATTATTCTTGTTTATTTTTCTGTTATTAAATAATGACAACTGCTGATCTAGAGATATATTTACATCTAATATATATTTACATACATAACTAAGGTAAACACTGTACTTTATATGCCTTATCTCATTTGGACCTCACTTATACTAAATTTGACTATAATTGCATTAAACATTGAAGACTGACAAGTCATGATGTGGCAAAGTAGCTATTTCCTGACCCTGTCATTATGATTTCCATAGCCCTGATTTTCTGTTTTTTATTCCTATTTTGTCATTGTTTCTGGTTTTTGAGCAGCTAGATGGCACTGTGGATAAAGCACTGGAGTCAGGAAAACCTGAGTTCAAATCCAGACTCACACACTTACTAGCTGTGTGCCCCCGGGCAAGTCATTTAACCCTGTTTGCCTCAGTTTCCTCATTTGTAAGATGAGCTGTAGAAGGAAATGGGAAACCACTCCAGTATCTTTGCCAAGAAAATCCCAAATGTGGTCACAAAGAGTCAACCACAACTAAAAAAAAATGAAAATGATTTTTGGCTTTCCTTCTTCAATCACAATCTTATATTTGAGGTACCCTGTCAGTGCTCTATTTAGAAATCATCCCGTTAGTACCACAATGAAATAAAGTATAACTTTGCTTACACGTAGTTCTGAATTAGTCTGGCTAAAGAAAGTCCTTTCTGCCAATTCCTGGAGAAGGAAGGAGACCTAACTCCTTGACTGGCTGGGAGAATGCTTAGTGCAAATCTGCCTTAAGGGACATGCTTGAGTTTTACTGGAGAGACATTGGAAACATGTCAAGAGAAGATCCAGGGAGATGGTTGAGTCTTTTGAATGACAGACATTAAAAATACCAACAAAATCTGATTGCATCTTCTTTAAGATAAAAGTAACAAATATGTAATTTTCTAATCGAATATTTTTTAAATATTTCAGGCAGAAAGATCTGTCCCCTTTAAATTTAGATGGTTTGCTAGTGACCCAGTAGTCTATGGAGATTGGTTAAGTGTTAGAGTTCATTATAGAAACTTCCAGCTACCTGCTGGGAGAGGGAAAGCCCTTCCCTTTATATGGAGAAAATGACTTCATTCTGACTAGAAGAGAAAGACAATTCAGAATATAGATGTTCATCATACACAGTGGGGCCATAATCACTCTCTCTTTCAACTTGGCCAAACTCCTTGCTACAGAGTCAGTTTCTCTCTCCTGAAAAAGTAGAGAAGAATTCTCTAACTATCGAGAAAGCTATTCAAAAAGGCATGTAATGCCTTCTTTCTGGTAAGTTGTAAAAAGTCAAAAGTTTAACTAGATCCCTCATCTCCAATATATTATTATTATTGTTGCTTTGTGCAAAGGAATGAAGGATGTGGCCAGAGCGTTAAGTTTGACAGGTTGTTCTAGGCACAGTGTATAGGATGAGTTAGAGAAAAGATGATCTAGATGTTCTGAAAATAATTTGGATGGCGTTGTAATTCTCCAGGCCTGGAGAATTAACAACGGCCTGAATGAAGGAGTAGCAGTCAGGATGGAAATGAAGGGAGAGCGGGAGAGAAATATCCAATGAAGTTTTAAAGGAATCCACATGATATGGTGACTGTTGGGATGTGAGGGCTGTTGCAACGAGAAAGTCACAGATGAATGGTATCCAAGTCAATCAATCAACAAGAATATAGTAAGTGCCTACTATGTGACCAGCACTGTGCTAGACACTGGTGCCACAGAGACAAAAAACAAACAGCTCCCAAATTCAAGTCTTAATTCTATCAAAATGTTATATTGCTATAATTTATATCAATCTTATTGTAAGTGCAAATGACTTTTCTGGTGGAAAGTCTCTCTTCTGAAGCAGACTTCCAATTACATAGTTTTAAGTTGAATAATCAGGGAGCACTGAGATGTTAAGGGACTTGTGCAAGACCATACAATCAATATTTGTCAGAAACAGGGCTTCTTGACTCTGAGATCTGGTCTACTTCTTTTTTTTTTTTTTGTGCTTTTTTGGAGGGCAGTTGGGGTTAAGTGACCTGTCCAAGGTCACACAGGTAGTTTTTGTGTTAAGTGTCTGAGGCCACATTTGAACTCAGATCCCCCTGACTCCAGGGCTGGCGCTCTATTCACTGCACCACCTAGCCAGCCCCTGATCTACTTCTTAATGCTATCACTTTAACTTCTTACTTGGTTATTAAAAATTAGTCATTGCTGTGCTATGTGACTCTAATAAGGAATTCTGCTTTTTCTAGGAGAATACAGCTGAAATTGTATGTTTTGATCTGAAATCTTGTTAACCGCCTATGTGAAGATTTTGCTAGCCCTACAAACCTGCACCTATGAAGTACACTTATAAGGTTGTCCCACCTCTCAGAGCACAGGGCAAAAAATGAAGTCCAAGTGAAGTTATTTTGTGTCGAGAATGGAAATCATAATTAGAGGAAAACACGGTTTTTATGATGCTCACAAAAGTTGTGAGTGAAAGAAGTCATTTGGACAAAGTTGGCATTGACAACAAAGTAAAGGATTTTGGAGCACCTTGTTGAAACATTATGAAAGTTGATCTCGGGCTTTGCAGAGGAATATACTTTCCCCAAATGTAAAGGAAACAATTTCCCCCCTAGAAAAATAACAGGCACAGCCTTGAATTGATCCTCAGAAGCCAAAACCAGACCAGATCAAGCCGACAGCCCTCCGTGGTTCAGCGCTCCTGATACTGAGTCCTTCTTGTTAGGAATTCTTTCCCATTTCCCTCTGCTTCTTATGTAAATCCAGGGCTTAAACACCAACGCATATCATTTAGAAGATAGTATTAAAGGATTCTGTGTCTATCTGAGTTTCAAGTAGCTGCCAGATTTTCTGCAGGAGCCTAAACCCTTTGTTCTGCTTCTTAGGGTCTCATCTTGCTTTTCTTAACCCTCTGTTTACAGTTTGTGTCTTTGGGGTAAAGCGCCAATTGGAGGTTAAAAATTCAGCATGCATAACGCCAGTCTGGAGTAACACTGCCCTTCAATTGGATGATGTGAGAAAGGGGATGCTTGGTACTATGGAAGTAAAAAGAGCTTGGGCTCCTGTTTGGACAACCTGTCTCCTTATGGCTAGTCTTGAAATTCAAAGTAGTTATCTAATGGAAGAAATGCATGTTTACTTACTACTAAACACAAATTAAAAGATCCCTTCCTGTCACATACTATAAATGTCTGAATCTCTACACATTTATTTTAGCCCTTTTTGTATGATTTTATGTATGTTTGACCTTAAATCTTTGTAGAAAACATCACATTTGATTATATAAATCTTGGTCATGAAGTCTGTCTTTACCTCAGTTGAATAAGTGAATGAATGAGAATTTATTTATTAAGTTCCACGTTCTAGGCTAAGCTCTAGGGACATAAATCTTCAATGAGCTTATATGCTAGTACAAGAAATAATGCTTAGAGGGAAATTGGCAGCTAGGGAAAGATACTTCGGTTTGGAAAGTTAAAGAGCATGGTGAGTGGTATGGGGGAGAAGTGGCATGCTCTTTCTGATAGCAATGACAATATTGATCTGATTCTGTGCATAGAAGTATAAACTGTAATGGTGGGGAAAGGACAGGCAAAGAAGTAGTCCAGCTTAAAACTGCACAGAGTTTTGGAACACTGTAGCATGCCATTTAAGACAGCTGTCATGCAAGACTTCAAGAGTTTCTGAACTGAAAGATCTAAGACCTCCTGGTCTTAGGGTGGAAGAGGAGGGAAAGCAAGTTTAATCAAATATTAGAACTGAGCATACGCTGTGACTGTTAACACAAAGCCCAGGGTACTTTTCCAGCTCCCCAGTTAGATGCTGTCTGTGGGTAGCATGGGACTGTAATGTATTCCTCCAACTCCTATAAGTCCCTTCATGAGGACTACTTTCCTACTATTTACCTCTTAAAATACTTCTCTTTTTCAGTTACATATCTGTGTGCAGGTTGTTGGATTTTTTTTCCCATGTACCAAAACAAAATGTCACAACAAATTAAATGTAGAAGCAAATAAGAAAATTTCTCCTCTATTAAGTCAGACATTAAAGATATTTGTGGAAACATTTAAAATAATGCCACTCTTCTCGCTGCTTTTGTTCCATTTTGGAAATTATTTTTCACAGAAATATATAATTATGTTAACATTAGTTTTTATGGTTATTTTTATTAATAAATAAATATTTTAAACTTTGTTTTCATTGCTTTTTTCATAACTTTTTCTTGATATTTTCTGTTTCTTACACCACCATATTTATCCCACTTATCCTTTCCTTCCTCCTGTCACAGAGCCATACTATGACAAATAGTATTGTTTAGAAAGGAAAAAAAATCAGCACAACTGACTAATATAGACCCCAACACATCACAGACCCCTCTCTATTCCTCTACTCTACTTCCCTCCCTTGTGTATCTCTTGTGTTGTATTGGAATTCCACAAAAAAAAATGAAGAGTAATTCACCTGTAAGTGGATATTGACAGTTTCCATCTACAATGCTCCATCTGCCTCTTCACTGTTACCTCCTCCAGATTTCTGCCTCTACCTCTGTTTCCTTGTGTACATTTAGAAACAAGTGTTTTACTGGTTTCTCTGCTGTCACCCTTCTGTTGTTACTGTCCTTGCCTGCTGAATTTATTACTCCATTCCTGTTATTTGGAGTGTCTGAAAAGCAAATAATATCTTCAATTTTGGTTTTCCCTTGAAAAACATTTCCAAAGCCCCTTTATTATTGAACATTCATCTTTTTTTATGTATGGTTAAACTCAGTTTTGCAAGGTCAGTCTGAATTGTATCTTGAGCTTCATTGCTCTTTGGAAGACATTATTCCATTTCCTATGTTTTCTAGTGGTTGTAGAACAGTCTTGTGTTTGAATTTCTTTTCCTTTGTCTTTGAATGTCTTTATTCTGGTCACTTAACAAACTTCTTGTTTCTGAATTAAGTTATTAAAATTTAACAACTAAATGGACTTTGCAGCCTTTGCTTTTTTACCTAGAGGAAATTTGTGAATTCTTTCAATTGATATTTCACTTTCAATGTTCAGAAGATCTGAGTAATTCTCTTCTATTACTTCCTTAGTTATGGCCTTAAGGTTTTTTTTTTCTGTGTGTGTGTGGCCATGTTCTTCTCAGAGATATATACTCCTTAGGTGGTCTCTACACATCCTGTCGTTGAGATCAGTATGTCTTCCTTGCATAGTGAGCTTACTTTTAAATGTTACTATATATATATATATTTGTCTTATTCTGGATTGTCCTTTACTACTGTGCATCTGCATTCTCAATCTAATATTTGCTCTTTTGTTTCTGCGGTACAACTTGCTTTGCAGATTCCAGTTTTTCTATTCTATCCATTATTTTTGCTATCAGGTCATAAATACTGCACACATACTTCTTATTTCTCTTTTGTATCACTCAGGAAAAATATAGTTTCATGTTCCTCTCAAGTTTTACAGGGTCCTCTATCTTATCAAGTATTTGAATGATTTTCTTTATTTTGAAGCATTCATTCACAAATTCCCGAACTCATTTCCTAGATCTAGATGCTGTTTCCTTTCACTATTGTTTTCCTATTGATTTATCTGTTTATGCGCAAGATCTTTGAGTTTTCTGCCTTAAATCTGGTAATTTGGTTCTTTTTATGTTACCTCATTTTCACTCAAGTTTTTATTCTCCCCCTTCTGATTGTAGTTTCCTTAGGGGCTGGATCTCAAAGCAATTATACCTCCTCCTATGCTAGACAATTTATGGTTCACCAGCCTAGATCTCTGCCTTAAGTTACTCTTCTGGTTGCTTAGAACCAGCCCCAGCTAAATGCTGTGCTCTTTTTTCTCAGGCTTAGTGGAATGTTGCACAGTTTCTACCTATCTATACACACACACACACACACATACACACTGTTCTATACTATTCCTTCTGTTTCTTATGTTTTTGGTCCAGTGCTGCCAATTCAGAGCTTTGCAGCACTGGTACTATGGGATTCTTGGCCCCCAGCAGGTTTTTGCTATTGAGTTGCTGTGGCTGCCTGGCTATCTGTCTGTCCCAGGATAAATTTCCTCTTCCTAGAACCAAAGTCTCCTGGCACTGGAAAGAGGTATGGGAAACAAGGGTATGGGGATGGATTTTATTGTAAGCCTGTCTCATGTCCTTTGGTCTTTTAATATAAGCCTCACTGTCAGTAATGTGTTAGATGGAGGAAAGGTGCTGAGTGAACTCAGGATCAGTGAGCATCATTTCATAATTGATTTTTTTAACCTTCTCTTGGATTCTAGCTGTCTTAGTCCATAGAGAAAGTCGAATTACTTTATCTTTGGCTCATAATTTCTGAGGGTTGAGAGGTTGTAAAATCTCTCCAAAGTCTAAAAAATGTCTAATCCTTCATACTGTTACTTTAATTTTCAATATGGCAAATGTCAGTAGACATAACCTACATTATTAAAAGTTCTTGGTAGGATGTCCTTAACAATTTTGAGTGCAAGAGTCCTAAGTCCAAAAAGTTTGAGAACCACTGGTTCAGTAGAAAGAAGATTAGAGGGGAACCAGGAAAACAGGTTTCTAACTCTTGTTTTCATGACTAATATCTATGTTTCTTTATGCAAATTGCTTTAACTTTCCTCAGTTTCCTTAATTGGAAAACTAGAAGGTTAGACAAGGTAAAAATGGTGATAATGATATTATTTGTGAGTTATTTTAAGGTTTGTAAAGCATTTTATAAACATTATGTCATTTTGTCCTTACAACAACCCTGGTAGTCAGGTACTCTTTTTATCCCTATTTTACAGGTGAAGAAACAGAGGCAGGAAAAGGTTATGACTCACAGTCACACAGCTAAGTGTGGCAGGATTTACCTATCTGCAGCAGGATTTGAACTCAGCTCCTCCTGACTATAGGTCCGGGGTTCTATTCACTCCCCCACTTTCATGTATCTTTTAAACTTTATTCCTTGACCTAGAAATTGTAGCAACTAAATTTTGTATCTCAAAACGAACTCTGTGGTTTAAAAGTTAAGTGGAAGAGTCCTAGTGAGCCATGGTATGGAGGTAGGATTGTGTTCTTGAAAGATAGAAGCTCCTACCAAGCTGGAAATATATTAATATTAATTGATTCATATTAATGTTAATTAATATTAGTCTCTCCTCTGAAGAACTTAACTAAGCTAGGAAAGGTTTGGAGTGAGAGATTTGACCACCTTGTGAAGAAATATTTTGGCCCCAGCTGTTCATTAAACTAGTCATGCTCTTTGGTTCACCTCATCCATTTTGATGATGCCCATACTGATCACAGCCAAGAATGAACATGCAGAATAAGAGAGATACCGTAGTCTAGCAAGAAGTCTTCTGAACTTAGGGGAAGAGAGACTTGGGTTTGAATCTCAATATTGTCACTTCACTGAAAATCTGGGTTTTAGACAAATAGATAGATAGATGATAGATAGATAGATAGATAGGTAGATAGATAGATAGATGATAGATAGATAGATAGATAGATAGATAGATAGATAGATAGATAGATAGATAGATAGATAGATAAGTAGATACATTAGGCATAAGGGGGAAATCTCAGATAAGGAAAACCATCCAGTGTCATCAAAAGGATCCAGTTATAGATTAATTGAAAATTACCTGGACCATTCCTTTAGGTGTGCATTTTGCATAGTCAGACTTTTCTGAGTAGAGTGTGAGAGGAGGAGAATAAGAAAGAAGAGTAGTGAAAGGAGGCATTTAAAAACATTTTCCTATGGATTGTTATTTTCTTGCCTCTGCATTTGGAACAAACTGCTCTAGTCCTGCATCTTCTTTCAGACACCTTAATTGGCTGACGTGGCTATCAATTCTGCCCTGAGGGAGGCTAAGAGAAGAAAGGAGAGCACAGAAAAGGATACTGAATAGCTCACTGTCAAAAGAAAAAAGGTGAAGAAACTGATTTCCACCTGGAATTTAAAGAAAAGGCAGTGTTTAGTCTTTTCCCCTAAGGTCTACTTTCACCACATCTTACAAAACCCTGGCCTTCTTCTTCCCTCCCTCTCAGGGACCAATAAACTTGGATTGTCTGGGCAAACAACACTTTAAAATTATCCAGGGAGAATCCAGATTCTCCAGGTTTTTGCCATAAAGTAATGAGGGTTATTTACTGTCTTGGTGCAAAGGTTCTAAAGAATGAAGTTTCTCAATAACCTTCTTGATGAATTTCATGTGATCTTGAGGGTGATGATTAAACAGAGGCTCTGAGAGAGTGAGAACCTTTTCCATAACCAACCGAATGATTTTAATCTAAATGTCTGTCTCATAGAATATACAAACAAAGGAGATCCACACAGGCATACAGCTAACATTTATGCAAACTCAGTGATGCATGACAAACTCTAGCTTCTCTCTGCATGCATGATTGGCATCTAGTATCATAATAGTTTATTTCTAAGGTATGAACTTAAAGATATCAGCAACATATTAGTAATATTTGATATCCACAGTAACAGAATATAGAAAACCAAACGAGTTTTACAAAGAGGTTTTATTAACTAGCAGCTAATTTCAAATACTCTTACGTGCCCTGAGATGGTCTGCAGATTAAATCTCTTGAGAGGGAAGGATCCAGGAAAGGAAACGCTTTTTTAAAAATGTATTTGGATGTGTCATGGGAACCACAACTGTCTTAGGGGAAAGCATGATAGGTAAGCAACATAGACTCTGTTGCCTACCCCCATACTGAGAAATTTGGATGGGGGCACAATAACTTTCACTGGAATGTTGACCTCCTTTGTTGGTATGTTTTTAAACTTCTAGAAATGCTAACAAATAATAATATGTTGAAAAAATATAGTGAGAGAGCAATTTTTAAAAAATGAATTGGATTTCCAGGGATTACTGAGTGTTGGTATTTTGGCACAAAAGTCTTCTGGTTCAAGCAGAATCCTCTGAGTGAAATGATATGGACAAACAGCTGTCTTTTTCACAGATTTTTTTTCCCTCTGAGACACAGCACATGGGCAGATCTATATCTGGAGGCAGTGGAGGGTTACCAGGCAACTGGACTTTCAGTGAAGTACCAAATCAAGGGAAGAGATTCTCACAGGGAGGAGGGGGAAAGTACTAACATCCTTGACAAATAATAAAATCTGCTTTTCTGATTCATAGAAAGGAACTTCTGGCTTACGTCCCTATCAGACAACACTTTCTATTTAAAATTAGTTTCAGAGGCAATGTACAATTTCAGGCAATAATTTGAAATACTTTGCTATTTCACTCATGCCATTGCTTATAAACTTCATGAAGGAATAAAGTCTTGGGAGTCCAAATGTGTAGGTAGAAATGAATTAGTTGCAGTTAAGTCACAATTATTAACACTAGAATAGTACAACAATGGTGCAGATAATCCATTACAGTAGATAATTTAATAGACATCTGGTTTTTACTTTGTTGCATGATCTTTTTCAATGGTAAATTAGTGCCAATCGTGTTTTTTTCTTAGACTAATATTAAGGTTACTTTGGCCTCCCTGAGCACAGGCAGATCAATAGTAAAAGACAAGGTCTCCAAAGTACAATGAGAGAGGACGGAGGATTTAATATTAGCAAGTGTTCCCGTATCATCTATAAAAGCAGCCTGGTGTAATGGATCTAGTACTGGGCTTGGAGTTAGGAAGTTTTGTCTCTGTCCCTGGACAAATCCCTTTAACCTCTGAGTACTTCAGGTTTTATCTCCTAAACTGTGACATGAGAGGGTAAAGGAGTTGCCATCAAGGGCACCTTCAGATATTTGTCATCTTCACAGTGGATAAGCCAAATGTGGAAAAGGGAGAGTTGGCTGCATAATTAGAGATTCTCTTGGGAGACATTCCAAATTTGTTAGCACAGTTGCTGATTCTTAGAGTTCCATATGTTCTCTCCATAACACTGTAGAAAAACAGCTGAAGCATCTGCAGTCTTGTTTCTAACCCGTAAATTCTGAAAGTGGAAAACCAAGTAGAAAATCCACACCCTGAACCACTAAGAAACAAACCGTGGGGTGACGTGATGGAGTCCCAATAAGAGCACCCAGGGGTCATTAAATACAGCAGCATCCTGGAGTCCAGTGCTTAACAACCTAGATTTTAGCTTTGACTGTGTACAGAGGAAACAGTTGAATGGTAATTCTGCAATACGTTACTTTTAGCAAAGCAAGGCAAGTAAACTAATGCTGTTTTAGCTTTCGACGCTCATGCTTGTTTGCAGAGGGTGCAGAAAAGCTGTTAAGTGTTGAAAAAAATATATGAGCCAACAGAAGAGAAAGTGCTTACAGAAGGAAACACTTGACAGAAAGTAATACCCAAGCATAGAAATGAGCTTCTCACTTCTGATGAATTTGCTGCTTAAAAGCTAAAATATGCTTTTTCTGAATCTCACCTGGCTTCCACAGAGACCAATACTAACACAGATCACACTAATAACTGCTGCTGTTTGTCTGTCCTGGATGCTGGAGGCTGCGTGAGCAGAGAATGAGCAAATGTGGAGGTGAAATCAGATGCCAATTTAATTTACCTTTGGGATCTCAAATGTCAAACTGAGAGTACACCAAAAAATCTTTCATATCTGAGTCATAGGAGCATTGATTTGGAGCTGGAGGGGACCTTAAAGGTCTGATCATTTCACTACCATCCCTATTCAATGAACTCCAGCACCTTCCTATTGCCTCCAAAAGCAACTACAAAATGTTATCTTTGGTATTCAACAACTAGCCCCCTCCTCCCTTTCCAGTCTTCTTCCATCTTATTCCCCAACATCTGCTTTTCAGTCCAGAAATGCTGTCTCCTTTCTGTTTTAGTACCAAGACAATCCATTACTCCAGGCATTTTCTTGGCCTGTCCCCCATGCCTGGGATGCTCTCCCTCTGCTCTGACTACTGACCCCCCCAGCTTCCTTTAAGTCCCAAATAAAATCTCAGTCTTCTCTAGCCCCTCTTAATTTTAATTACTGTATTTCCTGTTTTCCTGTAAATAGCTTGCTTTGTATGTATTTGTTTGTACCTTGTCTTCTCCTTGGATTATAAATTCCTTGAGGGCAGAGACTACCTTTTGTGTTTTGTTTTGTTTTGTTTTGTTGGACACTTTGGATGTAGGAGCTTTGCCTTTGTTCTTTTCTTCTGGCTGTATGTTTACATTGTCTTTATCACCAAAGTAAGATTCTATAGTCTTGAGGTATTTTTCTGCTGTTTGCTCATTTCCCCAGCCAATTACTTGACTTTTTTTTTTAGCTCTTTTTAATGTAGGGCTCTGCTTCCAGTGTGGAAGGTGTCCCAAACTTCAGGGCTTTGTGCAGTTGTTTTCAGAGGTTCTTGTAGGGACCTGTAAGTTTTCAGTTCTTCCAAGGTGGTATTATCAAAGAAGAGATGTTTACTCCTCTCCCATTCTGTGTTCTGGTCTGTGAGTGACCACAAGCACTCTTTTTTGCCTTGGAACTGTGAGAAGGATTCCCTTTACACTGCAGCCACAAAGCTCTGCCACACCAGCGCTCCTCCTTGCCCCAGGATGCCACCCAGGATTAAGACCCAGATCCAAGCATGGGTAAAGCAAGAGAATCCTGCCTCAGAACCAGCAAAGAGATCTCTGCAATCCCCCTCCAATCAGCCTCTTGAACCCCCCACCATCTGTGAACCAAAAGCTCAGGAAGCAACCATAGTTTCTGCCACTGCCCCAGGGCTGGGGTGGGACCATTCTCCTCTCTCACCTATGTGTGGAATGGAGTGTGGTTTCTCAGGTGAACTATCC
>CM053594.1:351164914-351184658 GCA_028646575.1 Pseudocheirus occidentalis
TGAATTCTACCAAACACTGAAAGAACAATGAATTCCTATAATATATAAACTATTCAAAAAATTAGTAAGAGACTTACCAAATTTCTTTTATGACACAAAAATCATTCTGATACCTAAGTCAGGAAGAGCAAAAACAGAGAAAGAAAACTATAGATCAATTTCCCTGATGAATATCAATGTAAAGTTTTAAAATAAAATTCTCGTAAGGAGATTACAGCAACATATCACAAAAAATCATAACTATGATCAGGAAGGATTTAAACAGGCATAAAAGACTGGTTCAATATTTGGAAAACGATCAGTATATTTAACCATACAAATAACCAAAACAACAAAAATCATTTGATTATATCAAGAGATGCAGCAAAAGTTTTTGACAAAATATAATACCCATTTCTATGAAAAAACTAGAAAACAAAGAAATAAATGGAGTTTTCCTTAAAATCATAAGCACTGACTATCTAAAACAATCAACAAGTGTAACCTGTAATGGGGATAAATTAGAAGCTTTGCCATTAAGATCAAGGGTGAAGTAAGGCTGTCTGTTTTCACAGCTATTACTCAAGCTGATATACTGGCTATAGCACTAAGATATGAAAAAAGAAATTGAAGGACGACAAATAGGCAATAAAGAAATAAAAAACTATCACTCTTGGCAGATAATATTATGATATACTTAGAGAACCCTAGAGAACCAACTAAAAAATTAGCTGAAATAACAACTTTATTAAAGTTGCAGGATATAAAATAAGCTTACACAAATCCCCAGCATTTCTATATACTGCTAACTAAGTCTAGCAGGAAGAGATAGAAATAGAAGTTCCATTTAAAATAACTGAAGACAATATAAAATATTTGAGAATACAACTGCCAAAACAAACTCAGAAACTATGAAAACTATTCTAAAACGCTTTTTCACACAAATAACGATAGATCCAAACAACTGGAGAAATATTAGTTGCTCACAGCTGGGCCAAGTCAATATAATAAAAATAATAATTCTATATAAATTAATTTACTTATCCAGTAGCATACCAATTAAACTACAAAAATTATTATATAGAGCTAGAAAAAAAGAATAACAAAAGTCATCTGGAGGAACAAAAGTTCAAGAATATAAAGGGAATCCATTAAAAAGTGTGAAGGAAAGTGGCTTAGTAGTACCTGATTTCAAATTATACTACAAAGTGTTAATTATGAAAAAATCTGATACTGACTAAGAAACAAAGTGATGGAGCGAAGGAATAGATTAGATACATAAAACCCAGTAGTAAATGACCACATTAATTTAGTGTCTGATAAACCCAGAGATCCAAGTTTTGGGGACAAGAACATACTATTTGACAAAAATTCCTTGAAAAACTGGAAGGCAGGTTGGCAGAAACTATGTGTACATCCACATTTCATACCACATTCTGAGCTAAAGTAAAAAATGGGTACATGATTTAATTATCGAGGTTGATATCATAAACAAATTAGGGGAGCATGGGAAATTTTACCATTTAAATCAATGGAGAAAGGAAGAATTTATGACTAAACAAGGGATAGAGAGGATCACAGGAAGTAAAATGGATCATTTTAATTACCTTATATTAAAAATATTTTTCATAAACAAAGTCAGGGCAGCTAACATTAGAAGGGAAGCAGGAAACTGGGGAGAAGGAGAAATTTTACAGTGTTTTTCTCCAATAAAGAGCTTATTTCTCAAATAAATATAGAACTGAGTGAAATTTGTAAAAATAAGAGCCATTCCCCATTGATAAATGGTAAGAAGATATTAACTGGCAATTTTCAGAAGAAAAAAAAATCAAAACTATCTATTTCTGTTATTTTTTTTTTTCAGTTGTGTCTTACTCTGTGACTCTATTTGGGGCTTTCTTGTCAGAGATACTGGAATTGTTTACCATTTCCTTCTCCAGTTCACTTTATACTGAGGCAAACAGGATTAAGTGAATTGCCCAGGATCGCATAGCTAGTAAATATCTGAGGCTGGATTTGAGGAGGAGACTTCCTGACTCTAGTCCTGGCATCCTATTCACTGTAGTACCTACTGGTCTGAAAAAAAAAAAAAAACTATCTATAGTCATACGAAAAAATGTTCTAAATCACTACTGAAATGTAAATTAAAATGAAGCTGAACTGCAACCTTACATCTATTAGATTGGCTAAAATGGCAGAAAAGTAAAATGATAAATGTTGGAAGGGATGTGGAAAAATAGATGCCTTAATGCATTGTTGGTAGAGTTGTGAACTGGTCCAACAATTCTGAAGAACAATTTGGAACTATGCTCAAAGGGTTATAAAATATTGTGCATACCCTTTGATACAACAATGCCAATACTATGTGTCCCAAAGAGATCAAAGAAAGAGGAAAAGAACCCAAATGCTCATTTTGTGGTGGCAAAGAATTGGAAATTGAGAGGATGCCTATCAATTGGGGAATGACTGAACAAGTTGTGGTAAATAATTGTGATGGAATACTATAAGAAATGATGAGCAGGATGGCTTCAGAAAAATCTGAAAAGACATGTGAACCGATGAGTGAGAAGAATCAGGAGAACATGGTACACAGTAATGGAAATATTGCAGTGATAAGCAATGCTGAATGATTTAGCTATTCTGATTGATACAATTATCCAAGACTGTTCTGAAAAACTCATGATAAAAAATGTTTTCCACCTCCATAGGGAACTGATAAACTCTGAGTGCAGATTGAAGCATAATTTTTTCTACTTTCTTTTTTTGGCAACATGGCTAATATGGAAATATGTTTTATCTGATTTCATATATATAACTGATATCACATTACCTACCTTCTCAATCAGTGGGAAAGCGGTGAGTGTGAGTGAGAGAATTCAGAACTTAAAAAAAAAAGAATGTTAAAAATAAATAAATAATAAATTCATGGGGTTTTTTTTGAAAAGGAAAATAAAGATACCTCATACCTTTATTTTATATTGAGTGACTGTGAAAGAGTTACAGACTTTATAACAGACAAATATTAGGGAAATTTAGATATAAATTTAGACACACCTAAGTTGTATCAGGGAAAATTCCCCAACGTAAAAGTTTGGGGTAGAAACAAGAGCCAAATAGAACAATTGGTTCATTGAGGAGTCAGATCTAAAGAACTGGACACAGTATTTTTGATTCCAGAATTCCGTGTTAAGAATGGATAGGGCCAGGGGAGACATAGAAGATAATTTTGTGGGAATATCTTTAATGAATACAACCTGTTTCACAATTCTGTGATCAAACTTTAATAATATTTTTGAACTATTGCCTCTTTTCCCAGTGGTATACTATAAAGGTTAGGCAGAGAACATTTGTTAATATTTCGAGGTTCTGAGAAGAAAGATGCTAACCACTAGTTATGAATAGTTATTGAATATCATTCTTAATGGGGGAAGAAATTAACAGCAGAGGGGAAACATTGGATGCTACAGAGTCTGAAATAAGTACACATTTTCCTTTTAGGGTACTGAGTGTAAAATTGTGCTTCAGGAGCCTGTTATGGCTGCTGAGATCCTTTTGGGGCATCTACAAGGTCAAATTTTTTAAAATAATAATACTAAGACATGTTCATTTCCAATTTGGTGAATATTGCTAGATATAACCTACCTAAACAAAAGCTTTTCAAGGTGGATCTTAATAATTTTAAGAGGCTAAAGGACCCTGAGACCCAAAAGTTGGAGAACCATTATTTTAGGGCTTCCTCTGAATGTCAGCCACTCTACAATATCCTGCTACAAGTTTCTAACCAGAGACTTCAAAGTGTTTCATCAGCCCTTGCCAGCCAGTAAGTCAGTAACATTTATTGGACACCTACTGGGTTTGAACATACTAATGTGGACCCAACTGATTTAATTTACCTCAGTACTCGTTCCTTGGAGCAGAGGATCAACATCAAACCTCTCTGTGTCCCTCCCTCCCCCCTTCTCATACCTTTTCTGCCACTTTGCATCCTTCACTAGACTCTGTCTCAAATGAAAATTCTTTCTTTAGAAAGATTTCCAGATCAATACTGATCAATTTATTTCATACCATTTTTTATCCAATGTGAATTCCCTTTGTGTTATCCCACATTGTAAACCCTTTGAGGACAGGAATGCCTTTTAAAAAATAGTATTTTCCCAACTATGTGTAAAAATGGTGTTTAGCATTCACACATACATATAAATTTTGAGTTTTGAATTCCCTCTCTCCCTTTTTCCTTCCCTCACCTCTCACTGAGACAGTAAGCAATCTGATATAGATTATAAATGTGTAATAATGTAAAACATATTTTCATATTAGACATTTTATGGAAAAAAACTTGAACAAAGAGGGAAGAAAGACAGAAAGACAAAAAGACAGAAAGAAAGAAAAAAGAGAGGAAGGAAGGAAGAAAAGAAAGAAAAAAGAAAAAAGAAAGGCAGGCAGGAAGAAAGACAGGAAGGAGGGAAGGAAAGAAGGAAGAAAAGAAGGAAGGAAGGAAAGGAAAGAAAGGAGAGGACGAGAGAAATGAAAGAAAGAAAAGAAAGATGAAAATTGTGCTTCACTCTGTATTCAGATTTCATCAATTATTTCTCTGGAGGAGGATCACGTTTTTCATCATGAATCTCTTGAGATTGTCTTGGATCATTGTATTGTTGGGAATAAGTCATTCATAGTTGTAGTTGTACAGTATTGCTGTTACTGCGTTCTGCGTTCTCTTGTTCTGTTCACTTCACTCAGCATCAGTTCATGTAAGTCTTTCCAGGTTTTTCTGAAATCGTCTTGCTCATCCTTTCTTATAGCACAATAATATAGCATCACAATAATATACCACAGTTTGTTTAGCAATTCCCCAGTTGTTGGCTATCCCCTCAATTTTCAGTTCTTAACCATCACAAAAAGCTGCCATAAATACCCTTGTACAAACAGGCCTTTTTCCCTTTTATTTTTATTTTTTCAAATTTCTGGGATACAGACCTAGTAGCGCTATTGCTGGACCAAATGGTCTGCAGAGTTTTATAGCCCTTTGGGCATAGTTGTAGGAATGTCTTTTGCCTTTCTTTGTGTTCCCCAGCACCAGTGCCTGGCACTTAGCAATTGCCTGTTGACTAACTAACATAGTCTATATATGCATATATTTTATTTTATTTTTTGTGTGTTGAACCAAGCTAATTTATGTTTTCTGAGAATAGGGACCTTGTGTAGCCTTCATACATTCCATCCTACACTATGTTCTCCTTAGCACCTAAAGAAGTGAGCATTTAATAAAAAAAAATGTTTTTTCAGTTAGAATCAAACTCCCTTTGAGACTGGCAGGTAGGAGGGTTTTGTTTGTTTGTTTTGTGGGGCAAGAATTCCACCAGTAAAGTAGCAATATGACTCTCCTCTTAGTGAAAATGATTAACAGCATTTTAGTTGACCAGCAATTCCCCACCTCTTTCTGTGACTCAGGCCTCACATAAATTCAGCCGCCCAGATTCCAGAAGCCTAAGCAACATACAACTAATTAGGTTGGGGAATGGATGTAGTTGAACATTTTCATTTGGTTGGACTCAAATCGTTGTGAATGTTAAATGAATTTAGAACAAAATTCAAATCCAGACAAAACATTACGGCTATTAAGCCACAGGTATAAATGTTACTATGAAACAGAAGGAAAAGAAAAATCACAGAAACTCAACGTAAACCATTAAGTAAGGATTGCAGCCGCCTTCTCTCCCAAAAGCTAAATTATGAAAATATAAATATGTATTTTGAGATAGGAGAGGGGAATGTGCTACAATGAATTAATAATAAATACAACATTTATTGTAAAGGTACGTGACAGGGTGATTGAATAATTTTTACACTTGGCTGTTAGATCCCTTGAATTTGGGGTTGAGTCAGACTAAAACCAGTTGAGTATGTGTATTGTCTGGCAATAATAAAGGGGGAAGTTACTGTGTCATTTTTCAGTTGTTCCTGACTCTTCATGACACTGTTTGGGGTTTTATTGGCAAAGACACTGGAGTGGTTTGCATTTCCTTCTCCTGCTTATTTACAGATGAGGAAACTGAGGCAAAGAGGGTTAAGTGACTTGCCCAGGGTCACACAGTAGTGTCTGAGGCTGGATTTGTGCTCAGAAAGAGGAACCTTCCTGATTCCAGGCCTGGCACTCCATCCACTGATCCATGTAGCTGCCCAAAGGGTAAACAGAATAAGAATTTATGCAGCATCTGTAACTATATGCTTTACTCTGGGCTTTACAAATGTCTCATTTGATTCTCAAATCAACCCTGGAAGGGAGGTGCTATCATTAACCTCACTTTTTACACACTATCTCATTTGTTTTCTCTCAACAACTCTACCAGGTGGGGAATAGACATCTTATTATTCCCATTTTACAGATGAAGGAGCTGAGGCTAGAAAGAGTTAAGTGACTGACTTGAGGTCACGTAGCTAACTGGCACCATCAAGGGCTTGAATCTAGTTCCTTCATCTCTCATTCCAGTAATCTTTTCCATATACTTTGCTGCCTTTCAAATTCCTAAGATAAGACTTTGGCTCTAGAAATACATTCAACAAAGATAAAATTCAACAGAAGGCTAATATTAGACATGGACCATATTTTTAAATTATATATAAAAAACTCTCACTAATCCTTAGTTTCCTTAGAGAGGAGGGGAAGATGTGGCATTCTGGGAAGAGAACAGGATTTGGAATCCTAACTCAGTAACCTTGGCTTAGTTATTTCACCAATCAGGGCTTTCATTTCTTTTTATTAAAATGACAGATGAACTATGATTTCTAAGATCCCATCTCTAAAACCTCTTATTTTATAATCATCCTAAAAAAGATGGAAAATACTTTCCTTACCTACTTCACAGGGTTATTTTAAGTACCAAATGAAGCAATGGATGTGAAATTGCTTTGTGAACTCATAAAATGAATTATGATATTGCTTATAGAAACTAGATTTTGAATTAAGACATACTGATGCTTTGTTACTGTTCAGTCATTTTCAGTTATATCTGATTCTTCGTGACCCTGTTTGGGGTTGGCACAGATACTGGAGTGGTTTGTCATTTCCTTCTTCAGCTCATTTTATAGATGAGGAACTGAGACAAACAGGGTTAAGTGACTTGTTCAGGGTCACACAGTTACTAAGTGCTTGAGGTCAGATTTGAATACACAAAGATGAGTCTTCCTGACTCTAGGCTCAGCATTCTATCCTCTGTGCCACTTAGTTGCCCCATATTGTTTCTAAGAGTCCTCTAATAAAATACGACTACGTCTGGGTAGGGTAGTCCATTATGAGTTGAATTTCATACCTTAGCACAGATTTAGATGGTCGGTCATGCAGGAAGCCATTGAATGATGAACAGATAGGACTAAGGATAGTCAAGTTCTGATGTGGAAGGGCAGAGGTTGTAGGGGGTGGTAAAGAGGGAAACAGACTCCAATGGGGCACCATGCTAGAAGGTTTGAGCAACTGGGGAAGTACAAGATGCTTGTATCAGGCTATGGCTCAAACCAACTCAAGAGAGCCAATTGTTACATTTTCTATGAGAGCATTTACTCTTTAGAGATTGCAAGTGTTACAAATACTGACTTGAGTTACTGTTTTGTTGATTCTCTAGACTTAAGAAAGTAATAGAGAAAATGTTAATAATGCAGGTTAAGCTTAAAAGTGTGTCCTACCTATATTTCCCCTCCTCCTTCCCCCCAAATCCTGTTGTTAAGCATTTATCAATATACTCCACACTCCTGAATGGATTTAAAGTTTTCCCAGAAAACCATTTTTGCATCCACTTCACTGAAGATCAAGGTATCATTTTCTCCATTATTATCAATGGCATTTCAATGACATTCTTCATATGTATGTGTATATGTGTGTGTACATATATATATATATATTCATATCTTTCTATATCTGTACATACACACAGAGTAGGGCTTAGAGCATATGGAGTGATAGGAGTCCTGGGTAAAGAGTCAGGGCACTTGACTTAATCCCATTTCTTCCCCTTACTACTTTTAATGTTTGATCTTGAATAAGTCATTAACCTCTCCTGGCATCAGTGACCTTATCTGTAAAATGAGGAAGTGGGACTGGATGTCCTCGAAGGGTAGTAGGGTCAGAATTTGAGAGGTCAAACAGGAAGTACAATTCCAGCCACAATGGTCATTTGAAACCTTTTAAAATGCATTCTTTTCCATCTTAACCCATAATGACCGAACAAAGGCACACTGGAGTGAAAAGTCAATCCATTCATTAGGAACACATTTTGCTCTCTAAGTGTGTGTGTGTGTGTGTGTGTGTGTGTGTGTGTGTGTGTGTGTGTGAAGCTCTGAGGTCAGAAATACAGCAAGGGGCCACATCCTGTCATCAATTATGTCCAATGCTCCCACAGTCATCCAAAAGAACCCAGCATGCATAATAACAGCAGGGGATATTCTTGCAGTATCAGAAAGCCTTGAAAACCACAGTTTTAGGAGAAATGCACTGTGATTTCCTGGTGGCACTGCTAGGTTGTTATATTCATTAGGCAGGATGATTCAATCTTTCAATATTCTGAGCACATCTCATTCTCTCTCCAATTTTTTTCACATATTGCTCATTTTCAAGTCTGTAGGAAAGAGGAAGAGATATGTGGGTAAGTGGAAGAAAAAAGGATTTATTAAGAGACCATATTTTCTAAGTGCAAAAATCAGTGAATGAAGTCTTCCCTAATGTAAAACTTTGTTGTTATTATTCAATCGTGAATGACTCTTAGTGGCCCCACTGGGGGTTTTGTTGGCAAAGATGCTGGAGAGGCTTACCATTCTTTCTCCCACCTACTTTAGAGATGAAAATCTGAGGCAAACAGGGTGAAGTGACTTGCCCAGGGTCACACAGCTAGTAAATAGATTTGAATTCAGATTTTCCTGACTCCAGGCACAGTATCACCTAGCATCCTAATGTAAAGCTACATATATTTTATAAAGGGAACTTAAAAAACATTGCTTTAATGATTTTGAAAAGCAAAAAAAAAAATGAAGGCAGCAAAACCCATTTTAGATGGAGCAGTATTTTATTTTGGTTACCTCATCAGAGACAATTATTAATAATATCATTGGCAATGTTATTCATATATTTATTTTTTTCCACTGGACCTGTGATTTCATTGTTGAGGCACTTCCTTTACCAACACAGATCGACATCTTGGCAACTTATCATCACAGAAAGTTGCCCAGGGGCCCTGAGAGACCATACAGACAGTATGAGTCAGAGGCAAGATTTGAGCAGGGCCAACGCTTCCGGACTTTGAGGCCAGCTCTCTACCTCGAAGCCATATTGTCTTTCATCATTATTATTATTAATATCCAGTCCTACAAACATTTATTAAGTGCCTATCTTGTGCCAGGAACTGTATTAGCATGCCCTCAAGTAGTTTACAATCTAATGGTGGAAGTGTGGAGTTAGGGGGGGTGCAAGGGAACATGCAAAGGCAGGAAAGATATGGAGGTAGGGAGTTAGAGGAGGGAGACACCAGAAGGTGCTTGTCAGGGCATCGAGTTCCCTGGAGTTGAAACCAGGCAGAGCATCAGATGCAGAGAGGAGTCAGCTAAAAAGTCCAGCTTCTGCCACACTTCCGGAGGGCCCTCCAATCAGAGGGGAGAGGAAGCAGAGGGAGGTACTATCTGTCAGGACTTGAGAGAGCAGCATTAATGGTGAGTTTAGAAGGGATGAATCCAACCTGGGAGGGGTATCTTGTTCTATGGAGCACAATACTTTATATTTGTTTCAGATAACTTTCATATAAACTGAATACTCGCCTGCCATTAGGGACCTGATATTTTATGCCCATGCTGAATGTTTGTATTCAAGTTTATATAATAAACTTTACTGAAGTAGAAAACGAAAACTCAAGTAGATCAGTTCCATGCTACAAAGCATCCATAACAGGGAACTGAAAAAAATCAGTCCAAAAATTGAAGAAGTAAAACCAATAGATTACAAGTGTGCTTTCATTGCCCCAGTGGCTGTGGGCTTATAAGTGCTATCTCTGTTGTGTTGTCAGTGAATTCTCTGTGGATGAAAAGATCACCTTTGTTATTGAAGACATACAGAAAAATGAATCCTTAGAACCTCTAGGGTCAAGATGAGATTTCACTAGGGGGCAAGTTTTATTGTACTTTCTACTGAAATGTCAAGTTGGTTCAGTTTAATTCAATCCCCATTTATTTAACACCAGCAGTGTGCTTGGCATATATATAAGACACTCCAGAGTTGTACTATTTTCTCTACCTCTGAAGTTTTATTTTTTAATATAGGTTTCACATTACATGAAGAGGCATTCTGTAGTGGTCAGGTTGATGGACTGGGAATCAGGCAACCTATGTTCTCAGCCTGCTTCTGGTATAAATTAACTGTATGAGTCTGTACAAGTCACCACTTCTCTAGGTCTCTGTTTAATAGTCTTTCAAATGAGTTGATTAGATTAAATCAGGTCAATTAGTCATTATGCCTTTATTCAGTGCTTACTATTTGCCAGCCACTGAGTAAGAGAAAGGAGATGGATACAAATACAGAGGCTTGCTTGCCTTCCAGACACTTATATTTTGCAAGGGAACTACAACATATTCATAGATAAGTGATTCTAAGAGATTCTCTCTCTGTCTGTGTCTGTCTCTGTCTCGGTCTGTCTCTCTCTGTCTCTGTCTCTGTCTCTCTCTGTATCTATCATCTCTCTACCTACCTGTCTTCTATATCTATCATACATGTGTGTACAGCTATACACATATATAAATAAACAAATCATTTAGTGTCTAACATATAAATAATAGCTAGCTAGCTGAAGATACGAGTAACTAGGGGACAATGGAAAGGTCTTTCAATGGAAGTGGAGCTTGGGCTGAGATCCGAGAGTCCCTAGGGGATCTAGTACAATGATGATGGTGATGTTAAGGGCATCACCATTTCCTGAAGCCTCCAGACTCAAACCCTGGGTGTCGTCCTTGACTACTCAGTCTCACTCCCCCTTTTCCAATCAGTTGCCAGATTTTATGCCTTGGTAACATCTCTTGTATGAGCCTTCCTTTTTCCTCTGATACTGTCACCTCCTGGCACAGGTACTTAATGTCTCATGACTGGACTATTGCAATAAACTTCAGGTTGATCTCTTTGCTTCAAGTTCCTCCTCCTTCCTCTCTATCTTCCGTTCGTCTTCCAAAATTATCTTCCTAAAGTGCAGGTCTGAACATGTTACATCTCCTACCCTCTATTCAGTAAACTCTGGTGGCTCCCTATTATTTCCAGAACCAAATATAAAATCCTCTCTTTGGTTTTTAAAATCCTTTATAACCTGGCTCCTTCTCACTTTTCCCATCTTCTTACATCTTACGCTCCCCCTACCCAAGATACTATGTGATCCAGTGATCTTGTTCTTCCTCACATAGGATACTTCATCTCATTTTCCATGCATTTTCACTGGCTCTTCTTCCATGTCTGGAACTTCTTCATCTCTGCCTCTGGCTTCCCTGGCTTCTTTCAAGTCTCAGCTAAAGTCCTACCTTCTGCAAGAAGTATTTCCCAGCCTTCCTTAATCTTAGTCCCTCCCCTTTGAGTCTATCACCAATTTCTCTTTGATGCATTGTGTTTGTTCATATTTATTCGCCTGTTAATTACACCATTTGGCTATGAATTCTTTGAGATCAGAGACTTTTTTAGTTTTGCCTGTCTTTGTATCCTCAGTGCTTAGTTCAGGGACTGGCATACATTAGGTGCTTAATTAACGCTTACTGCATTTAAGAACAACAAAGCCAATTATATGTGTTTAACATATATCTTCCTGTCACTACCTTACTAATGTATTCTTTAAGAATTTAATACTGTGTAAATTAATAATTGTGCAAATTATAAAACATCATATAGGTGTGTAAATGAATAATTTCTCACACTTATGTTTTACAATTTGCAAAATATATATTACATAATATGGAGAACAGTTCTAACATTTATGTATGTATTTATAATGTATATAATATGTATATGTATATACACACACACATATGTGTTCTACATTTGATAGAATAAACTATAGGGAGATAGATTCTAAGGATATTATCATCCCCATTTTAAAGATGAAGAAACTGATACACACCCACACCATGTTGATTCATGCACCCTCTCACTAGATCCACTTTGTGAGGGATAATGTTCATAAGGACCATGGATATAAATAGGAAGGTGCCTCTGAGGCCAGCTAGACAAATCCCTTAATTTTGTAGATACAGAAAATAAAGCCCAGGAAAATCAAGATATTTGTCCAAGGACATATAGGTAAGTTTGGAGGTAGTGGTTGAATGCAGGCCCTTTCACTTTAGAGCTAGTGTTATCTCTGCCCTCCCATGAGATGCAGTCAGTCAGTTAATAAAAACTTATTAACACTAAGTGCCAGATGCTGGGCTAAGTGATGAGAAAAGATGGGCCTTATTTGCCATCATAGAATCTTTCACT
Organism: Pseudocheirus occidentalis; assembly: GCA_028646575.1. Lineage (NCBI taxonomy): Eukaryota > Metazoa > Chordata > Mammalia > Diprotodontia > Pseudocheiridae > Pseudocheirus > Pseudocheirus occidentalis. Next base: position 351,177,372 of record CM053594.1, read on the forward strand.
CAATTTTGCCCACACAGTTCCTAGTGTAGTTCATAGGAATCCCATGTGTTAGCAAGAGATGGAATTACTCTCAAAGTACAGTTTTTAAAATATGGTTGATCATTTAATTTTTAAAAAGAATAATGAAGAAGACTTGTCTTAAAATATAATTTTGAACTCCAGGTAAAATGTTTTGGAAATCAGCAGAAGGAAAATGAAAAGGATTACACATATGTGTAATTGTATTCCCAGCTTGAGACTGAAGGATATTACCAATTAGACACATCTACTCCCCACATCTACAAGTCTGGGCACAGAGCCAGTAGTAGCCATATGCTAGACTTTGTACTATGGAGGGAAACAGGTATGTATTCCCAGTATCTCCCACTATTTACTTTTCTGAAAATTATTTTAACTAGTGAGCAGCTTAACCTCCAGTTTTCCACCCTTCTTTGTCCTCTCTTGAGGATTCCGGTTGGTAGCAAAATCCAAGGCGTCTGTGGTACATCTATATGAAGGAAGGAAGAGATGGATGAAATTCCATAATCTCTGTTGCGCCTTATTTCTCCTGACATTAGTGAAAGAATTGGAGTTCCTTGTTGGGAGCAAAATCCTTCCCTTTTATTTTCCAAGGGAATGAAGACAAGGCTGCAGTAGATAGCTACTAACCTATAGATGAAAGGGTTTCTCAGGGTACAAACTTCATGGATGGCTGGGTGGTTCAGTGGATAGAGCACTGGTTCTGGAGTCACAAAGACCTGAAATTCAAATCCATCCTCAGACACTTACCAGTTGTGTAATCCTTGGCAAGTCACTTAGCCCCACTTGCCTCAGTTTCCTCATCTGTAAAAAGAGCTGGAGAAGGAAATATCAAACCACTCCAGTATCTTTGCCAAGAAAACCCCAAATGGGGTCATGAAGAGTCAGACACAATTGAAACAACTGAACAACAATAAACTTTATGTAAGACAGGTATTTAGAGATAGGTATAGAGAGTAGATATAGAATCCATCTTTACTGGACCCGGGAGATCAACCCTACTTTAAAATCCTGCCTGATCCTGGATGACTCAGTAGAATAAGGAGCTCAGACTCTGGATACAGACTCTATTGCCAACTATATCTCTGTGATTTTAACTGACTTAATCTCCTCGGGTCTCAGTGTTCCCATCTGTAAAGTGAGTAAGTTGGACGATATGACTTATGAGTTCCCCTCCAGTTCTAGACTACCATAGTAGGATTATTTCTTCAAAAAAATATGTCCCCCAAATCTTGGTGTAGCTTTAAATTTTTGTATCTTAAATAGTATTAATAGCTTAGAACTAAGGCTTTGGGGACACTCTGCATTTATTGAAACACCACCAATCAACCAGAATTTTTTAAAACTCATCAAATAATAGGGATAAAAATGAGTTAGCATGTATGAAATGCTTTGTAAAACTTAAAGCACTATATAAATGTTATTATTGAAAGATAAGATCTGTGTCCCTCCCCCAGAGGTTACATATTTCCATGAGGGAGATAAACATGTGCTGAGTGCTCTCCTGCTGAATTTCCCATCTCTTTAGCTTCACTTGCGCCTCGTGTGGGTTTGGGATGGTTCAGAGTGAGTGTAAATAGCAATAGTTTCTGTTCTGACCAGACACGCCCCTCCCAGACTGATTCTTTTGTAAAGTCAAACTAGGCCATCTCCACCCTTACCCAGCCTTTAGTCACTGAATGGGTGTTGCCTCAGACCAACTGAGACCTAGGAAAAATCTAGCTTAAAAAGGCCAAGGTTTCCCACTGCATCACCAGTTGTCCTGACCCATGTCTTACCAACGGATTCTGGTGAATCTGAAGGAGAGAATGGGGCTGATAACTTTGTACAGCCCTGACTCACTTAAACCCAATTCACTTTCAATCAAGACATCACCTTCCTGATGTCTTTGGTCCTCTTGAGAATGAAGGATGAACAGTAATCTGTTCTGTTGGTTTGTGCCTCATGACCCAGATGCAACCAAGTAAGGAGATTCTGCTTGGTTTCTGTTCTGGCTGAAGGAAATGCAGATTCATGTGGTTTGGAATGGATGAAGGAAAAATCACATATGAATCACTTCCTACGGGCCAAGCCTTGGGCTCAGCATTGGGGATACAAAGGCAATGCAGGCCCTGCCATCAAGGGGCTTATATTCTAATAACTGGAGACATCACATATAGGGAAAGGGGAAGCCAGGGAAGGAAGTTTTGGGGCTGGGAACTCCCTTGGAGGGTGATTGAATTTCCAGAAAACAATGATATTGTTGAGAAAGAAGGCAGGAAAAGGAGGTACTTTGCAGTGACGTGACAAAACAATAAAGTGGATTGGACCTAAATTTGTTGATGACATGACTTTTACCTTAGTTTTACCTTATATTATGTGAGAAATACTGCAATCTTTGAAAGACTATCTGGGTTCATAGGAGCATTGACTTAGAGCCAGGAGGGACCTTCAAGGCTGTCTTGTCCAACCCCCTTATTTTACAAATAAAGAAACTGAGACCCAGAGAAGTCAAAGAGAGATGATCCAAGCTCACAAAGGTTTGAACTTAGGGTCTTTGAATCCAAGGACTTCCCTTGAAAACATTGCTCCTCAGAGAACAACTCAGGAAAGATGAGAATTACCAGTGGACTTTTTCTTTTCTTTTTTTAAATCTTGTGTTGAGCGTCTCAGAATACATTTTAACAGTTGTAGGACATCATTCAGAATGTCCCCCCAATATTATACTTCAGCTGGTTGGAGATTTTTTAAAATTGTGTCTATGTAGCTACTATTCAACACTAAAAATCTTCCTTTGTTTGTATGATTGGTGGTAGATTCTTCAATTCTTTGGGAGTACTGAAGAACTTAGTATTAAATAAAATGTTCTGGAAAATATAAAGAAATCTGGCACACGTTCTCTGTCACTGAGAAATTAAGAGACAAGATAATTAAACACAACAGTTTTAGAGAAGTTAAGTTGATATGACTGGTACTGATAAGAAACTTTCAAATGACTGGTACACCAGATGTGTTGACTCATGCCTTGAGGTCAATGGTAGAACAGTAGAGTGTGCTGGCACATCTGGTCCATGCTCTATGCACACGTATATTGGCATAGACAAAGATTTCAGAGAAAACAGAGGTTACTAGGGCTGAAGTAATCAAGGAAGGCTTCATATAGGAAGCAGTCTTAGAACTGTTCAGGACTTGAGGTCCAATCTCTTTACTGAGGAGGTGCTTCTAACTTTTGCCATCATTCTGTAACATGCCCTTATCTCTGGCCTGGGTTATTGTGATACCCTCTTAACTGGTCTTCCTCCATCTTGGCCCTCTTCTCTCTTTGCCAAAATTATCTTTCCAATGCCACAATTGTATAACATCTTTCTCCTGATACACAATTGTCAAATGCTTCCTGTTAATACTAGATAAAAAACAAACTCCTTAGCCTGGCATTCCAAATCCTCTGTGTTCTGCCTCTAGCTATGAGGTTTTTTTTTTTGCCAAAAAGAGATTGTTTCATTCCTTGTATTTGTACTTTGATATGTTTTAAAAGATTAACCAATGCTTATTGAGTGATTAATTTTTATACTTCAAAATGTGCCACAATCTCATCCTGCCTGGTCCTGTCTCCATTTCTTCTTCCATTTATCTAGCATCCCTTGTATTGATAAAGAAATTCCTTTATTTCTGCCTAATAAAATCTTTTTCTTCCTTCAAGACCCAGCTTAGGTGCTACCTATTCCACAAAGCCTTCTCTGATATCCCTATACAAAAGCAAAACTTTCCTCATTAAATCTTTTATCCTCTATTCTATTCATACACACATATTCCAAATTCACAGACCTCCTGAAATCTATCCATAGATTCCTTGGTCCAAGTCCCCAGATAAAGAACCTCTGGACCTAGGCAAATCATCTGTCTTCTCTTTTAATTCTGCCCATTTCTAATTTTGTTAAAAAGTGAGAGCTCTCCCCAAAGCCTTCCATCTACTAAGGAAGCAGCTTGTTTTCTTGATTCCATAGGTTCTCCCTTTAGCTCGGGTCAAATTGCTCACCAGGCAGCTAAATTCCCAACTCCCCAAGAAGTCTTAAGTCGTAGTTTCTCTAAGGCTCATTCCATATAGCTGCTCCTTCCTATCAGCCCTTCTGTTTTCTTCACTAATTCTTCCAGAAGGTGAATTCCACCTCCATCTCTTTCATTTTTCCCTCCTTGAAATCATATTGTCTAGTGAAGTCACTTTAGTTTCTTTTTTCTTTCTTTTTTAATCGTCATTCATTAAAAATGATCATACATTTACATAAAATAGAAAAAAAGTAGCACCTTGGCTGCTCTGTATTCAGGAGGGGGCATATATATAATGTCAATGACTTTCTAACTTTACCTGGTTAGTTACTATAGATTTTAATATAACAAATCAGTGAAAAAGATACAAAGTGGATTCCATTCCTATGTATATATATTTCTTAGACTGGACCTGTAATATCATTGTTTGGGATGTTGCCAGTGTGGAAACTCTGCCCTTTGATGGAGTTCAGCAATATGTAACCTACAGTTTGAGAGGGTTGTCTGTGGTCCTAAGAGAGTAAGTGACTTGCCTGTGGTCACACAGCTGATAAGTATAGAAACTTGCATGATCTGAACCCAGACTTTCCTGACTCCAACTGTCATCTCTCCTGTTCCCTACCTATTTATCTATGTGTGCTTCAAAGTGGGGATCTAACATGACAAGAAATACTGAGATATAAAATAAGATCACCAGAAATCCCCTGAACAGAAAAGGAGACAGTCTTTTGCTCAAAGGAGAATCTTTAAATAGGCGATTATTCAGTTCAGGGCAAAGAGCTGTGTGGCCTTGGAGCCAGGCAACTCAGCTTCTAATCTGGCTCCATTGTACTGTGTCACCTTGGGGTTGTCCCTTGACCCCTGTGGCCTTAGTTTTTTATGTGTATAATGGGGGAGATTAATTTCTGGTCCTAAATACTTCACCAGGATGTTAAAAAGACAAATGAGATGACATGTGAGGGCTTTGTAGGGAAGGTTCTACATGTGTAATCCAAGCTACTGAAATTATACCCTGTAGATTTGAGGTCATTTGTCTGGGGGACTGTGAGATGTAAATCACTTTCCTCATTAATTTGTCAGATAACCTTGGGAAAGTTACTTAAATTTTCTGACTCAGTTGCCTGCCTTACACATGTGGGAAAGTTACTCCATGCAAGGCTGGTGTTAGGTATTGGTGTTATGCCTTCCTACACACTAAACACAAGCGTCTCCTACAATATTACTTTGCAATATGGCTTTTGACAAGTCGTTTAACATCTCTGGGCCTTAGTCATCTATAGCAAGAGAAGATTTGACTCAAATGCGCTCTGATAACCCTTCTGAGAACAAGAAGATCTGTGCTTTCCAAACTGCCGGTGATTCAGTAAAGTTGTATGAAGTTGTCTAAAACACATTAAAGGCACATTATCTGACCAGGGTCGTTTAATCAGTATGGGTCAGAGGCAGGGCTTGAATGTGGGTCCTTCTGAGTTCATACCTGAGACTCTACTAAGCCATACTAATTCTAGGTCAAAATAAACAAAGAATTATATAAGTATGTCTCTGGTTCTATTCTCATGAAAATAACCTTAGGGGCGGCTAGGTGGCGCAGTGAATAGAGCACCGGCCCTGGAGTCAGGAGGACCTGAGTTCAAATCCGGCCTCAGACACTTAACACAAAAAACTAGCCGTGTGACCTTGGGCAAGTCACTTAACCCCAACTGCCCTCCAAAAAGCAAAAAAAAAAAAAAAGAAAATAACCTTAAAAATTAACATGGAAATATTTGGCTGAGAACTAGTTCCCCTTGTGGAATGTAAGAAGAGTCAGGTGCTAATATGTCTGTGAGATGCAAATACGTTATCACTCTGGCTGAAATGAAGGCAAAAAAATGTAGTCGGTATTGAATGCTTACCTGGCTTTACAGTTAATTGTTACACATTCTGCATATGCTCTTTTGACATGACGTTGATGGTCCTTTTTTTTCCCTTACATCATTGTCATTCTAGTTACTCAATCAATCAACAATCCTTTATGAAACACCTACTATGCGCCAGACATTCTACCACTTTCAGAGATTAAAAATGGAAACAACTCCTACACATTGTCTTCCCTGGCAGAATGTAAACTCCTCGAAAGAAGAGATTTTCATTTTTGTCTTCCTGTACCCAATGCCTTGCACACACATCGCAATCTCTCATGGAGATATTAAGTCACGCATGAGTTAATGTTAAATTGTATAAGTAAAGTTAAATATTTAGAGTTACCTTATGTATCATAATTTCTCGATGCATTCTAAATCATCTGTTTCATGTATAGATGTAATGGAGGAATGGCCAATGGAGGCCAAGTCCTTAGAGAATATGCAGGAGCCTTTGCCCATTTGTAAGGCTTGGTGTATCTGCTTTTGAAAATGTGTAATGACATATAATACAAAGACAGTCTGAGCAGGTTGTGGCTTCTGTGCAAAATTTTTTTCAAAGTAACTAATGTTACTCCAATGTCTTGTCATCATCATTGAGGAAGATTTGCTCATTTGCCTGCTTTGGCCTAAAAAGCACAAACTTCTTATAAGCACAAGTGGAAGTGAGTGATTGAGAGGATTTGTCCCTGTTGGACACTGTTATAAGCAAGTCAAGTGACAGTCTCTGAAAGGAACCTCACGTCTTGCTTCCAGCATATGCCTGATTCAAAGTTTTAAGATGTCCTTTGCCTTGTTTCCTGACCACTACTTCATGGTGAAGAAAAACATTTCACTGAGTCAGAACTGACTGTACAAACAGGAGGCTTTCTCTTTTTTTCCTAGTGGTGATCTAAAGAAGAAAATGCATAAGTCATCAGGTAGGGAGAGACCACCAAGCCCTTATCTCCCCACCTGAATGAAAGACCCTGCAGTTTGCTTTGGCCCTGCTGTGTTTATTTTCTCCTCATCTTGGGTGGAAGAAGATTGGAGATATAATGATTAGATTGTAATCTTATGAACTACAAGAGTTGACATAAGTACCAGACGAGTGGCACATGAACCAAGAAGAGGCCAGCCCAGTGTAATGGTAATGGAATTTGAAAATCCTCTTGTATTGGTAAACTAACAGGTATTTAGCCCTTGGTTTAGGGTTAAGTGTTAAGACCCAGAGCTTGTGAATTCCACAACAGGATGGACTTGTTGACATGACAAGAGGGAATTGAACAGGGAGGAGCTGGTGCTATGCAAAGAGAAAAGCCCAAGCAGAGAGAGGCCAGAAGAACTTTTGGGAGCAGCATTGTAGAGG
>CM053594.1:351185158-351213768 GCA_028646575.1 Pseudocheirus occidentalis
CTCAGGCAAATGTCTTCCCTGGGAAGATTTACTTTCCCAGAGCCTGTACCTCAAAGAATCAAGGAGAGCTCAAAAAGGGGGGAGGGGTCCCAGAGCCTACACCTCATCAATAGCACATAATGCTGTTCTTAGATGGAGACAGTACATTGATCATCTGTTAGGAGGGTAAGCTCTTTGAATTTGTTTTGAATGGTGGTGATACATTTCTGCCAAACTGTTCCCTCTTTCTCACTCCATCCTCCTCTTGGATAGAGGCATATACCAACAGGCCAGGAATACAACCTTAAGTTGTGGACCAGAGTGGAGCTAAGTGGCCCACGTGGGAATTAAATCCACGACTTTGGTCTCATTAGCACAGTTGTCTAAGCAACTGTGCTAACTAGCAAACAAATACTCCCAAGCCTAGAGAATAAGGTTGATTTATTTTCATTTTAAAACAGGAACATATTTTCCTTATTGTGCAGTAAGGTTAAAATAGCATCCCTGGTCTTGCTCAAATACAAAGATTGCTCATCCCCCAAAGGTATCTGCTATGCTTCAAATAGAAGGAAATGAACAATCTCTTGGCCCTACAAGTGTGCAAATAAACTTATAGAAGGCAAATGATTTTAGAAAAATAGTGCCAGGATTCCTAGAGTCAAAATTTCTCATTTCCACTGCTGTATGTCCTACTTATTAATGAAATTGAATCCAAGCCTTTACTCTGTGAAGCCATAGACTGAAAGGTTCTCTAGTTTATAGCAGCTGAGAAGAAAAGCTTTTTTCAAAGCTGCATTGCCTTGGTCTAAGCTTCTTTCTTCGATAGGCTAACTGCTCTTTTCTCCTTATCTGCTCCCATAGCACACACCCTTCAGAACAGTGAAGTAAATGTGGAAGAAATGCACCAATAATTCCTTGAGTTCATTCACAGAAGGAAAAACTGACTTTGATTTTGGTACTTCAGTGTGTGCTTTGAGCAATGGAAGGACCATAAGGCATCTTTAAGAGCTCCACCCTCAGAAATGTGCTTTGTTTGTCTAGCACAAGGCTGACTGATCATTCTGGGAGCAATGTGTTATTCTTTGGTGTAGAATAAACACTATCTTGCCAACTCCAGTACAGATAATGGAAAGTCCAGCCTATATTACTGAGAGAAATCAAGACTATAGGTCATCTTCTTCCAATCTTCTATTCTCTTACTTTGGCTGCAGTTACTGGCCAACAACTATAACTTGCCAACTGCTGATTGGTGTGGGCAGCCTCCTTAAAAAATCCTGAAAGTTCCTCTGAGGGTATGGAGCACAGAGTACAGAGTTTCTAGGCTGTCACTGGGGAAGGGAAGATTTTTGCATCTAAATAGTACAGTCTGTAACAGAGCCATGTTTAGATAGAACAGAACCTGGTGGGGACAGAGAAAGAGAGAACAGCTTCTCAGTGTTTCAGGGAAACCCAACAGTCTTTCAATACAGCCTTTCATCCCTTAGAGAAATTCTTTCTCTGTAATCCCAGAATGTTGGCTCCAATGTGACTCACCCCAGTAAATTATAAGGAAATCTCAGCCAGGACTTAAGATATTAAAATCAATAAAGAAGGAAATGCTAAAAAAAATAATACTTTAAAAGTCTGGGAGATGCTAGTCAAGTCCAATGACATGCATTCCCAGATAATAAGGAATTGCAAATATAATTCTAGACTCATTTATTATAATTTCAAAGAGCATGCACGTTATCAGGAAGTTACTTTTGATTATTTTATACTTATATTCCTCCCCAGGTAGTCTAAAAGTGAGCTCTTCTTCTTGGTGGTATTTGCCTTCTGAACCATTCTGGCTGTTAAAACCTTAATGACAACATAGTGGCTTCTCTCTGCCTCTCCCTCTCTTCTTTCTCCTTTCTTCTCTCCCCCCATCTTCTTTTCTCCTCCCCCTCTCTATCTCTCTCTTTTTTTGGCTTTTTGGGGGGCAATTGGGGTTGTGACTTGCTCAAAGTCACAGGCTATTAAGTTTGTCAATTTTCTGAGGCAGGATTTGAACTCTGGTCCTCCTGACTCCAAGGCTAGTGCTCTATTCACTGCACCACCTAGCCACACCACTCTCTGGATCTTTTCTGTTCCTCTGTTGTTCTCTGTGTCTCTGTCTCTCTCTGCCTCTCTTTGTCTCCCTGTCTTTGTCTCTCTCTCTCCTAAAATAATTGGAAAACTAGGACTTGGGCAATAAATCCTATGAACAGGCAGTCCTGGTATAGATATAGATTCTAACGGCTTCCTTTTGGCATGAAGTACAGCATTTGAAAATCTTCATTGAATTTTGTCTGTTTGGAAAGATTATTTGAATAGTCCCAAAACAAATTCTTGGCTTTTCAGCCCATCCACCAGAGCCACCTGGACTGTAAAAGACAAAAGAAATCCAAGTCTTTACTACTATGGCATCTGGCAGTACTGATAGGCAACTCAGCAGCCACTACATGGAAACATTGCCTTTGCATTTTGCTCTTTAAAGCAAAGCATACAAGGTGGGTGAGAAATGCTACTTCCCAGAAGTATCTACTTGAAGAGTTTGCAACAGAGGTTCCTTGCCTTCTCATAAAGCCTAAGAGATGAAAACAGACCCCATAACCATGTGTGTGTGTGTGTGTGTGTGTGTGTGTGTGTGTGTGTTTTAAGTGACTTTGGAAATCTTCCTTTTGTTAGGGACCTCTATTACAGACAGGAATAATCACAGGAAAATAACAGGAGTCCCCTGGGTAGCCTATAGGATTCATGGTACCAGATAAAACAGGGAAGTGCCTAATACACTTGTGGTTAGTGCATTGAAAGCCTTCTTCTGATGCACTCACAAAGAAACAGGGCAGATTTAGTAGTGGAAATCTGTATTTTCAGAGGAAAATAACTTGTTTTCCCAGTAGTCCTTAGACAGATAGCAATAGCTTAGAAAACTATGGTGTCTATGAACAACATTGTTTTTACATACAGTCTCCTAGAGCTGGAAAATTTCTTTTGCTTTGATAAGACAATGTGCCATAAACCTCAACCCTTTTTAGCTACCTAAACCCGAAGGCATTTCTGTTTTTGATAAGATGCAAAAGGACCCCAAACCAGAATAGCATCTGTTAAAAAAAATCCTGAAGAAGATAATAGAGATAAGCAATAAACTATGACTTCATTGAAAACTTGGGAAATATTGCTGTGATTAACAGCTTTGTTTAGTCTGAGAAGCAATGGAGAAAGATTATTGCTTCGCTGAATCAGATGGGGATGTGGCAAGAACTCTTCATTCTTGGATTCCATTCCCAGCTCTGCTAATATCCTTCTGTGTTATCTTTGACCAGGATCTCTATTTTTTCCAACTTTAAACTGTGTATAGTATTACCTAGGGCTACTAGGTGGTACAGCAAATAGAGCCCTGGGCCTGGAGTTAAGGAGACTCCTCTTCCTGAGTTCAAATCTGACTTCACTTACTAGCTGTGTGACCCTGAGCAAGTCACTTACCCCTGTTTGCCTAAGTTTCCTTATTTGTAAAATGATATGGAGAAAAAAAATGGCAAACACTCCAGTATTTTTGCCCAAAAAACCCCAAATAGGGCCATGAAGAGTGAGACAAATAAAAATAACTAAACAATATAGTATTACCTCATTTGTGTGGATGTTGAAAATTTTAAGAAAGATAATTTTCTGGAATCATAGAGAACAAAACTGGAAGGGATCTGTGAAATAATTTCATTCAAATTTCATATATACCCAAATATTCATAGCAGTGCTTTTGGTGGCAGCAAAGCAAATCCAACAGGCAAAAACCCTGAAGACAAAGTAGGCATCCACTGATTGGGGAATAGATGGGCAAATTGTGGTATATGAACATTATTGCACTCTAAGAAATAACATATATAAAGAATTCAGAGAAACATGGTTAGACTTACAGTGGAATGAAGAAAGGAAGACAAGGAAAATAATTTACAAGATTATACTATAATAATGTAAATGAAAAGAACACTAAAATAAAGCTAAATGCTATGGAATTATAACACCTAATCTTTGCCTTCTCTTGTTGGAAGCATTCAGGTTTCCAGGTGTGAACTGTCCATACCCTCTTAGATGTGGTTGCTGTGGCAATTGGTTTTGTTTAATTTTCCCCCTCTTCATTATAAAGGATCCAGTAGGTGGGGAGAAGGAGAGGATACATTTGGAAATAAGTATAAAATAGAAAGAAAATGCATCAGTAGAATTAAAAAAATAAATAAATGTTTTAGTTCAACCCCTTCATTTTTACAAATGAGTAAACTGAAGCTCAGTAAGGGGCTAGTGCCAATTAGTGGCAGAGCTAGGTCTAGAGACCAGATATCCTGAATTCCCAATCCAATTCTTTTCAAATTATACCATGCAGAAAATCACTGAGTCCCAGAAATAATACAATAACATGCGAGTTATTATTTTCTAGAAACAACTCAGTCTGGAAATGCTGTCTGCTTTGCGTTTATATATCTCTATCCCTAAATCTATATTTCTCTATCTTTATAAAGAGAGTAGAATTTCAGGAATTTAACTTTAGTTCTGTAGTTCAGGGATATCAAACATGTGGTCTGAACTAGACTAAAATGGAGTTGAGAAATATTTAACAAAATAAATAAATATATAATACAACATCAGCCACAGGAGAATAGTTATTTTCAGTCCTGTCCAACTCTTTCAGACTTCTTTTAGGTTTTTCTTGGCAAACATATTGGAGTGGTTTGCCATTTCCTACTCCAACTTATTTTATAGATGAGGAAACTGAAGCAAACAAGATTATGTGACTTGCCCAGGGTCACAAAGCCAGTAAGTATCTGAGGTAGGATTTGAACTCAAAGATGAATCTTTCTGACTCCACAACTAATGCTCTATCTGCTGTACTACCTAGGTGCCCACACAATAGAACATAAATATTATTAATGTGTGATCTTCTAGGTCAGTATGCAGCCCCAAACGGATACTTATATAAAATTTAGGTTTATTGGTTCCCATTTCTATTTGAGTTTGAGACCACTGCTATAGTTGTCTCTTTCTTGTTTCAAACAACATTCAATCAACAGGTATTTAAAAGTCCGTTACATGTCTGACACTATACTGGGAATACAAACTAGAGGGGAAAAAATGAGACAGGTTTTGCCCTATAGTTTGCTATTTGTTTAACCTCAGGGAAAAAAAATCTATCAAATCAAATCTATAATTTTTTCATAACAATTTTACTATTATATTTTGTTTTTACACTGTCAAAATTTCTCCCACTAATCTCTTCCTGAGAGAAATTAGCAAAATCAGTCAATACATGGAAAATGTCTGGAATGTGTGGAAAATGTTCCACACCAGTCCTTGCCACCTCTGCAAATGAGTGAGGTTAGGATGTCTTCTCATATCATTCTTTTCAGGCCAATTCTTAAAAATTTTGCAACATTTACTTTTGATTGTTTTGTGGGTTTTGTTCTTTTCATTTACAATGTAGAAGTTATTATATATAATGTTTTCTAGTGTCTACTTACCTCACGGTGCATCAGTTCATGCAAGTCTTTCCATGCTTCTCTGTGTAATTACATTCATCATTTTTTACAGCACAGTAATAGTTTATTATATTCAGTTTTTTTTTTCCCCAGTTGATAGGTACTTACTTTGTTACTGTGAAAGTGTTGCTATAAATACTTTGGTGTGTATGAAAATGCTTCTTATCAGTCTTCCTTGGGGTGTAAGTCTAATAGTGGGATTCTCTGGGTCAAAGGATATGAATATTTTAATCACTTTATTTGACTAATTCCAAAGTGCTTTCCAAAATGGTTGTACTTGGTCATAGTTTCAACAACAATATACTACTGTGTCTGTCTTCTTATTACCCCTACATTCTATTGACTATTCTCATCTTTTGTCATCTTTGACAGTTTTCTGGTATGAAGTGAAACTTTAGAGTTTTCAAAAATTTGCATTTCTCTAATTAGATTTGGTCATTTTTTTTCATGTAGTTATTTGTACTTTGCAATTTCTCTTTGCAGAATTGTTTGCTCCTATACTTTGACCATTTAATTATTGGAGAATGGCTTTTGGTCTTTCATGTATCTGTTAGATGTCTATATATTTTGGATACCAAATTTTCTTGTATGAAATTTGATACAAAGATTTTTATCTCATTTCATTTCTTCTTTTCATAGATGCATTGATTTTGATTGTGCAAAGGTTTTCAATTTCTTGCAATCAAAATTATCTATTTCATTTTTTTACTGCCTTTATCTCTTGGCTCATTAAAAATACATCTTCCACACATAATTGTGAAATGCATATAATTATCTTTTCTTATAATTCTTTTATGGTTTTATCTTTGAAATTAAGTTCTTGTATCAATTTTGAATTTATTATGGAATAAAGCATAAGGTATTGTTGGTCCTATCCTAATTTCTGCCAGACTGAAAACTGTGATTTTTTTTCCTCTTTAGGAGAAATTGGGTTGCAGTTGCTTTGTGAAATAATGTTCTTGTTGATAATTTAAGAGATGTAGTATGTACTATGTAGATGTACTATGGTAAAATTCCGCCTGAACAGCAAGACATAACTCCAATGTCACCTCTTTCATGAAGCTTCCCTTGCTCCCTCAGCTACAAGTGACCTCCTTCTCTCCCCTCTCCTTCTCTTCTCCTTTCTTTTTAAGACTAGGTCTCCCTATCTTGCCCAGATTAGAAGGACAGAGGGCATTCATAGTTTTAATTCTGTTGCTGATCACCATAGCTTTGACCTGCTCTGTTTCAGAGCTAGTTAAGTTCACCTCTCCTTAAGCCTCCCCTGCTCCTCACCCTCCATCCCCCGCTGCAGCTAAGAAGTCCTAAGCATAAGAGATCCATCGCTCTCAGTCTTCCCAAGGTCAGGGGTCACAGGGATGTGCTACCATACTTAGTGTAACTATAGATGATGTAAAACAGTTACTGACTTTTCTGAGTAAAATAGTTACTGAGAACATATTTACCTGAAATTTTTTTCCAGGTTTTTTTTTTTTTTTAAACTCTTTGGAGGGCTGAAGGCTGGGAAATTGGGGTTAAGTGACTTGCCCAAGATCACACAGCTAGTAAGTGTTATGTGCCTGAGGACAGACTTGAACTCGGGTTCTCCTGACTCTGTAATGGTAATGGAATTTGGAGATGCCCCTGAATTGGCTTGAGTGTTAAAACCCAGAGCCTGTGAATCCCACTTGTGGGATGGACTTGTTGACATGAAGAGAGGGGCTGAACTGGGAAGAGCCATGAATTGGGAGAAAGGCCCAAGCCTAGATGAGGTCAGAAGGACTTTTGGGAGAGCAGTATCCAGTATTGTGGAGCCTGAGTTGCTGAGAGAAAGACTGCTGAGTGCCCATTGGAGCTGCCCGTGACTTTTGAGAACTGCCACCTGGAGCTGCTAAGAACTGAGGAGGCCTGGCTGTGATGCCAGTATTTTGTCTGTCTGTTTTGATGTTGTTTTGCCAAATTTGCCTGATGGTGAAGGACAGTGCTGCTGTGGTAGAGGTCCTGGAACCTGGCTGTTGGTTCAGAAGCCCTGAAGAAGAATTTTCTTGTATGTCCACAGAAATCCTGGAAGAGGGCCTTGCTGATGTATTCAGGGGTTCTGGGACTGTTCTACAGGCAGAGAGTGACTTGATGAGGACACTGGCTATGGCTTTGTTGAGCCTTGTCTCCCCAGGATCTGAGATTGCTGAAGGCTTGCCTCCAGTGAAGATGAAAGAAGGGCCTTTCCTTGGGTTTCCAATGCTGAGATAATATCTTAACCTTGTTACAGCTTAAGGGCTTAAGGGTGGATGGCCTTTTGTGCTTCCCTGCTCCCTTTTGAGAAAGTGCTTGCTGTTAATGGATGGTATTGTAATTACTTTGTGTCCAGGGGTGGGAAACCTTTGGCCTTTTTGGGCTCCGTGATTGACTAAATGAATGTACTTTGTTGTTTATGATTGGAAACTGTTCTCCATTTGAGAAGAGACTTTGACTGACTGAATGAATGTGCTGTCTAGGGGTGGAGTAGTACCTGGATTGAATTGAGTACTTACTTGCTAAATGAATGAGTTATATTGTATTTTGACTTTCTCTGTTCTGTGAATGTTTGCTGAATAAATGGGATTTGCTATGCTGGTAATCTGAACCTTGGAATTTGCCTTTGCTTGGCATTACAGACTCCAGGGCTGATGCTTTATCCACTGTGCCAGCTAGCTAAACCCCCAGGTTCTTAAAACAAACCATTTCATTTCATAATAGGACTGGCTATGGTAAGCAGAGAACTCATCTATGAGCTAAGATTTGAGGGATATTCAGGTCCCATATAATGGAGATTATCTTTCCCACAGACCAGAAATTTCTATAATTAGATTTATTATTTATGGAAATTCCAAAGCCATGTATTTTATTGGCACTAAACCCCCATTTCTTCTGTTCAAGTCCAATTGTCAATGACTCAGTATGCCATGGAAGTGATCCTGTATTCTGAAGGCTGTTTCTGGTCAAGTCAGCAAACACTTATTAAGTATCTGTCATGCGACAGGCACCAGTTTTAAGTGTGGAGATACACAGAAAAGCAAAAGTTACCCCTGCTATCAAGAAGAATATAGTCTAATGGGGGTAGGGAGAGGAGGAGGACATGCAAACAATGACATACAAACATATACAGGATAAATTAGAGACAATCTCATGGTGAAGGTACTAAGATTAAGGAGTACTGGGAAAGAGTGTGGGTTTGGGTTTTTGTTGTTGTTTTGGGGGTTTTTTTTGGCAGAAGATGGAAGTTTGGCTGAGACTTGAAGAAAGCCAGGGAAATGAGCAGGGAGAGTGTTTCAAACATGGGGGACAGCCAGCAAAAACGCTTCAAGCCAGGAGCTAAGACTGTCTTTGGCAAAGAATAGCTATTGTCTAGTTGGAAGAGTACATAGAGGAGAGCCAGGTATAAGAAAAATGGAAAGCTCAGAAAGAATCAGGTTGTGAAGAGCTTTAAAAGTTAGAAGCTGTTATATTTGATCCCAGAGGTAATAGCTCAGTGCTGACATTTGTGGAAGAGAGGATTATGTGGTCAAATCTGTTCTTTAGGAAGATCACTTGGAGAGCTAAGTGGAGGACAAATATTTGAGGCAGGGGGACCAACCAGCAGGCTGTTGCAATTGTTCTGATATGACATTGTGAGGGGGCTGTACTAGGCGGAAACCGTGTTGGAGGAGAGAAAAGGGCAAACACTAGAGACACTCTGAAAATAGAACTAGGTAAATGATTAGATATAGGGAATGAGAGAGCGAAAAGTTCAAGATAAACCTTAGGTTGTTGGGCTTGATAGCTGGTATCATGGACTTTAATAGAGAAGTTTTAAAAAGAAGATGGTTTTGGGGAAAAGATAATAAGGTTAATTTTGGACATGTTGATTTAGGATGTCCATGAAACATTCAATTCAAAATGTCTAGTGGGAAGTTGGAGATGTAAGATAGGTCAGAGAGAGGTGAGGGCTAGATAATTAAGATTAAAGGATCATTTGTATAAAGGGGACAATTAAATCTATGGGAGCTGATGAGATCACTAAATAAGTTAATATATATTAAGAAGAGGACATAGAGCCTTGGGTGACACCCATAGGTAGTGAATATACTATAAATCATATTATGCAACTTAATTTGGGTCTTCACTACTGCAAGGCTATTCTTTTATTCCTTTCCAGTTGGTTTCCTATCTTCCTCCCCATGCAGTCTAAAACAAATATTTCTTCTCTTTTCTAGGCTCTCACCCCTCTCTCTTTCCTAACCTTCTTAATTGAAGACCATAATTCTTATTTTAGTGAGAGAATTGAAGCCATTTACCATTAACTTCTCCTCTCCTCTTCATCTCAAGATCCCTTGAAATGATTTCCCAGTCTTTCCTCATTTTCCTTAGTCTTTGATAATGATAGTCTTCTCCTTGCCAGGACCAACTTTCACCTTTACATTTGCACATCCCTTCCTGCCTTCTCCAGAAGATTGTCCCCTCAATAATCCTTTCTCTTTCTCTAATCTTCAACCTCTTCCTATTTATTGAATCCTCCTTTCTGCTTTTAAATATATCTGTCTCCTCTCAGTGAAAAAACCTTCACTAGATCCTACCATCTGCTCAAGCAATCTCTCCTTCCTTTATCAGCTAAACTCCTAGAAGTAAAAAGTCAACACTCAGGGTCTCTACTTTCTCTTCTCTCACGTAATCCTTGACTTTTTGTAATCTGACTTTTGACTTCACCAATCCACTAAAATTGCTTTCTCCAAAGTTACCAATAACCTTTTAATTATAAAAGCAATGATCTTTTCTCAGTCTTCATTCTATTGGCCACCTTCCTTCTTGTTTACTCTCTCTTTTCTGGGTTTTAGTGATATTTCTCTCTCCTGCTTCTCTCTCTCTCTCTACCTATCTGACCATTTCGCTGGTGTCCTTTCATGGCTCGTCATCCATACCTCCTTTTTAAACTGTGGGTATTTCTTTAGACACCACCCTGTGTCCTCTTCTTTTCTGTCTCTTCATTTTCTTGGTGACCTTATCAGTTTCTATTAGTTTAATTACCATCTCTCTGCTGCTGATTTACAGATGCTGCCCAAACTTCTCACCTGAACTTCAGTCCTTTTCATCTGAGATCTATTGGATATTTCAGTCTGAATAGATGTTCCTTAGATATCTCAAACTCACCACATACCCAGATTTTCCCCAAACCCAACTTCCTTCCAGTATTCCCTATTTTGGCCAAAGGCACCACCATGCTTCCTGGCTCCCTGGATCAAACCTTAGCACTACCCTTGCTCCTCATCATACCCATCCTACATATGCAAATCACTTGTCAAATCTTATAATGTCTATCTTTATAACATCTCTCCCATTCCTATACTTGTGTAGCTACTGTTTTAGGTCAGGCCTTCTTCCTCTTGCCCAGAGTATCACAATAGCCTTTGCCTCAAGTCCTGCCCCCTTCTGTCCCTGCCTTCAAAATAATTTTCCTTAAGTGTGGAGCCTACCATGTGACTCTCTATTCCATGAACTCTAACACATTTTTACACAGTGCCTTTTAAAGCCCTTAACAACTTTGCCTCAATCTATCTTTCCAGGTTCATTGTACATTACTTCTTTTCCTGCAATCTGCTGTCCAGACAACTCAGAAGGTGCCATCTCTGTTCCTTACACATGGCATTCCATCTCCTATTAACATACCTCTGAACCGATCATCCTTCTTGCACTCCAGGCACCCCTCTTATCTGTCTCAAGTAACAGCTCAAGCACCACCTTCCACATGAAACCTTTTCCGATTCCCTCAAACGCTAGTGAACCTCCCTGTTTTGTATTTATCTGCTTTGTACTTATTCTCTTTACACGTAATTCTGCACGTACGTACATATATTCTTCCTTAAAATATAAGTTCCTTGGCAGTAGAGATGTTTCAGTTTTGTATTTGCATTCAAAGAATCTAGCACCTAGTTAGAACTTAATAAATGCTGATTTACTTAATAATCTGGAGATACTTTCACTTTTTATGTTTCATTGGTTGAATTAATCTATGAAAAAATATAAATAATTCAGCAATTAAGTTTTTAAAAATACAATTAGTATGAAGGAAGCTAGCAGGACAATTAGAAAAGCACTGTTTTCCTTTAAGATCATTTTACTTTTTTTTTTTTTTTTTGGAGGGCAGTTGGGGTTAAGTGACTTGCCCAAACTTTAAGATCATTTTAAAATATCCAGGCTATCAAGATTGTCTCAATTCAATGGGCTAGATTGCTAGGATATGCATGTCCAGTACTATGTTTAGTGATCCAAGAGGTTTCAGTGACTTGTTTTAAACCTATAGTGAGATTTATGTTAATTCAGCTGTTGCTCATGTGTTCAGGGAGATTTCTATCCTGCCTTTGAAGAAAACACGTAACTTCCATCAGTATTAATGGGAATTACATGTGTGCCACGAGAGGAAAACATGGACTAATGGTCTTTCTTGTGGGTCTTAAGGAAATATATGATGACAAAATTTCCTGTGCATATTTTTATATAGTTTATGTTTAAAACTCAATATTTTGATGGCTTTTGAACAAATAATTTAGCTATGACATTATACTGAAGATTAATTGCTTCAATTTCCTTTGTGGACTGGAGGTTATTTTACTTAATTTGCAAAATGTGCTCCCAGTTGTTCATGGAAGTAAACTGAGGATCCATCAGGGTGGCCTGGCAGCCCTTGAATTGCTAGGGGTGGTCCCTTGGCTGAAGGGAATACCCAAATTTGCACTAGCAGCTTAGAAGGACATTAGAAAAAGGTTAAGGGTCACCCTGTGTAGTATTAGTAGCAATTCTACCTTCTGCAAAACTGCTTCTCCTTGACACCCCCACCCCCCCCACACAAAGGTAGTTGCTAATTAATCTACCAAAAACTAATCTCGAGTGTTTACTATTACACAAACCACTGCAGTTTGTGAAAGAAGCATTGCTCAGAGGGTACAATGTCTATGCAATGACAATGGAGACATTCCTATTTAATCCCTAGTAGCTAAGCTGTGAATATCCTACTCTTGATGAAAAGTCATAAAACCCCAAAGAATCTTCCCAAATACTTTGGAAAAGTAAGCTCCTAAAGTCGAGGAGAGGTCTGACAGTTCCTTGAGATAAGCATCCTACCCATAGGGCAATATAATGAACCTAATCATGTTCTTAGACTAAGGTCTAGGGTAAGTAATGAACTCTAGGTAGACTTCTCCATGCTGTAGTAATTGAGTGATTTGGAAGATCTGGATATTTGGTCCTCTGTTTTAAAGTTCACAATTGAGTTCTTCCTTGGGTGTTGGAAGGAAATGGTGAAGAAGGATTTGTTCGTTAAATTTTTAGTAGGGTGATGGATGTAATCTATGTTATATAGAAGAGGAAACCTAAGCTCAAAGACATTAAATGGTTTTGCCTTGGCCACTTTGTCATTGTCAGTTGTAACCCAAACCCAAATAGTCTTGCTTCTAAGCCTAACATTCTGAACATTATACCTAGTTGCTTCTGGGTCCTTGTATATCTGTGTCTGTTTATGCAATTGTGTGTGTGTACGTGTGTGTGTGACACACATATACATGCATGGGAGAGAGAGGGAGAGACTTCCTTTGCCCAGAGAAAAATTGCTGGTTATCTTATATCTCTAAGTGTGTAGTAACCAGAAAGCTTCTCCTTGATAAGATAAGGCAGACAATTCTTTAGTCATATCTAGAGGTTATGAGTCATCAAACCTGGCCAAGAAAGGACTAAACAAAAGATTTGGGGGGTGTCTTGAACCCAAGATAAAGGTTTTATTTTAACTCTCCTTGGATTAGCTGAATTTCAGTCTACTTTCCAAGAAGATTATTGGAACTGGCCATAGAAATTCCCTAAACCATCTTCCTTTTGGCATGTGAATGAATTAGAGCCAGGAAAAGCTCTAAATAAAGGAGACAAAGTCATTGTCCTCCATAGTTCGGGCTTGCATTTCTTCTTTATTGTGTAAATCTGTCAATAGTAAGAATCTCCTAGTACTGGTGCAGTATTTTGGGCAGTCTCTGGAAACTTAGTAGGATGGAACACCTCTTCATAAACCTCTTTAAATTTACTCAACACTTGGGAACATATTGCAACCCAATCCCTTTAGAAACAGAAGGAGAAATTGACATTTCTCTTCCTTCTTACTTCCCTTACATCTCTGACTCTAGGGTAGCTGTGTTGCTCTAGAGAACATTGACTTGACTCTAGAAAATCAACTGTTATAGATTTTTTTCTAGCCTTCTTTGAGGAAGGAAAATTCCATTCCTGTCCTTCAATCTATTCTTAAATGTGAGGCACCGAGTAAAGGAACTCGAACTATAATGGAGTTCAGTGCCTGGGAGAGAGGAAGTAAGACTCAGGAAATCCCATGAAAATACACTCATGTACTCTTGGCCATATATCAGGGATCAATCAATCCATCAATATTTATTAAGTGCCTACTATGTGCCCACACTGCGCTTAGCAGTAGGGATACAAAAAGAATCAAAAGGCAATACCTGCCCTCATGGAGCTTGCAATCTAATAGAGGAGGCAACATGTGAACAAATATCTACAAAACAAGCTATATGCAGGATAAACAGATAACACTAGAATTAAGAGGGATTGGGAAAAGCTTCAGC
Source organism: Pseudocheirus occidentalis (assembly GCA_028646575.1). Taxonomy (NCBI): domain Eukaryota; kingdom Metazoa; phylum Chordata; class Mammalia; order Diprotodontia; family Pseudocheiridae; genus Pseudocheirus; species Pseudocheirus occidentalis. The sequence continues at coordinate 351,199,275 of CM053594.1, forward strand.
AGAAGATAGGATTTTAATTGGGATTTAAAGGAAGCCAGGAAGGTCAGTAGTCAGAGCAGAGAAGGAAGAGCATTTCAGGTATTGAGTCTATCTTAGAGATAGCTAGAGAAAATGCCTGGTGCTGATATTCATGAAACAGCCGGGAGGTCAGTGTCATTGGACCAAAGAGTATATTTGGGGAGTAAGGCATTAAGAAGACTAGAAAAGTGGAAGGGGATAGGTTATGAAGGGCTTGGAATGACAAACTGAACATTTTGTATTTGATGGTAGGGGTAATAGGGAGTTATTGGAATTTATTGAGTAGGGGTTGGGGTGGTAACATGATTGGACTTATGGTTTAGCAAAATCGCTTTAGTGCCTGAATGGAGGATGGATTGGAGGGGGCATGAGTTAGGCAGATCTACCAGGAGGCTCATGCAATGATCAAGGCATGAGCTGAGAGCATCAGAAGAATGAGGATTAAGAAAAGGCCATTTGATTTTGCCCCAGAGTGGTAGCAGTGTCAGAGGAGAGAAGGGGAAGTATTTGAGAGATGTTGCAAAAGAGAAATACACAGGCCTTAAGAACAGAATAGATAGGGGAGGTGAGAGATGGTGAGGAATCCAGGAAGTGCTCCCCACCCCCACCCCACCCAGGTTGTGAACCTGAGGTACTTAGAGGATGGTTTTGCCTAATTTACAGTAATAAGGAAGGTAAGAGGAGGGAAGGGTTTAGGGGAGAATATAATGAGTTCTGTTTTGGACATACTGAGTTTAAGATGTCTACTGGACATCTAATCTGAGATGTTGGAAATAGAGTTGGAAGTGTAAGACTAGAAGTCAGCAGAGAGTCTGGAGTAGGAAAGGTAGATTTAAGAATCATCAGCACAGAAAATCCATGGGAGCTGAAGAGATCAGCAAGTGAAATATTATAGAAGGAGAAGAGAAGAGGACCTAGGACAGATCGCTGAGGGACATCTTGCATTAGAAGGTATGCTCTGGAAAAGGATCCAGCAAAGGAAACAGAGACAGAGTGGTCAGATCAGTAGGATGAGAATCAGGAGAGAGTAATATTTGGAAAACCTAGAGGAAAGAGTATTAACAAAGAGAGAATGATCAATAGTGTCAGAGGCTGCAGAGAGGGTCAGAAGAATGAGGACTGAGAAAAGGCCATTGGATTTGGCAACTAAGAGATCATTAGTAACTTTGGAGAGAACAATATTGGTGGAACAATGAGGTTTGAAGCCAGATCATGAGAAATTAAGAAGTGGAGACATCTATGCTAGATGGGCTTTCCAAGGAAAGTCTAGCCACAAAGGGCAGAGGATTATGAGACAATAATTATTTGGAATGGAAGGATCAAGTGAGGGTTTTTTTTTTCCTTCAGGGTAGTAGAGCTGTGGGCATGTTTGTAGGTAGTAGGGAATAAGCCAGTAGACAGGGAGAGACTGAAAAATAAATGAAACAGTAGGGATGACAGAGAGGGCATTCAATCTTTGGGAGGAGATGAGATCACTTGAACAAGGAGAGGAGCTATTAGCCTTTGCAAGGATTTAGACCACTTCATCATGTGAAACAGGGGTGAGGGAGGAGATAGAGGCAGAAGACACCAGAGTAATAGAAAATGAGGAAGAGGGAAGGAGAGGGAGATCATGGAGAATGGCTTCTTTTTTTCCTATAAAATATGAGGAATCTTAAACACAATGGGGTGACCTAGAATTTACCTAAATTACAAATATTTTAAACAGATTTAGTGTTTCCCCTCCCCAATTTTCTATTTCTGTCGATCATAAACCCTTTTTCTGCCACCCCAGCTCAGAATTTTTGTATTCTTTTTCATTCTTCTGATTCCTTCATCTCCTATGTCTAATGTGTGACCAAGCCATATAGATTATTCTTTTAAAATCTCTCTCACATATATTGTCTCTCCATTCAATAAGTCATTCTAATCCTCATACTGAGATGATTGAAAGTGCTATCTGGTTGATTCTTTTTCTTCTACTCTTTATCAAATTCAATCCACTCTACACACTGAGATGGACTAATTTTCTTAAAAGAATGATTTCATAATGACATTGCCAAAGAACATACATTGATTCTGCATTGCCACATCAAGTCCAAATACATTATCCTCTTATTAAAATCTCACATTATTAATGCAGTTTTATATTCCAATGGCTCATTCATACAAACTTTCTACATCAACATGTTCTATATGGTTAGGAGCTCAGTGCTGAGCACAGTGCCTTGCACATTGTAGGTGCCTAATGAATGTTTATTGAATTGTATTGAGTCAAGATAGGGTAGCAGGCAGAAATATAAAGATCTAGAAAATACACCAGACCAAATTCTGATCAGGAAATCTGAGAAAAAAAAAATACGAGTTATTTTTCCAGACAAAATTATCTGCAGACATTGGGAATAAGATCTGTCCAGGAGTGCATCATTTGCAAAGCATTCCAGTAACCAGTGCCTGAAAGTGGTCACCACAGCAGGGAGCACTGGGATCCTAGGGAATCACTGAACTAGTGTAGGGTGAAGGGATGCATGCCATCTGGCAGTTCTGATGCCCATTATCTATTTCTGTGTCACAAATCTAAGGCAAACTGATGTGAGGACCTGCATTGCTAAAGATGACTGAGAGGAATGGTCACAGAAACAAACTGGCTGTGTGACTCTTCTCTCAGGAGCAGGGACTCAGTTGTAGCCTCCCAAGCTAAAGCCTCCAGTGGAATAACTGGGGCAGGAATCCTAGACTAAATGGGAACCTGCAGTTTGGTCACTCTGAATCTGCTGGGCCTCCTATGGGCTAATAGTGGTTTATTCCAGCATCAGTCTACTGAAAATCCCAGCTAAGGACAAGTCAACAGACCCAGATCTGGGTCATCAACTTGCAGAGCTCACACCAAGAGTGCAGTGAAGAGACTTTTATTTGGATCACATCACTTTGAGAACACTGGAAACTTGCACTTCCACAGTGTGAACTGCCAAAGCAGGAAAAGGGTGCAAGAGGAGAGAAGCTCAATCTGGATATTCCCCACAGAAGTGCACAAAATTCAGCCCCAACATAAAGACCCAACTTAAAAAGTAGACTGGAAGAATGAACAAACCAAATATAGTACAAATAAAGAGCTATAATGGTGACAGGGATGTTTTAATCATAAATTTGGAAGAGAACAACTTGAAAACATCTAAAAGCAAAACCTTAAAGAAAATGTATCTTGGATATAACAACTAATCAGAGTGCCCAGAAGAGATGAAACAAAAATTAAAGTAAAAAAAATAGAGGTAAAATTATTTTAGAAATCAAAAGAGACAAGTAAAGGGAAAAATGAGAACTATGGAAAAAATATCAAAAGAGAATTAATAGGCTTGAGCAAAAGGTATAAAAGTTTGTCCAAGCAACAAACTCCTTGAAAATCAGAATGGAACAAATAGAAACCAATTACTCCACGACATGAGTAGAAATATTAAAAGAGTCTTTAGACAGAAAAAGTAGAAGGAAAATAGGTATCTCAGCAAAAACAACTGACCTAGAAAACAGATTGAGAAAAAAAATAATTAAGGCTCATTAGACTCCCCAAATGCTATAAGCAAAATATGAATCTAAACATTATATCTTTTTTCCAATTTATTTATTTTTTTAAGTTTTCAACATTCATTTACACAAGATTTTGAGTTACAAATTTTTCTCCCCTTCTTTCCTCTAACCCACCCCACAATAGTCTACTGAATACCCCTTCCCCTAATCTGTTCTCTTATATCCTCCCTGCTCCCCCCCTTGCCTTTAACTTTTTAGTAGGGCAAGATGGATTTCTTTACCCCAATGCCTGTATGTCTTATTTCCCAGTTGTATTAAACATTACATCTTTAGAAATCCTAAAAGAAAATTGCCCAGATCTCTCAGAACCAGGGGGCAATGTGGAAATAGAAAGAATCCACCAGGTAATTCTTTAAAGAAACCCGAAATGAAAACTCCCATGAACATTATAGTCCAAATTGAGAGCCTGGAGGTCAAATAAAAAAATAGAGCAGGCAGCTAGAAAGAAAGAATTCAAGTGCCAAGGAACTGTAGATATGATCACGTATAATGTAGCAGCCACACCATAAAGGAACTTGAAATATACATTCCAGAAGGTCATGGATATGTATTTACAGGCAAAAATAACTTACCTGGCAAAACTGAATATATTCCTACAAGAGAGAAAAATGGATTCAAGGTGAGCACAGCGCCTGGAATGGAGAGGAAATGAAAAATGCCTATTTATTTGTCAGGAGATTTGGAAGATATTTTCTTACTCAAGCCTAAGGGAATACTATGTCAGATTAGGCAGCAATAATGAGACTATATTTATTTGTTATAAGCAAAAGCTTTTGGGGGCAGAGTGGGAATAGTGTTGACTATACTTAAAAATAAAGGAAATCTCAGTGATGAGTCTTTAAAAATAAGTAGAGAGTTGAAGCGAATTTAGAAGGTGACACATATTGTAGCTGTTATGTTCAATTTGAAATCTCTGATAAAGATAACCAAGTTGTAGAGAGTGAATATTCATGACTTCATAAATTCTTCTTTTTCTATTTTTCTTTCCTGTAGTATGAGGAAAAACTTATCTTTGTCAAATTCAAAATAACAAAAAAAGAGAATGTGAAAAAAAGGAGTAAGGTGCTTCTAAAAATCTTGCTCTGACTTTTATAACATTAAAAACAATGCCATAAAGTGTCCTTTAATATCCTGAAAATTATCATTGATAGCTTTTCTTTTTAGATCAATTTCATTTCCAATATATTTCTTCTCCCTCCCTGCTCTCTCAGAGAGCAACTCCTAATGTAATCCTTGGATTAAAGAGTCGGTAGGATGGGACTTTCTTCTCTGTTTGGGGTTTATTATTCAATATCTCATGACTGTATGAGGGGTAGAGTTGGTGAGAGTGGAAGAGAGAAGAGATCTGGGTTCTTCAGGCTTCCAACTTCAAGAGAAAAGGTGGACAGTTCCAACCTCTCTTCAAGTTGCTGAAGAGAGAGAACAAATCTGGGAAGAAGCTGACATGAGAGGAGCTGGAAATTTCTATTATGTCCCAGTCCTCCAGGTGCTACCCTTAACACCTCTGGAAATTTCCTCTAGGATGAAATCTGGGACTCTCTTTCTCAGTCATGCAGAATTATTTTGCTCTCAAAGGGAGAATTCATTCAATTTGTGTTTATTATTATATGCATATTCCCTTTGGTTTCTGTTTTGCCAGTCACTTGGATAAATGAGTTTCTTTGATATTTGCTATGTGTGTTCATTGTGCAATTGGCATTTGGTGGGAAGGAAGTGAAGCCTTTGTCATAAAGTTTGGGACCCTGCTTCCTCATTAAGGAACAATGATTAGCAATTCAGTCTGAACCTAAAAATTCTTTCCCTTGGATTTATAATATTTAAAGCAGTAGGTAACTTCTAGCATGATAATGTCTCTCTCTGAAGGTTAGTGGGTATAGGGTGATAGTGGGTATGGAAGTATCAGGTCAAGGATTTTGGAAGATTATGGAGATAAAGATATATTTGTTAGCAGAGGGAATAAGCCAGCAGACAGTAAGAGACGAAAAGAAGTGATAGAATGGGGATGATAAAGAACAATTTGTTGGAGGAGAAAGTTTGAATGAGATCTCTTAAGCAGGTAGAGGGGTTAGCCTTGGTAAGAAGGAAGGCCTCTTCATCATGTGAGACACGGTGAAGGAGGAGAGAGGGCAGAAGGAATATTAGTTTGAGTCACATAGCTAGCAAGTGTCTTAAAGTCAGACTGGAACTCAATTCTTCTTGCTTCCTGGTTCAAAACTCTATCCAGCGTAGCATATCACAAAAGGAGTGTTAGTGAAAGTTGATTCATTGATGAGAATTAGCAGAAAAATACTGACGGGGAACTGAAAAGGAAAAAAAAAAGTGTGATTTTAGATGTACATTTTCCGCATGTGCAGATTCAGTCTAGGTCTTTAATAATGCAATTCTCTTTTACTCACTTGAATCTCACTGGGGACATTAAATCAGACATCACACTGTAACATTATTGAATAATATTTGTACCTGACACCGTACTTTCCAGGGAAAAGATTGGTGGTTTGCAAATTCTCTCCGAGAAAGCATTTTTTCAAGCTAATTTTTTCTTAGTCAGGGAACAAGGATCTATATTTGGAAGAATTTAATTTTCCTTTACAAAGTGAATCTGTGGAGTAAAAGCGAAATGATTCTTCCTTTGATTACCACTAAGGCTTAAATCACTTAGGAAATTAGAGTCTGAGACTGGGCTGTTATTACAACAGCAACTGGATAGTGTAGTGAATACAATACTAGGGGCATGGAGTCCAGAATACCTGAGTTCAAATCCTGCCTCAGATACTTACTAGCTGTGTGATCCTGGGCAAGTCACTCAGCCTGTTTGCCTCAGTTTCCTTATCTATAAAATGAGCTAGAGAAGGGAATAGCAAATCACTCCAGTATCTTTGCCAAGAAAGTTCACTAAAATAGAGTTACAAAGAGTTGGAGATGTATAATTGAACAACAACATTTAAGATTCTAATTCCTTTAAATCACAGTGGGGAAAATGACTGGGGAATGTACCCTCAAATGGTAGTTGGCAAAGGAACACAGCACCTTTGGGCTGATCACCAAAGAAATTCAACCAATCTATGTCCCGTTTCTAAAACTGCACAAGATCTGTGGAATGACCAGCATTTAGGCCTCCATTAAGAACTCTTGGCCTGCTCTCTGCCTACTGCTGACCTCAGGGAAAAGCTGCTCAGGGTCAAGACCATGGTTCAACTGCCTGTTGGTTTGTCTAGCTCAGATTAAGCAGCTCATTTGTAAGGGCCAAGAAGCCAAAGAGTTTGCCTATTGTCCCTACAGTAGCTTCCCCACGGAGGCAGCTCTCCTGACTCTGGACAGGAAGATTTTATCAGGATGCAACATAGAAAACGTGCCCTACCTGATAGGCACCTGTAATGGCAAGTGAACAAGTACTTAGTGCCTTGTTTCAGTTGAGCCTTGCTTGTGATTATATTAGGTCTTTGTTAAGAAACGGAACTTGTGATTTAACTTGTGTTAAGAAACGGAACATGGCCAGAGGGACGTGCCAAAGACAGGAACAGGAAGGATGTAAGAGGTGGGCAGAACAGGGAGGAGCTAATAACCAGTTGAGTACAAGCTGGGAGAGAGCAGAACTGAGAAGGGAACACTTGTGGTGGCAGAGTTGAGAAGGAGAAAACTTGTGCTATCTCAGCACTCTGTTTGTCTGTTCTGTATGCATTGATTTGTGTTTGTAATACTTTGTATAGAAGCTGTGGGACCTTACTGGAAGCTCTGAAAGAGGATATTTTGTTGTTGTCTGTTTACGCAAGTCCTGGAGGAGGGTTTTGGAGGTCCTGGGACTTTACTGATGATTTGTGTTGACCCCTCAGACCTTGTTTGTGGATCTGTGTTGATTTCACGGGCAGATAGTGAATTGATGATTGTGCCAGCAATGTGTATGAGTGTCATTTTGTCTCTTAAGCTTTGTCTTCCCAGAAACAGAAACTGTGAGGGACTTGAGGTAGACTGGACACTATGAATTTCAATATGGACCTGGACAAGGAACTGGATGAGAAGCTGAGAGCTGTCTACTAGGTGCCAGTTGGGTAAATTCAGGCAAAAGCTGGACCCATGGAAGAGGAACCATGGAATCTGAGAGCCAACCTTGAGTCAAGATGAAAAGACCCCTCCTTGGGGACTTAATGCTGACTAAGAAGATCATGATTTACTGTGACCTAGGGGTAGAGAACTTTGTACTCTGTACCTTGTACCTGTCAAGGATGACTGAGTTAAGGATGACTGGAAACAATTTCCAGTCAAGAAGAAAGAAGACTTTTTGACTGAGAGATTAAGACAATGTGCCCTAGGGGTGGAGAACTTTGACCTTTCTACTTTGTGTCCCTAAGGATGATTGAGTTAAGGACTTACTGAATGATATCTTTTATTTAAAACTATATGGCCACTTTGGTGGAAACTATGTGGTCACTTTAGTGATAAGTTGTTATGTTATCACATTGCAAATGCTGTATTTTGGTTTCTGTGAATGTTTTGCTTTAGTTCACTGCTGAATAAATAGAGAGTTCACTATACTATGTGGTCAAAATCTTAAAGCTGTTCAGAACAGCTGTCTTCTGGAAAGCTGCTTGTGCTTGGTTTTTATAACACCTGTGCAGAACACACCACCATTCAGGTCATCTCGAAAGGTTACAAAGAAAGGACACAATAACCATTGCTATTGCAAGTAATTTGGAGGATGTTTTTATCTCACCATTGGAGCCTTCAGACAAGTGCAGAGAGAATTTGGAAAACATTGGTATGTATGCATGACAAAAGCAGATAGTATATATGAAATCAGGATGGTCCATAAACTACTGCCTCAGTCATCTGGACCAGATGACCTGAAGAAGAACTAGTGAATCCTGATGATGGAATTATCCAGCTGAGAGCCTTTTCAGCCACCTGGGAGAAGATTCACGCTCAGCATTTTCAGCAGCATCATCCCCAGAGCAGTATTAATATGAAACAACCCCAGTGTCAGGTAGGTCCTAAGCATTGGCTGCTTCTACATCTCACATCAGTGTAGGGACCTCTTTGCCATTTATTGTTTAAGTGCCTTGAACATACTATATGGTGATAGTGGAATGAATACCAGCCTAAGAGTCAAGAGACCTATGTTATATTCCTGGCTCTGCCTCTAGCTTCTTCTATGTCCTAAATGACATCCTGTCATTAGCTTCTCTAGGCCTCAGCGTCCTCTCCTTTCAAATTAGAATGTTGGCCCAAATCAGAGGTTCTTAACCTTGTTTATGTCCTAGACTCCTTGGGCAGTCTGGTGAAGCCTATGGACCTTTTCTCAAAAGAATGTTTTTAAATGCATAAAATAAAATACATAGGATTACAAAGGAAACCAATTATATTGAAATACTAATAGCAAAGTAGTTTTTAAAAACAATAGAAACAGAGCTCAGGTTAAGAATCTTTGACCAAAGTCATCTCTAAGATTCTTTCCAACTCATGCATTTTATGTGTTATGGTCCATTCTCTATGTTCTATGTTTTCCAGTTTCTGCTGTTCTCAGACCCTCCCTTGGAACTGTAGCCTTCACTGAAACCAGGTGCCAATCAAGAATCCTGCTGACAGCCAAGATCTTTCTCCCTGTCTCCACCTTCCATTTTGAATTGGGTCAGGAAGCAATATAAAAGAATTATCCAGTTACTATGTTAATTCTGCCTAACTGCAACCAAAATAATCACCATTTGGTGTTCTACCTCTTCTGACAATTTTATTTGGAGCCGGGCAGGGACCTGTGATTTCGATGCTATAGTAAACATTCAGATGCTTCAAATTGCTTCTTCCAAGGCAGGTCAGGCCCTTCCCTGCAGCTTCCTAGTGTCAGAGAGTGGTTTAGGGCATTGAGGGGTTCAGGCCTTTGCTCAGGCTTCCACAGCCAGTATGTGTCAGAGGCAGGCCTTAAACTCGGATCATCTTGGCTTCAGGACTAGATCCCTTTCTACTATGCGGCTTTGCCTAGCCCTAGAGAAATGTAAAAGAGTAAATGATTATGACACACAAGAAACTCTATGTGGTCTAGAGTCCCAAAGTGGTCGCCAGCTATCAGCCTACATCATCTTCTCCCAATATATTATTTCACTGACCATTTCCTCTCCTGTGAATCTCTTCATATACTTTATCTTTTTGTTTTTGAGAGACAAACAGGGTTTTAACTCAGGTTCTCCTGACGCCAGGGCTGATGCTCTATCTACTGTTCCATGCTCCATCTCTCTGTACTGCCTCCTTTCCTCCAATACTTTAGAGCAGCCATTCTCAACCTGTGGGTTATGTTCAATTTGTAACAATGAAAATACATCCTGCGTATCAGATATTTACATTACGATTCATAACAGTAGCAAAATTACAGTTATGAAGTAGCAATGAAAATAATTTTATGGTTGGGGGCCACCATTACACGAGGAACTGTATGAAAGGGTCACAGGACTAGGAAGGTTGAGAACCACTGCTTTAGAGGAAGGGATGGGAGGAAGAAGAAAAAAAAATTTGAATTCAATATTTTGTAAAAATGAATGTTAAAAATTGTTGTTATATATAACTGGGAAAATAAAATACTGTTAAAAAAAAGAACTCTTATACAGGGGCAGCAAGGTGCTGCAATAGATAGTGGGCTGGCCCTGAAGTCAAGAGGATCTTAGTTCAAATCTGACCTCAGAAACATATTAGCTGTGTGACCTTGGGCAAGTCACTTAACCCTAATTGCCTCCTTCCCGCCCCCAACAAAAGAATTCTTATACAGAGTGTAGATGTTTTCCATCTGAATGTTTCCCATAGAATAGGAAGAAAAAAATGGTGAATTAAAAGAGCCCCACAAATGTATTTCTACTTCATGGACTGTGCTAAGGGACCGTGGTCAAGTCAGTTAATAAGCATTTATTCCACTGTTACTATGGCTGGGCTCTGTTGTAAAAGCTGGGACTACAAAGAAAGGCAGAAATGTGGTCCTGGTCTGCATATTTTAATGGAGAGACAACATGAAAACCAGCTCTCTCTCCTCTCTGTCTCTCTGTCTCTCTCTCTTTCTCTCTCTCTCTCTCTTTCCACACATATATGTACATATATTGATATGACATATATATAATATAAAACTAATACCTATATATGATACACACATATATGTATAACTATATACATATACAATGTGTGTGTGTGTGTGTGTGTGTGTGTGTGTAAGCTATGTATTTACAGGAACTCTCTGTACAGAGCAAACAGGAGGTAATCTCAGCCACAAGGCACTACTAGCATTACAGGGAAGGGAGCAGGTCAAACCTCTTGCAAAAGGTAAGATTTGAACTTAGTCTTGAAGGAAGTCAAGGACTTTGGGAGAGGAAAGATCATTCTGGGAATAGAGGACAGCCATTTCCCATGGGGGAAAAGGCACAGAATTGAGAGATAAAGGGTCCAGCAGGAGGAAGAACAGGAAGGCCAGTGTTACTCCCATCATCGAGTATGTGGAGTGAGTAAAGAGCAAGAAGGATGAAAGATAGGAAGGCCCCATGTTCTATAAGGACTTTAAAAGCCTGAAAAAGCATGTTACATTCGATCCTGTAGCTAATAGGGAGCTCCTCATACTTATTGAAGAAGGTATTGCAGAACGTCAGACCTGTTTTTTAGGAAGAACACTTTGTTAACTGAGGGGACTGGAGAGGGGAAAGATGTGAACCAGGGACATCAACCAGAAGCTAGTGTGATAGTCCAAGTGCAAGGAGATGAGGACTATAACAAGATGGCCACTCATGTGAGAAGAGCAAAGGGGACACAATGCAAGACATTGTGAAGGTAGAAATGACAAGGTCAACAACAGATCGGACAATGGGGGTGAGAGTGAGGAATCTAGGATGATGTGGAGGGCATCCCTAGGGTGATACCTAAGGCTATCACCTCCCTTCAGAGTGACTGGGAGGAGGCTCTTGAGAGTGATGAGGAATTTAAGAAGAGGGATATGGGCAATGAGTCCTGTTTTGGACGTGTTGAGTTTAAGACATCTATGAAATATACAGTTGGAGATTTCCAATAAGCAATTATAGATAAGAGACTGGAGGCTGGAAGAAAGGTTAGGGCTAGCTAGAGAATATTCATCATCGTATAGCAAAGATAATTAATCTATGGGAGCTGATGAGATCACCAAGTGAAATAATAGAGGGAGAAGAGGAGAAGGCCCAGGAGAGCCTTGGGACACTCATGGTTAGTAGGTACATCCTGGATGAAGCTCCTACAATGGAGCCTGAGAAGGAGCAGACAGACTTTATGGATACACAGAAAAAAATAAAACAGTCCCTGTCCTCAAGGGGCTTACATTCTGCTAGTGAAATATGACTTGTACATAGTTAAATAAATACAAAACATGTGCAAAGAAAACACAAAGTGATTTCAAATGGGATCCATCAGGAAGTTAGAAAGGATTTTATGTAGGAGATGTCCTACAGCTGTACTTTGAAGAAAACTAGAAAGCCCAGGAGGTGAAGATGCATTCCCCACAGCCATGAATCACTTATGTAAAGGCACAGAAATAAAAAATGGAATTTTATGTGTGGGGATTAATCCACTGGAGAAGGAAATGGTGAGCTACTCCAATTGTCTCTTTGCCAAGAAAACCCCATGGACAGAAGTGGTGTCCTATGATCCACAGGGTCACAGAGTTGGACAGGACTGAACGCCTGGACTACAATGTATGAGGAACAGCCAGCAGGTTAGAATATAATATAATATGAGGAACAGCCAGCAGGTTAATTTGACTGGAACAGAGAATGCATAAAAGGAAGTAATATAAGATGGGGAAGGTAGGTGGGAACCTTTAGTGCAGAGGGCTTACATACTAGACTGAGAGTTTTGTATCTTATATTAAATGCAATGAAGATGGCTAGATCTATGTTCCAGGAAAGAGCAATGTTGCAGATTTGGCAATTATGTGAAGATGTGAAGGATTGTTTGGGGGGGGGAGGGAATGACCAGAGGCAAATAGAAGTGCTCATTTGATGGTTTCTATGTCTGCATAGACATCATCAACAACAAGCACTTTCACATAAAGATTGCATTTAAGATCCATTTTCCAGTCATCTACTGCATCCATATACTATGCTTCCTCCAACTCATGTTTAGGGAAAGAATGAATTATGCAAGCTTTTGCAAAGGCAGACCCATTTCAGAAGTAAGGAGCATTAATGCTTCTTTCAAATCAGATCGATCTAACAATTGATTGAGCAGAGAGGGATCACCATTTCAACAGCTGGCTTGGGACAGGAGAATATTAATTCCCCGGCATCCTTAGGAGAGGATGAAGCAGGAAAGGGCTTTTCTAAAAGATGAAGAGCATACATAGTGTTTCTTCATTGAAAAACGGGGTTGAAGCAAACAATTTTTGCCAGGTCCTTCCCTTCCTTGAAAGAAGCAGTGAAAGGCCTCCAAATAGACAACCCTCAAATTAAAATTAGAGTTTTCACAAACATATCCTGTCCCCTCCATTGCCTCAAATTGTTCACTGTGGAAGCTAAATAAAGGTTACAGAAGCAGTCATGTTATTTAGGGCTCAACTGTAATTCCATTCCTAATTTCAATGACCATAATTACCCTCCCTTAGAACAACTTTCTAAAAGTTAGAACATCAAAGCAGAAGTTGTTTGCTTGGATCTTCTGTTCTCTTATCAGGGTACTCATAAGGCAGCCCTGAACCCTCCTTCTCTGTCCCCCCTCTCTCCTCTAGATAACCCAGACAACCAGAAGAGAGGGCCTCGTTTCCCTGTGTACTTGGTCTTTTATTGAGAACTATTGTAAAGTCCCTGCTGACTGTCACCTTTCTTTGGTCATTCTTTTACAGTTATTCTGTGTATTCTGGATGTGGAAGAATCAAAATGCATAGTGGATGGGGAGGGCTGAGGATTAGGTGAGCTAATGGAGTGGTTTTTTTTTGAGGGGAGAGAGCAGGGCAATTGGGGTTAAGTGACTTGCCCAAGGTCACGCAGCTAGTAAGTGTGTCAAGTGTCTGAGGCCATATTTGAACTCAGGTCTTCCTGACTCTAGGGCTGGTGCTCTGTTGGCTGTGCCACCTACCCTCCCTGTGTTCTCTTCTTTCAAGAGGAGAGGTGGGGATGAAAGTATGATTAAGAGAAATATAATTGTGATACCCAGTCTGCCTGGAATTTCTGAATTAGGGGTGACCCTAATTGAGCCTTATTGTCTCCTTTTTCTCTTCTTTTTCTTCTCTTCCTCCTCTTCCTTCTCCTCTTCTTCCTCCATCATCATCATCATCATCATCATCATCATCATCATCATCATCATCATCTTTTTCTTCTCTTCTTCTACCTCTTCATCTTTTCCTCCTCCTCCCTTTTCTAATCTTCTCATCGGATTACCCTGATTTGCCCAGGCTAGAAATACAGTGGCCACTTATAGGCCTGACCCTAGAACTGATTGGCATAGAATCTTTGATCTGCTCTGTTTCTTACATGGGCCTATTTGCCCCTTTTTAGGCAGCCCAGTGACCCTCTTGTCCCCAGGGGCTCATCATATTAGTACCAGGCTTAGTTTGAATACCCAAAAGACTTTAGTTATACTGAAGCTCAGATCTCCCAAACTCAAGCTTTAAACAATAGCTTCATCTTCACCATTGACAGGGGATGTGTGCCCCCATAACCAGTTTAAATTTTTAAATTCTTTCCCATTATCTTAGTTGTCCCAAACTCCTAGGGGCTCAGTAGATTCTTGGCTTCAGTAACTCAAAGAGATATTTTTTCATCAGTGTGAGTAATTTCCCCACTTCTGCAGCTCATATTCTTTCTGTCTATCTATCTACCTATCTACCTACCTAATCTATCTATCTATCTATCTATCTATCTATCTATCTATCTATCTATCTATCTATCTATCTATCTATCTATCTATCTACCTGTCTGTCTGTCTATCTATCTAT
>CM053594.1:351214268-351236951 GCA_028646575.1 Pseudocheirus occidentalis
TTGGCTTTTTGGAGAGGGGAGGACAGGGCAATTGGGGTTAAGTAACTTGCCAAAGGTCACACAGCTAGTAAGTGTTAACTATCTGAGGCTGGATTTGAACTCAGGTCTCCTGACTCCAGGGCTGGAACTCTATTCACTGCACCACCTAGCCCCCTCAGTCTAAGATCTATAAGAAACCTCAGCTACCTTCTCAAGCTGGAGATGCCACCCATGAGGTCTCCTTCTATTCTCCAGTATGGGAGTTCACTCTGAAACTCTCAAAAGTCCTCTGCCTTGCCTGTCTCTGGGCACATCCCACCCCTTATAATGCCCATTCCCTTCCTCTGATCATAGTCACCTTTTTATATGTTCTCCCAGAACTGTAATGTAAGCTCCTTGAGAGATTGATTTTGTAAGCTCCTTGAGGGCAGGGGATGTCTTTCTTTTTGCTTGTGCTTATATTCCCAGAGCTCGGCAGTAGTACCCATATAGCTAATAAATGTTGCCTTTGTCTTCGTCTCACTCTCCCTATCAACTTCTCTCATTCATGTATCTGTCAATATCTATCTAACTATCATCTCTGTCATCTCTCTATTGATCATCTATCAAGCTGTCTATCTCTTGTGGGGGTCAAATGAGAAAATATTTGTAAAGTGCTTAGCACAGTGCTTGGCTCCTAGTACATAATGTATAAATGCTCCTTGTTGTTGAATTATTTCAGTGTATCCAAATCTTTGTGACCCCATTTGGGATTTTCTTGGCAAAGATCCTAGACTGCTTTGTCATTTCCTTCTCTAGCCCATTTTTACAGATGAGGAAACTGAGGCAAACAGGGTGAAGTGACTCACCCAGGGTCACCTAGCTATTAAGTGACCAAGGCCAGATTTGAGCTCAGGAAGATGAGTCTTCATGACTCCAGGCCTGGTGCTCTACCCACTGCACCACCTAGCTGCCCCATATAACCCTAGTTTTGTTCTCTACCTAGCATCTATTGGACCTCAGAATCCCCAAATTTGATGCTCAGAAAGCTCTGAGACCTCTGTTGTGCAGATGAGGAGAGCTTATGCTCTGAAGTTCAATGATTTGTCCAAGATAAGAGCAGCTAAATCTGCCTTGAAGGCAGGATTCAAACTAAGTCAACCTTAAGTTCAAGGCAATGCTCTTTTCACTAAACTTTTGCAGCTGCTAATACGACTTAGAGAACTAAGTCATTCTATAGTTTCTCCGAATTAGGGAGTAAGAAGATTGCTCTAACTGGGGACAGTGGCACATTCAGATTCCTTTGTGCTATGTATTGTTCATTAATAAGGAAAATGGCAGATTACATAGAGAGCACATTCAACCGCAGCTCTGTAGAATTGCTATCAAATACAAGAAAATTAGAATTTTACATCTTTTTTAGTTTATCTAAGCCTCTATGAGAAATAATGTGGCCTAATGCAAAGGCGTCCAACTTGGGTGGTCCACTGGCCGGCCTACAAAACTCCCTCGGGCAGACCAAATTTGGGAAATGTTTAACAAAATAAATAAAAAATATAATACAACTTAGATAATGTTAATTTGTAGTTTTCAAACTCAATTTGAGGCCCGGAGTTTCATACACTGGTCTAGTGTATAGAGAGCCTGCTGGAGTCAGAGCTAGGAAGACCTGGTTTTATGTTCCAGGACTACTTTAGGTCTCAGAGTAAATCACTTAAGCACTCAGAGTTTTCAGTAATTATCTAAGGCTCTAAGTTGCAGGGGAGGTGTCAAGCTGCAGTGGTGTAAGTAGTTTACTTACCTGGGTGATCCCTACACCAGTGAATTCACAAGTTTGGTCTCTTTTCTCATCCCAAGCTAATGCCATGAAAATACAGTGTAAGTATCCCAACTTTTATTTTTTAATAATTAGAAATCTTCAGTATAGTCTACCCTCTCTCAGGGGTTAAGAATCAATGCTAACAGAAGACATGAAGAATTCAACGCAGCAGTTCTCAACCTGTGGTTTATGTTCAATTTGTAACAATGAAAATACATCCTGCATATCAGATATTTACATTACGATTTATAACAGTAGCAAAATTACAGTTATGAAGTAGCTATGAAAATCATTTTATGGTTGGGGGTCACCACAAGACGAGGAACTGTATTAAAGGGTCACAGCATTAGGAAGGTTGAGAACCACTGTTTTAGAGATTCCTCCATGTAACCTTCTTCAAGTCTTCCAGCTGAAAGGAATCAATCCCTCCTCTTAACTCTCAGAGCACATTACTGTCTTCTTAGGCAATTACTATGTTCTTTTTTTTCACAGTCCCTACTACTAATGTGTATTCCAGACATCTCATTGTGGTATCCAGTACCTTAGGGTGTCTTAAAGACTGTGAAACTGGAAAACAAGTTCTATCAGATCTAAACAAGCTACGGAAAGGCTTTTAGTATAAGGAGTGATGATGAAAGAAAGGAAGGAAGGAAGGAAGGAAAGAAGGAAGGAAGGAAGGAAGGAAGGAGGGAGGAAGGAAGAAAGAAAGAAAGAAAAGAGGGAGGGGGGAGGAAGGAGGAAGGAAGGAAGGAAGAAGGAAGGAAGGAAAGAAAGAAAAAAGAAACGTTTATTTAGCACCTATTATATGCTAGACAAATTCCTTATAAATATATCATTGATCTTCATTATAAACCTAGGAAGTAAGTGACATTATTACCCCTAGTTTACAGTTGAGGAAACAGAAGTTAGATGGTTGCCCAGGATCACATACCTAGTTAATGTCTGAGGCTAGGTTGGAACTGCCATGTTCTTGTCTCCTGACCTAGTACTCTATACTGTGGGTCACCTAATTCTCCTTCCACCTTCCATGGGAGAAGGTTGTGGGAAAAGGAATAGGAGAAGAGGGAAGTGTTTGAGGCAAAGAAGGCGAAGAAAATATTGTAGGTGACTTGAAGGGGAGTGGACTACTTGGGTAGGTCATAGGTTCAACATGGGGAAGAAATATTGGTATAATATGAGGAAAAGTAAGGTGGACTAAGGAAGATTAGGGAATAGAACCTAGAGAGAGATATTTAAGAAGCATAAATAAAAGTAATTAAAAAACTGGAAAGCAAGCAGAACAACAGGAAGTGGAAGCATTATTGTCATTGTTTGTCCTTCATTTTTGAAGAGGACCATGACATCAGGAAGATAATGTCACTTATACGTGCAAGAGATAATCCTATAAAATTAGTGTTAAGAATGATACATCTCAGAATTAGCTGAGGCTGTTGAGTGAAGAGTAAAAAGGGATTTTTTGGTTTGCTTTTTAAAAGGTTATATTAGGAGAAAAAGGAGGGTCAAAGATTTGGGGGGGTTGAGATGATAACCAACAATAGAGACAGAGGGAGCTGCTCAGCTTTAATTTTGTTTCTGTATTTGCTACAGAGGAAAACGTCCTTTTTATTGGAATGAGAGAACAAAAATGATTAACAAAAAGTTGATTTCATGATAAGTATGAAGTTTCTAAGAAAGTGCCTAGATTCTCTGGATTAATTTAAGTCACCTTCCCCTCATGAACTACATCCTTGCGTCCCAGAAGCACTGGCGGATGTCATTCCTCAGTCAGTCAATGATATTTAAAGATCATAGGAAAGAACAGAGGTACAACAACATCAGCGAAAGACAAATATCTTTATTTTTAAAAGAGAGAAGAGAACATTTTAGAATGTAGAATATAGAACACCAAATTTGCCTCTGATTCCTTGGAAAATTTTAGGAGAAATCATTGAAGAGAGGGTCAGTGCACATCTAGAAGGGGAAGCAAAGATTACACAGAGGTAGCATGGCCTCATCAAAACCAAGTCATGCCAGGCTAACCTCATTTCCTTTTGTGAAAGGATTATTAAACCAGTATGTGAGGGCAATGTTGTGGATACAGATTACCTTGATTTTAACAATGGTTATGATAGAACATCTTTCTCACACTATTCTTATTGAAAAATGGAGAAATATGAATTTGATGTCAAATGGATACAGAACTAAGCGGATGGCTGAACTCAGAGAACAGTGGTTGATGAATAGTTTAAAGTCAATGTGACAGACCTACATTGGAGTACCAGGGATCTGGGTTTGGTCTTGTGTAATTAACTATTTTTGTCCATGGCTGAAATAAATATATGAAATTTTTTCAGAGGATTTGAAGCTAGTAGGTATAATTAACACAGTGAATGACAGAGTCAAACTCCAAATAGATTCATTTGAATCTTTTTAATTTTTTTCTTTTTGAAAATGAGAAGGCAGGGCAATTGGGGTTAAGTGATTTGCCAAAGGTCACACTAGTAACTGTTAAGTATCTGAGGTCAGATTTGAACTCAGGTCCTCCTGACTGCAGGGCCAGAACTCTATTCACTGTGCTACCTAGCCACCCCAATTCATTTGAATTTTGACAGACTCAATTGAATTAGAAGAAATACTATGAGATAAATGTAAAGAATTACACTTGTGCACAAAAAATCAACTACTCAAGCAGGGGAGGAACAGATAGAAAGTAACTGTTCTTTTAAAAATACTTAGAAGATTGTTAGTGATTTCAAGCTCAGTATAAGCCAGCAGTGTGACTTGGAGGTAAAAAATGCTACAGTGTTATTAGATTGCATTAAAAGAGACCTGAAGCTTCCGGCAACAGGGAGGTGAGAGTTCTGCTCTCCTCTGCACTGGTCAGACCTAATCTGGAGTTTTAGGTTCAATGTGGGGCACAATGGTTTAAGAATGAAATTGTTAAGCTGAAAAGTGTCTAGAGGAGGCCAGCCAGGATGGTGAAGGGCCTTCAGTCCATGATATTTGTGAATCACATGAAGGCAGTGGACACAATTAGAGTGGAGAAAAGAAGAGTCATTAGGAATGTGAGGGCCGTCTTTGAACACGTGAAGGCTTCTCATAGAAGAGAGATTAGGCTTGCTGTTTTTCACCCTAGAGGGTAGAAATAGGAAGAATAGGTAGAAAGAACTTGCAAAAGAGGCCAGTTAGAGCTGTCTGAAAGCAGAATGGGCTGCATCAAGAGGTAGTGAGTTCCCCCTTCATAGAATCTAGATGACCATTTATTAGGTATGTTATAGTGGAGGTTCTTTTTGCACGTCAGTTGAGCTAGGCAGCTGTTGGAATCCCTTCTAATTCTTAAATTATGCAATTCTATCACTTTGCTAAATTCAGAAAGGTTTATCATCAATTCAGGTAGTGCTGATAGATTTTTTCAGTCACAGCAACTCTTTGAAAACCATTAACCAAGTCACAAAGGGATCGCAATCAGTTTTGGGAGAGTGAGTAACCATATTGATGAAATAAATGTATGAAGAAATATGTGCCACCAAAGTTAGGTATGTTCATTTTTCTCCTTTATTACAATGGAAGCTCTATGAGAGAAGGGAATTATTCCCCTGCATTTCCTAAATGTAATGCTTTGTGTACAGTTGGTACACGGGAAATATTTATTGGATAGATGGGTGAATGGATGTATGGATTCATGGATGGATACATAGATGGATGGATGAAGTGAGTTCTTTCCTCAGAGGTGATTTTGGAGGACTGGATAAATTATGAAGGGAATTGACAGTAAGACTTTTTCCAGCCCTCCCCTTTTCAAATTATGTTTAGAGTCCGAGTTCTTGACTTTGAATTCCAATTTTAGCATTTACCACTAGAGTGACCTTGGGTGAGTCACTTAACCTCTCTGGGTCTCAGTTTCCTGGTAAGTGAAAAATAGGGGAATTAGGATAGATGACCTCTAAACTCCTTTTCTCTTCTAAATCTATGATGCTCTGATCCTTTTTTTTCCTGTGGAAAATATATGGGAATGATGTCAGTCAACAATAACCCAAAGCAAACAGATGTTCAGTCGCACAGTGCCAAAAACTGAGAAGTCACATGGGATTTGGGAGTTCCATGTGTGGTACCATCAGTGAGGTGAGGAGTCTGACTCTCACTGCAGAGGATTGTGTCAGATAAAAGGGAAGAATACCAGCTGAAGCAACAAGCAGTGAAACACAAGTCAAGAATGGAGGTCACCAGAGCAAAGGCACCAGAGCTCTCCACTTTTGAATGCTTTGCTTTGGATTTCCTTTCCATCCAGCAGCAACCCAGGATGAAGGTGCAAGTACAGGACCTCTCCCCTGCCTGCAAACAGATGTTCTTTCTTCTGGTCTATTGTAAACAGATGACACAGGAGTGATCTGCAACTGGGATCGATATATGAGTTCTTACACAATAATTTCTTTTTTTTTTTTAACCAGACTTGGGATTTCATGGGTAAAAGGAAATCTCTGTGAGTAACTTTTTCTGTCAAAGCAGAACACCTCTTAATGCAATTTTTAGCTTTAGATAGCTTCATAAAGCTATAAAGTAGCAGAATTGGAAGAGAGCAGAGAGATTAATCTACAGAGACCTGACCTATAGAGGCTCTCTACTCCACCAGCTTTGAGGAAGGACTATATGGAGCCACCAAATCAACTCCTAGGAAGCTGCTTTCACTTTGGGTTGATTTCAACTATTTTCATTTCAATCACTTTCTTCCCAGTAATTGATCCCTCCTCCAACATCAACTATATGACTTTAAAGAAGTCACTTAACCTCCCTAGGACTCAGTTTCTCCTTTTGTAATATGAGAGGGCTATACTAAATTAACCTCTGATGTTACTTCTATCTGTAGATCTATGACCCCTTTCACTGGGATCAGCCACTTCCAACTAAATTGAATAATCAAGGGACTGGGGCATTGCATCATTGGCATAGGAAACTCCTGGATGAGAAAACTCTCTAAAAAATTCAGGTGAGTGCTGTTTCTGAAACCAAGAGTCTTAGAGATTTTCCTAGAAAACTGGGAGATCAAGTGACTTGCCAAGGGTCCCAGAACCTGTATTTCTCAGAGACAGACTTAGTTTTTCTTGGTTCCAGGTTCATCTCTCAGTGTCAAACTCAAATAAAAATCAGGCCACTAAACCATGTGTAAGGATCCCTGCTGGATACACATTCACTTAGAAAGTCACCTATTAACATTATCTGTGTTCTGTTAAATATTCTTTTTGTTAAATATTTTCCACTTGTGTGTTAATCCAGTTCAGTCCGTGCTTGGCATTATTGTGGCAGGGCAGCTGGCTGTGTGCGGACACTTCTGGATTATACCAAAGAATGATTTTTCCCCCTAAACTGACTTAAACTATGTAACCTTAATGTGAAACAATTTTTTAAAAATTGCAAAGTAGAAAATTGAATCATTTAGTTGATATTTCAAAATAAGAAACACATCATTTGACAGTATTATTTTTAGCTGTCCATAAATAAGCATTTAGTGAATATTCTCTGAAAGCACAGGCTTAGAGATACGTAGAAAAGGAGAATCAGGCCTTCCCTCAAGCAGTTCACAGTCTAATATCCAAGCCTCATATCCCGTTTTCTTATCCATAAAATGCAGGGATTTGACTCAATGGTTTTAGCTTTTAAGGTTCTGTGATGACAGAATGCCATTCCAACTCTCAACTTAAGTCCTGTTCTCCTGGATTTTTGCATTGGCTCCAGGTTGTCATTTTTTTTAAAGCTTTAAGTAGAATACTTAGTTACATTTCTTTGGGCTAGAATACATTTCTGAACCATTTTTAAGCCTAGTTTTGAACTGCTCTGTTCATCGCTTCCAAGTGTGAAATGGCATTTTGAAAATAATTGTCTTTGAATGTAAATGTCTTTGAAGCTGCAAAAGCATAGAGCTGCTGAGCGGCTGACTCAGGTTTGGAGGTAGATTCTGATGGAGTTCCGAAGTCATCATTTGAAATATTAAGAGAGTGGGAGTAAATTGAGTAAAACTCTAAAGCAGTCCCCTGGTACATTCCTTTAATTTGTTTTTTTATTAAATGACAAGACCAAAAAACAAACTCATGGAGGGATGGTGTAACCTGCATTCAAAGGTTCATTGGAAAAATGTTAATGTAATTGCAGCTGGTTCCATAATTAGGATTGTGCAGACTTGCCTGGATAACACATCTGTAACTGTTCCACTGCCATCAAGCTGGCTAGTTAAGTTCCTTGAAAACAGCTGGATTCGGCCTGCCCTTTGCTCCTTCTCACTTGTGTGATGGTAATGAAATGCCTCTGAATACATTTTTTTTTTTGGACATTTAGGTATGGTTGCAAGGGTAGCAGAGACTAGAGGAAAGTTTTAAAATGTCCAACATGACCTGGGTCCATTAAGCCACATGCAGAGAAGCCCAGAAATATCCTATAATGCATTCCTTTTTAAGTCACCTCCCATCAATGAATGTGAACATGGGCTTTGCGGAAAGAGCCTGCATTGTGAATGTGACAGAGATGGGCAGAGGACAACAGCTAATTAATTATATTTACGACCTGAAGAAGTAACAGGCCAGAATTTAAAAAAAAAAACAAATAATGCTTGAGTTAAATGTCATATTTATTATTAAGGAGTGAGAGGGATTAGGTTAAAATAAGGAAATTTGATATTAAAATCTTCCTTAAGTGTTTGTTTCTTTCTTCACTGCTCTGGGTACAAAGCCCCAAAGGGAATGGAGTTCTAGGAGATTGGGTAGTGATGACAGAAGGAGGCCACAGGGCAGGAAAGGGAGGTGTTGCTTAAAAAGACCTGGGCTTGTACGTGCACTCTCATCCCATAGCTCTAACCTCCCTTCCATTCTTCACCCTTATTGCAAAGTAAAGGGGTGAGACAGCCCCTCTCTTCTCTCTTTGTGACTTCTTTTCTGCTTTGATACACAGCTGGGTAGTACAGTGGTTATAGCACTAGAGCTGGAGTGAGGAAGACCCGAATTCCAATCCAGCCTCAGACACTGACTAACTGTGGCTCTAGGTAATTCTCACCTATGAAATGCGGATGATAATGGTTACTTGCTCATAGGGCTGTTGTGAGCATGAAATGAGGGATCAGGTCAACCACTTTGCAAGCCTTTAACACTACATAAATACAAGCTACTTTTACTTTATTCTTGAATCACAGAATGTTAGAACTGAAAGGAATCCTCAAGATCTTTTAGTTCAACCCCATCATTTTACAAAGGATGAAGTTGAAGATCAGAGAAGTGAATTGACTGGTGAAAGGTCACACAGCTAATTAATGGAAGAATTGTGACTCAAACTCTGATAGAGAATCCCCAGACCCCAGCAGAATTGCAGTGCCTTGAGGACAGAAACTGTTTTTGGATAAGGAAGATCAATACATATCATACTCTCTATTAAAGGGCCTTCTACCAGCGCCACTTATTTCATTCAGTCATTTTTCAGTCATGTCCAATTCTTTTTGACCCCATTTGAAGTTTTCTTGGCAAAGACACTGGAGAGGTTTGCCATTTCTTTCTCCAGCTCGTTTTACAGATAAGGAAACTGAAGCAAACAGGGTTAAGTGACTTGCCCAGAGTCACACAGCTGGTAAAAATCAGAGGCTGGATTTGAACTCATGAAGATGAGTCTTCTTGACTCCAAGTCAGATACTCTAAACAAGCGGTTCTTAACCTGTGGGTTGCGACCCCTTTGGGGGTTTAACAACCCTTTTATAGGAGTAGCCTAAGACCGTCGGAAAACACCTATTTCTGATGGTCTTAGGAACCCAGACACCGCTCCTCTATGAGTCTGGAGGCAGGTCTGCCCACATGCAGATACGCCCACATCTGAGTATTAAAGGGTCGCGGCATTAGGAAGGTTGAGAACCACTGCAGTCTAAGCACTGTGCCACCTAGCTCCCCTCCCACTTACTATCCCTCATTTTCCGTAGGTGACGCTTTTAAATTGCCGTATCAGAATCTTACTAATCTAGTATGCAAAATATACTAGGAACAAATACACTATTTGAACCCTGACATGTCTTTGATTAAAAATGATACATTGCTAATGGATGTAATAAATCATTATTTAAAGGATGGAAAGCTCCATTGGTGAGAAATTGCTCAGAATGTTATTTTCTCCTTAGAACAGTGAATATCACCATGAAACAAAAAGGCCACTCAGAGCAGACCAAGATATGGGTCTATATAGTGGTCTCGATAGTACTTAACAATGTCTTAGGAAATTGTTAAATGAAAACAAGGATGCATAAGACAGAATTGAGTTACCTAAGAGCTAGAAAGGAGTTGAGCCCTAGTCTTTTTCAACAAGTTATCTTGAGACAGAGTCAATGGCTTTATTATGAAACAGTGTCAAGTCAAAACCTAGTCAATCCAGGGACTTTGGGCATTCAAACAATCATGTCAGAATGGCCATGTGGCAGAGTCAAAGGAATGCACAGAAATCTGTCAATGAATGCGCTAAAAAATTATTTGACCCTCAAATTGTTGATCCAGTGGTTGTGTGTAAACAGGGCCTGATTAAAGACCTAAAATTCTCTCTTCAAGTTCTACCTCTTACACGCTAAAAGGATTTGCCATTTTCTCACAGGGATACAACCCAAATAAATGGAATGTAAATACTGGTGAGCTGGAGCCCTCAAAGGCATTGCTTTTGAAGGGACAAAGATCAGATCATTCCTTACAATAAGAAAGCAAATACCTTCAGATGTGAGAAAAGCTGATATAGGAGAAGACCAACTGGTTCTCTGTTTCTCTTGAGCTCAGCCCAAACACAGAACCCAAATGAAGGGCAAGACTTCAAGTCTGACTGGAAAAGGCAAAGCTGTTTGTTTTCCAGAAAGTCAATAGTGTTAAGTTTCTCGTAAACAAAGGCATAGGACCCTAGCAAGAACAGGGCCACAAATCTCTAATTTGAGTCAGTCTCTGCCAAGGAAAAAGGTCAGTGAATGTGATCTTGGCTCCATAGGGTTTTGCCAATGTAAATAGATCTGTTATCTTGGTATTCTGGGATAGACAGCAAATCTTGATCTGTGTTCATCTGCTTATATGTCCATGGGAGATTTCCCTACCAAACTGTGCTTGGTCTAACAAAATTGAAGTAGATATGTCTGTGGGCCTCTGATGTGTCTTCTTAGCTTTGAAGTATTCAATTGATGGCTTGCAACTTGTGGAGGAGAAGTTACTGGACAGGGCCTGTGAATCCAAATGTCATTGGCCTTGTCATTTGGATTTTTATTTAGGTCCCAAAAGTCTTAGGGCAGTTTTAAGGTTTAAATAAGCTAATAATATTAAAAGTTTATTAAAATATGCTTCATAAAGCTTTAATAGCATAAACATACACTAAGATTTTTGGGACATGCTGTATTATACTATTTTCTTTTTTTGTTTTTGTTAATGTCTGGAGCTGTGATTTAATCCACATAGAGAACACTCTTGTAAGAATTACATCTATCTATGCAGGTTAATAACTGCTCTGAAGCTTGTCACACTAAGATGTGAATCACTGAGAAGCTAAATGATTAGTCCAGCATCCTACAGTTAGAATGCCTCAGAACCTTGGTTCTACGTCTTTTTGACTCAATGGCCAACAAAACAGAACCTCTAATTACTATGCCAGGCTCTATCTCTTTGCAATTTTGAATTTTATTTAGTTTCAACAAACCTACAGTGTAATTTGGTATATTAAATAAGTAATAGACTTTTTATAGACTAAATAAATAATGTCTTGCACATATACATGTAACCATTCTCAAAAGTATCACAAATACTATGTGATTAATAAAATACAAATTCACTTAAAAGAAGCACTGAATTTTTAGCAACGTTTTGTCATCATGTATTTCCTCTATTAGTAAATATTAATGATAGTACAACTACTTATCATGTAGATGTCTGAACATTTTGTTAATCTAAAAAGATGTCATCACACTCCAAAAAAGATGAGAATCCCTAGCTGAGTTGAGTTCTGAGTTCTCCTTTTGTCGTTAAATTAATGCTATTAATTAATTTTTAAGTGAGAGTCCAAAATGATTTGCTGATTTCAGAGAATTAACCAACTACATTCTATAGTTTATTTCTTGAAAATAAGTTTTTATTGATATTTTCTATTTCTTATATAACCATAATTATCCCTATTACCACTCCTCTTTCCTCTTCCAGAATACCATTCCATTAAAAAAAACCAACAACAGTATTTTTCAGAGACAAAAAAAGTTACCACAACTGAGCAAAAAATTGAAAAAAATCTGAAAACACGTGCAATGTATAAGACTTGTGGACCACCCCTAGATGAAGAGGTGGGTTGGTGGTGTCCTCTCATATCTCTTCAAGTTCAACTTAATCTTTATAATTTTGTTATTCATTTTTGTTGTATTGGTTTGGCGTGTAATCATGCTTTCCATTTTCACGTTGCTCTTGCTGTATTCGCTACTTTCTTACCTCTGCTTACTTCACTTTGTATCAGTTCATATGGATCTTTTCCTACTTCTCTGTATTCATCACGTACACATTTCTGACAGCACAATACCATTCCATTATATTCATGTATGGCATTTTTTTTAGCCATTCCCTAATTGATGAACATCTACTATGTTTCCAATTCCTTGCTATCACAAAAACAACTGCTGTATATACATATATATCTTGCTGTATATGGGAAAATTCTTTTTATCAGTAACTTTTTTGGGGGTTATAAACTCAGTAATAGAGTCTCTAATTCAAAGGGCATAGATATTCAAATCACTTTATTTGCTCAATTCAAACTTGCTTTCCAGAATGATTGTACCATTTCACACGTCCACCAACAATGTATTAGTGTGCCTATTATCCTCCAACCCTTCTAGCATTAAGTATTGCCATTTTTATCATTTCTGACAATTATCAGAGTATGAGGTAAAACCTCAGGGTTATTTTGAATTGCATTTCTAATATGATCTGAAACATTCAGGTGGATGGGAATACTTTGCACTTCTTTTAAAAACTGTATTTTTTGACGATATTTATTGAGAAATGGTGGTTGTCATATGCATGTATATGTACATATACACACATGTGTGTATCATGTGTGTATCATATGTATCTTTGATACAAAACTCCAATTTAGAGATATACGATACAATTTTTTTCTCATTTGACCTCTTCCCTTCTTATTCTCTGTGTGTGTTTTTTATGACACTTTTTAGTTTCACATAATCAAAGTTTTATCTTTTGTAACTATCTCTTATTTGGTTAAGAATAGGTTTCTGGGATGGGGCAGCAAGGTAGCACAAAAAATAGAGCACCAGCCCTGGAATCAGGAGGACCTGAGTTCAAATCCAGCCCCAGACACTTGACACACTTGCTAGCTGTGTGACCTTGGGCAAGTCATTTGACCCCAATTACCCTATCCTCCCCCCTTCAAACTGCCCCCCCAAAAGAATATGTTTCTGGGGCAACTAAGTAGTATGATGTATAGAACATCAGCCCTGGAGTCAGGAAAATCTGAGTTCAAATTCAGTCTTTGACGCTAGCTAGCTGTGATACGTGTGTGTATATGTGTATGTGTATATGAATGTATACACATGCACACACACATATATGCATACATATATTTAATATTAATTTAGAATGTATCAGAGTACAGTAGAAAGTGTTGAGCCTATTTTTTTTTTTACCAGATTGCTTTCCAGTTTTCCCAGCAATTTTTATCAAATAAGGAGTTTTTCCCTAGGTGATTAATGTTTTTTACTTTTTTAAGCCCTGAGTTATTGAGTTCAGTTGTTGCTGATTCTCCTTCTCTAGTCTGTTCTAGTGATCTCTCTTGATTTTGTAACTAATAACAGATGGTTTGGATGACTGCTGTTTTATAATAGTGTTTGAGGTCAGGCAATACTATTCCCCCTTCATCTCTATTTCTTTTCCTTATTTCCCTTGATATTCTAGATCATGTTTTTTTCCAAATGAGTTTCTGTTGTTATTTTATCAAGTTCTACAAACAATTCCCTTGGTAATTTTTTTGGTATAGCATTAAAAGTAGAAATTAATTTGGGTCATATTATTATATTATATTTATTTTATCTGTTTTATACATTTATTTTAAATATATTATATATTATTAAAAAGTAACAGATTATCCAAAAGGAAAGTATGAAATTGCCACAATCAATTTTAAGCAGCAGATTTTTCCTCTCTCCCTTGTCTTTTCTCCTTTCTCTTCTTGTCTCCTGACCTTCCCTCTTTTCCTTTTCCCCTTTCTCTCCTTCACTTTTTCTCCTTTCTACTCCTCCATAGTCATTCCCTTCCCCTTTCCTTGTCCCTTTCCTTCTGCCCTCTTTCCCCATCTTCTCTGTGCTTCCGTCTTTTCCTTTCTCCCTTTCTCTCACTTTTCCCCTTCACTTTTTCTCCTTTCTACTCCTCCATAGTCTTTCCCTTCCCCTTTCCTTTTCCCTTTCCTTCTGCCCTCTTTCCCCATCTTCTCTTTGTTTCCCTCTTCCCCTTCCTCCTTCCCTGTTCTTTCCCCATTCTAATATCAATACCTGAGAATATAAATTATGTCTATAGGAAGGTATGAATAGTGATAGATGGGATTGCTAAAAGACACAAAGAAAGGACAAGAATGTGAGAGAAGAGTCACCATTACTAAGAATAAGAACGACTCAAAGTTCTGCACACTCCCTTCCCCCATCTCATACTTGAAGAAGACTGAAAAATTGGAGAATGCTCAAGATTCGTTCTTTCTTTGCCTGAGAAGCAAGCGGACCAGGTGGCTGGGATAAAGAACAGAGAACATCAGGTGGAATAAAATGTAATTGGAAAAATAAAAGTGAACAGAGGCCTATCCCACCGTTCATCAGGGAAGAACCAGTGGGCCCAGACAGCGGATACATGTTTATACATTTTACGTACATTGGGGCAAATGGTCACTCAGTCAAAGGCCTAGTTTTGTTTATTATGAGTGGCATCACCTCATAAAACAGCAAGAGGCAGTGAAGGGAAAATAATTTCACACACAGTTTGGCAAAAGACTTGAACCAGACTTAAATCAGATCATCTCAAGAGTATTTCAGGATGAAATTGGAAGAATGACAAGAATTAGAAGACAAAAGTAGTGCGGTTGTCAAGTTGTCCATAGCAAACCCCTTCCTCCATCAATGACGGCAGACCCTCCATATTTATATCACAAAATCACAGTTCCCAATGTGTTATATGAAGAAGTGAGAATATCTCTAAATAAAACAAAGATGGGAAGAGTATGGCAGGACCAATATGGAGAAAAGTGACCTGTGCCTAAAGTGACACAATTTTGACAGCATGAAAATATCTAAAATGGGGGAGGGTATCAAGCATTTGTTTGAAAAGGATGGATACTTGGGGCAGCTAGCTGGTGTAATGAATAGAGCCCTGGAATCAAGAGGACCTAGTTCAAATTCAGCCTCAGACACTTAACACTTATGAGCTGTGTAACCTTGGGCAAGTCATTGAACCCCAACTGTCTTGTCTTCCCCCTCCAACAAAGAAAAGCAAAAATAAATAAATAAAAATAAAACAATGGATACCAATGCTATCTGAAAAAAGACAATTGAGAAAAAGTTGATCACCACATTTCCATATTTGAGACACAGTATGGCACAGTGAACAGAGAACTATATGTGAAGCCAAGAAGATGTGGGTTCAGGTCTTACCTCTGACATACTGATCATATGACCTAAAGTCAAGCAAGTCACTTGGCTTCTCAGAGACCCAGGCAACTCTCAAAGGGCATACGTTGCCTAGAAAGGTATGACTGGCAATGGTAGGAAGAATTTCATATACCAATAAATTACAAGTCTAGTGTCTAGTCTACAAATTCATATGCCCCCTTTCCTACTTCTACAAAATCTGTATTCAGATAACCTATAGAGGAATTATTGACTTAAGGCATGCGAAAGGAACATTCAAGCTTTTGCAAACAATATTCCGTAACAGACCACATCATTAGAGTCATGCAATTTACTGAAAGGTGCAGAAACACAAGATCACACTGTCTATATTGATAGCTAACTCTACATATATATACATATATGTGTGTATATGTATATATACATATATTTTATAAATTAACACATTTATATATCAAAACATCAACATTATATATAATTACATTTATTATATATGATATTTATATATAATTATATATGATATTTATATATTTACTATATATATATATACATGCACACACACATATATGTATATACCCATTTGATTCAATAGAGAAAGATGTCTCTTTATAAAGGCTTCCTTCTAACAAGACATATTCCACAAATCTGTTCAAAATCATAAAAGATTAGAGATGAAACAACTGATTTCACTTTGCTCAATTGCCTTCTGATTGCTAGTGTTGAGAAAGGCATAAAATGGGAAGGTGTCTGCTCTCCAAGGTATTTGTCATCACCATGAAGGATGTCCATCACAGAGTCTGCACCAAAGCTATAATGATAATAATATATAATACATAATAATATATAATATAACTAGATATTCACCAACCATAATGTAATACCTGGCTTCTATAGAAACTTTAAGATTTGCAAAGGCTTTTTGCACAGATATTCTAATTCGGTAGAGGCAGATATCACAGGTGTCATCATCTCCGTTCTTTATAATGCACTTTACAGATAATACTGAGTAACCTTATATCCTCTTGGGGAATGGCTATATATCCACTTCTTGGAAGAGCATGAGTTTTTAAAATAGAAGTTAAAATTTTTAAAAAATCTGAATGAATCTCTGTGATTTGTAGAATTTCCTGCGAGAGACTAAAGGGCTGTGGGACATTCAGGCAATGTGAGAGGAAGATATTTGGGAGATAGAGAGTACTGGGCAAGATAGCAAGGCCCATGGAATATGTTTCAGTGTTTGCTATTACAATTGGATGTATAAATATTTATCTTTTCTTGGTTCCCCAGAACTCATCTGATGCATGTGAATTGTCGTGTGCATATCTGTTTATTCTTGTGGAAAGAGTTAACAGTCCTTTGTTAAAAGATGGATATGAATCTCTGGCTTTAACTATCCCACCTGTAAAATGCTGGGAGACTAACAACCTCTTAGGACTCTCTGGACAATTCTAAACTACAACTGGCTTTCCAGCCAAGGTCAGAGTTTCCTCACCTGGTCTCTCTTCCCTGTATTAGTGAAACCACAAGTCTGCCTCTATTCCTATTTCTCTTAAAAACAGAGAAAATGGAACAGAATAAATAAGCTTCCAGCAGACCACTTATTCTCTTTCAATTCTCTTTTATGTTTAAATCTTAGGATGTGTCTGGATTCATAGGAAGTAGCTGCTGCCACGTACATCAACATGTGCTTTTCTGTGGTGTGTGACACTCTGCTCATCCCAACCAAGAGCCAGATGTGGTGATCTGGCTTTCCTTCATCCTGATGATGCTGCAAACGGTGTCTTGCCCAGCAACAGCCCAAAAGGCATGTGATGCATATGCATATGTGACATTTGAAAATGATGTGCTGAGTCAGCTGCATTGGTGATCATGTTTATGACCCCAATGCCTCCAGTTTCCTCTCCCTCTATTAAAAACTTTTCATATTTTTATTCCAATATAGAGCAGTTCCTTCTTCTGGGTATATGAATTCAATTCAACAGAAACTTATTAAATACTTAATATATGTAAACCACTGTAAACAGGAGGAGGAAGATGGATGTCCTTAACCTGAGTGCTTCCTGTGAGTTTGCAGAAGGAAAAGCCTCTGTTCCTGCACAGTCCTGTTATAAGATGGTCCTCAGTGTGGACGTGGGGGAGAGTGGGAAGGAGAGGATTCTGGGGGAAGTGTGGGGGGAGGAGAGACATCTCTTCTTATGACCAGTTTTCCCTGATTTCCTGTGCACAATGCTGGATACTTTTGAAGCAAAGTGGGAAAGGGTTTCTTTTGTGGCCACAGAGACCTCCAACTTCGGGGAAATAATGTTTTCCTGAAGCAAGTGATGAAATGAAGGGAAAATCCTTGGAAGGGGCATGAGGAAGTTCTCTTCCTCTATACCTGGGAGGGTCAACAGTTTGGGCCCCATCAAGAGCCAAGTGCAGAGTTAGTCTGTGCTGCAGTAATCCGGAGTGTAGCATCACTCATGCTAAGTAAAATAAAGTCTAACCATCTGTAAATCGTTCTGAACTATTTACAAAAATTATGCATCTGCTTTCATTCTTTTATTCTTCAATAAACTCAAATCTATTTTAAAAGTTCTTTCTCAAATGCAATGGAGCTGAAGAGTTGCTGTAGCAGTTTTATGACTGCAGGCTTTAGATTATGAAACGTCATGGAGAACCAGTCCTCCTAAAGGAATTTTGTACGGAGTCCAACATGGAGCTTGCGGTCATTGTGTTCTCTCCCCATACTGACCGCAACTCTGTCCTTGCATGGATCAAATGAGATAATTTACATAAATGGCTTTGTAAACTTTAAAATACTACCATATACGGGAGCTGTTACTAGTATTGTTGTTATAATGATTGTTGTTACCATTAGTCATGATCTCTGCTTCTCTGTAAAATGAGGGAGCAGAATATCAAGAGCACAGAATAGAGCAAAGAGGGCTACATCTGGAGTCAAAGGGCATGGGACCAAATGCCAGCCATTTACTAGCTGTGTGACCTTGGGCAAGTCTCTTAACTTCTCTGGGCTTCAGTTTCTTCATCTGTGCAATGAAGTGGTTGGATTTGGTGGTCTATGAAACTGTGCACGTTAGTTGGTGGGAATAAAGAGTCTTTGCTTCAAATACCTCAAATAAAGCCCTGTTATACAAGATAGAAAATTTATTTAAACAGATGAGCCATTCCCTAACTGACGATTGGTCAAGGGATTTGAATAAAGTTTTGGGGTTTTTTTTTTAGGGCAATTGGGGTTAAGTGACTTGCCCAAGGTAAGGTGGCTAGGTTTTTGTGTGTGTGTTCAGTGTCTGAGGTCAGATATGAACTCAGGTCCTCCTGACACCAGGGCTGGTGCTCTATTCACTGTGCCACCTAGCGCTCCAAAAAATGTTTTTGAAAGAAGACATATATGATGAACAACTATGTGAAAAATTTCAAATAAGAAAAATTAAAATTAAAACCATTTTGAGGTATTATGTCCCAACTATCTGACTGAAAAAAAATGAAAAAGATAGAAATTGTTAGTGTTGGAGCAGGTGTGGGATAATGGGCACATGGATACATCATTTGTAGAGCTGTGCATTGGTACAGCCATTCGGGAAAACAATTTAGAATTATGTGAATAAGTTTACTAAACTGTTCACATCCTTTGACTCTGCCATTTCACTGCTGGAAATATACCCTAAACATACCCTTCTGACCAAGAGCCAGAAGGTCCTTAACATTTTCACAGTAGCACTTATTGCAGTAGCAAAGAGCTAGAAATGAATTATATGCCCATTGATTGAGAAAATGACTGAATAAACTGTTATAGATAAACGGAATGGAATATTTTTGCATTAAAAAGGATATTCAGAGAAATATAGACTAACTAAGAGAAAAACATCTATACCTATTATTGATATCCAAAAACAATGATCATAATATTATAAAAATAAGTAAATAATACTGAAAGACAGAAGGAATCAGATTAAATGCAATGACCAACCCCAGTTCCAGAGCACTGAGAATGAAACAGTTCCCCAAGCCCCATGAGTACAAAGGTAGTCTGCTACGGGGATGGAATGTTGATGTGCTGTGTGTCAAGGTCATCATATGTATTAGTTTTACTTCATTTTTTCTCTGTTACAAGGGGAGGGTTTGGGGTTTTTTTGGTGGTGGCTGCGGTTGTTTGTGGGGAATCAACCAGGATATAAAACTGAGGTGTAAAAATTCGCAAAAGTCATTAATAAAATATAAAAGGAAGGAGTTAGCTGGGCTAGTCTCAAAGGTCCCTTCAGATTCTAACAATGGATTATTCTATGATCTGTGAATCTGTGAAGTCAACATTTCTCTCAAGCCACTCCCTACCTATAGGAAGTGAGACTAAGGTTCTGTGGCTGCCAGGAAACTCCAGCTGCTCTCCTCAAGGCAAGGTGAAGGTAGTGAAACTTTCACAACTGAACCAGTAAAGCCGACAGCAGCTGGCTCTTTGCAGACTGCCAATTAATGCTTTGTTGTGGAATAAATATTACTCCCGGGCAAACAATGTATTATCTGAGAAAGTGCTCCAGTACAAAGCTGACACACAATGGCCTGTAAAGATTTTTTTTCTTTTAATTGAATCATACCTATGATTGCGCTAGGGCAGAGAAGTGGTACAGTGAATAGAACACCAGACTTGGCGTCCTGAGGATCTTAGTTCAAATTTGGCTTCAGACACTTGCAAGCTATCACCCTAGGCAAGCTACTTAACCCTTATTTGCCTCAGTACTTATCTGTAAAATGGGGACACGTTGGAGAAGGAAATAGCAAACCACTCTAGTATCTTTGCCAAGAAAACCCCAAATGACTAAAAAAAAAAATTACTGAACAACCATATTGTGATAAAACATTAAAAAAAATATTCTAAAGATCTCTTTTACTATAACACTGTTGGGTTGGGTACACTGTAAATACTAGATATCTCTGTAGGCATTTAAAGCCTCGCTTTCATCATCATTGAGCATCACATCCCAAGCACAAATTGCTTTGGGGTTGGGGTTTTTTTTGGTATCCATCATTTTTTTCAGTCATGTCTGACTCTTCATGAACCATTTGGGGTTTTCTTGGCAAAGATACTGGAGTGCTTTGCCATATCCAAGTCTAGCTCATCTTACAGATAAGGAACTGAGTCAAACAGGGTGGAGTGACTTGCCCAGGGTCACACAGCTAGTAAGTGAGTTAAGATTTGAACTCAGGAAGAGGAGTCTTTTTGACCCCAGGCCCAGTGCTCTATGCATTGCACCAC
The DNA here is from genome assembly GCA_028646575.1 of Pseudocheirus occidentalis. Lineage (NCBI taxonomy): Eukaryota > Metazoa > Chordata > Mammalia > Diprotodontia > Pseudocheiridae > Pseudocheirus > Pseudocheirus occidentalis. Next base: position 351,234,927 of record CM053594.1, read on the forward strand.
CTAGCTAGCCTATTTTTTTTTAACATACTATGTATAAATGTTATGTTAGTTACCTGTAAAATATTATTTCTTCTTCTTCCTCCTCTAGAATGTTAAGTTTCTTGAGAGTGGGAACTGTTTGATTTTCATCTTTGTGCTCAAAATTGCTGAGCTTTTAATAAATGTTTATTGAATAAATGAACAGAAGAAACTAAGGGTTAACTTGCTGAAGAAATGAAAGGCCTGAATAATCCTGCATTCACTATCTACACAAGACCTTTCGTCTTCTCTGAAATAAGAATAATATGCATAGTCTTGGACTGTCCTGACACTTACACCCTAGTACAAAGATATAATATCAGCTATAAGACAAAAACACAGATAGCTACAATTGAACAACAACAGGACATAGTACACCAGACAGGTACAAAATAGTGTTTGGTGAGATCCAAGGAGGGATAGGTCATTAACCAAAAAGGCGAGGACCAGGTGAGGCTTCCTAGTGATTTAAACTGGGATTTAAAGGCTGGGTAAGAAATCAATAAGCCAAGAAAGGGAGAGAGGACTTTGTAGGACTACAGTGCAATGCAAACAAAACATGGAGGGGAGAAAAGCTAGAACAGCCCAATTTGGCTGAAGTATAGCATATATGGATGAAAGTAACATAAGGTTGTAAAGATAGCATGGGAGGAACCAGATTGTAGAAGGCTTTAAATGCCAAACAAAGGAAATTGAACATTACTAAGTAGACAATAGGGGATCCTTTAAATTTTTTTTTTAACAGAGTGACATCACTAGATCTATGCATGAGGACAATCCTTTTGGGAACCTGTGAAGGAAGAATTAGAATGCAAGAGTGATGGGAGGAAGACCAGTTAGGAGGGTATAAAGAGTTTTAACAGGAGTGGGAGATGGTAAAGTTTGAGAGTGGAGAAATTTGGGGGGGCTTCCTACCTGGTGGCCATCTTGTCAACACGTTCACCAACCACCAGAGACTGCAGCCTGGAAGTTTTAACCCTTTCATCTCTTAAACTCCTGCCTTGCAATCTCCCTTCCCTCTCCTCAGATTTATTCCTTTCCCCATTGGTAACTGCCTCTTGTGGAGCATTATTTCAAGAAGACCAAAATCTTATTCATTTTACTTCCTACTCTCTTCTTAACAACTTTGTAAACTATAGAAACAGTCTTCCTATTGCTCACTTGCAAAATCTCATGAATTGGAACCATTTAACTCTCTCCATTATTACCATGGCCAGCTTATCATCCCTATATATAAAGTGCTCCTCCAAGGCCACCACTTTCCTGTATGTGTTGTCTCCCCTTACTAGAACGTAAATTAAGGAAAGGGATAGTTTATGTTTAGTACATGTTTTCTGACACTTAGTACAGGGCTTGAAACATATGAAGCAATTGATATAGGCTCTTCCCCCCTCCCTCCCTCCCTTTCTCTCTTCCTCCTTCCCTTCATCCTTCCTTCCTTTTTTCTCTCCTTTCTTCCATCCTCTCTTCATTCCTTCCATCTATCATTTCTTTCGTCCTTTCTACATTGCTTCTTTTCTCCCTCTCTTCCCTCCTCCTTTCCCTTCTTGCTTTCATCCTTCCTTCCCTTCTTCCTTTTCCCATTCATCCCTTATTCCTTCCTTCTCTCCTTTCCTCCTTCCTTCACACCTTTCCTCTTTCTTTCCTGTTGGGGCTCTTGTTGGTAATGAGTTGTATTGGTCCTCAGCTAACAGGAGGCCTGTGATCACCTGGGGGCAGAATGGGAAGGTTGCACCTGTTTGTGATAAGCAGGATTATCTCTCCACCTTCGGGGTGATGCAGGATTGGCTCGCTGTGGCGAGGGCAAGGCCAGGGGAGGGGCCCCTTGGAGAAAGGACTTAAATACAGGCTACCCGGAGGCAGAAGGAAGTCCAGCCACGCAAAGTTTAGAGAACGTAGCTAGAGGCAAGTGTTGTGTTCTAAAGAAGAGAGAGTTCCAGCCGCACCAAGCTTAGAGAAGAAGAGAAAGTTCCAGCCATGCCAAGCTTACAGAATGAAGCTAGAAGC
>CM053594.1:351237451-351266773 GCA_028646575.1 Pseudocheirus occidentalis
AAAAAAAAATAGGAACCAGAAAATATCTCTCTTTTAAAAAATGAAGGGGCTGAGATCTAGGAGGTATATAAGTGATGTGAAAAAAACCCAAAAGATACCTGTAAACACTTGCTTTAAAAATACTAAAACTTAATAATAATTGAAGTTCTTAACTTGGTCTAGAACTTTTGCTAATTTACATTTTTTAGATAAATACTTTTCTATGAAACAAGAAAAACTCAGTTACTCAAAAATTATATATAATATATGTATATATATCTAGATTCTGTGTGTGCATGTTGAAGTTTTGACATGCAAAATGCATCTACCAGGAAAGGTGCACTGGTGTGCCTGAGAACATGGGTGCGTTTATTTGGTGCCACTTACAGAGGAAAGAAATAATTCCATATTGGCCAGAGGGCAATAGCACCACATCATTAAACCTGCCTCTGCCAGAACTGGGGTAGTTCTTTTTGAGCAAAAGTGTCAGGAAGATAAGCCTAAGAGCTAAAGCCAAAACTGTTCTTTGGACAGCCCTTTAAATTTACAGTCTATTTTAAATCCATCATACAATAGCTACAGGAAATAAACAGGTTAAGTGATTAATATTACCATTTTATAGATGAGAAAACTGAGGCTGAAAGAAGTTGAGTGAGAAAGCTAGAGACAAATAGATAAAACATTTATTAAGTACTTACTACTATCCAGCAGTATGCTAGCACTAAAAACACATATTAAATTAACAAGATAGTCCCTACCTTCAGGTTGCTTCCATTCTAGTGATGGAAGAAAATACAGAGGGGGGAGATATGAAGGGGATGATAAGAAGGATCTTTGGGATAAAGGTAGCTGATAAAGGGGTTTGCAGAAAAGAAGGTTGTAGAAGGCATTGATCCTAGGGCGAAGAGAGTGTGTTTGGGTCTTCTGTTGAAACAGTTGTCTCATTGAGGGAGCCATCAATGAGTCAAGAAAGCAGAGCCTTGGCATGTAGGGTTGTTGTTGTTGTTGTTGTTTTTTATTTTATTCTGGGCAAAAAGGTGGCTGGTGCAGAGATAGAGAAGCATTGAAAATTCCATAGCCAGTAGTTGGTGATATTAGGAATAAGGCCCCTCGTCAGGTTTTCCAGCTCTGAAATAGAGCCATAACTAGGGTGGAATGCCTGAGGCTTTGTCTTAGGATGCCGACATTTGGAGGTGCATGCTTCCTCTCCCACAGGGAATCAAGATGCACTTTCTTGTGACTGCAGCTGATATTTCTGCATCTGACTTCATGTTCCTGTTCTAGCCCATGCAACTGTATAGGGCAAAGAAAGCTGGGATTCCACTTCTAGGTTCTTGTTACTATGGTGTTCTTGTCCTGTAGCCTGCTTTTTTCCCCACCCTCTGAGGAAACATAGGATCAGACTTTTGGGGAGCAGGCTGTCCATTCTAACAGTACATCTGTACCTAAGGATGAACTATGCCCAGGCCTTGGGCCCTAACCATCTACTTTGTCCCAGGTACTGAGACTTCGAAAGTAGTTGCCAATTCATGCTGAATTGTTCCTTGGCAATATCTTTTTCAATTGTGTCTGACTCTTCATGACCTCATTTGGGGTTTTTTTGGCAAAGAGACTGGAGGGTTTGGCCATTTTTTCTCCAGCTCATTTTACAAATGAGGAAACTGAGACACACAGGGTAAATTACTTGCAAAGGGCACACAGCTGGTAAGTGTCTGAGGTCAGATTTGAACTCTGTAAGAGGAGTCTTCCTGACATAGGGTCTGGCACTCTATACAAAGCACTATATAGCTGCCCCTTAAATTACAGCCCTACATGCTATATAATACATACAAAACAATCATTAATTCAGATGACTTTCACCAATCAAAAAGCCCAAAGTTACCAGATGTAGCTTTTCTGTGACTTGCTTTGACACTTCAGATTACATAAAAACCGCATTTGTGGAGCCTGTCTGGCAAACGGATGCATTGTGCTTGTGATTACACTCTCTTTCCAAAGGGGAATCTTGACTGCGTTTAATAGATCAAGATCCCTAAATGAAGATGCTAATTGAAGAAATGACTGAAATCTAGACCAAGAACAAAATCAGTCCACAGATACTCCAAAGACCTACCGATCATTAGTGGACATTATCTGACTGATGGACTTTATGTATGCATGTACATAAATCATCCACAACATGAGATGGCCATTCTCATCCTGGAGTGATGGGAATAGATGGGACCCTAGACTCTGGAAAGGGGCAGCTAGGTAGCCCAATGGAGAGAATACCAGGCCTGGAGTCAGGAAGACTGAGTTAAAATCTAGCCTCAGACACTTACTAGCTGTGTCACCCTAGGCAAGCCACGTCTCCCTGTTTGCCTCAGGTTCCTCTTCTGTAAAATGAGCTGGAGAAGAAAGTAGTCCACCTTCCCAATAGCTTTACCCAAAAAAACTGCAAAAGGAGTCACAAAGAGTCAGATGTGATTGAAAAATGACTGAACAATGAGACTCTGGAAGGTTATATAAGTGGTAAATATGCCTGGATACTCCTACCTACAAAGCCAGAAGGGGGACCCCATGTGAGACTTGACTTTCATCTGAGGCTCTAATTAGCTAAGTTAGCCAAGCTCATCCTTCAACTACAATTACTCCAGAAAAAATCCACTAAGTCATAGAAATGCTGTGACTTGTGAGGGAGAAAGCATACCCACATTGATGGAATAAAGGAATATTTTGAAGTAACAAAATACATTTTTATCCATGTGAGAGGCAAAGAACTGGCCTCAGAAGAAAGACCTGGGTCCACTCCTGCCTCTGATACAGACCGGCTATATCTCTCAGTGTCCTAGGCAGCTGTCAAAGACTCTAGGCTGCTAAGTAGCTTTTTTTTTGCAAAATTTGCAAATTTGCTTTAGTGAAGGGAGTTTCCTCACTAGGAACTATAAAACAAAGATGTCCACATAATTGGAGAGGGAGAGAGACAGAGAAAAAGAAACAGTACTGCTTTCTGCACCAAATCAACTGTGATTTTTTAAACTCTCTTCAAAAATCTCTAGGAATTTGAAAATTGTATTGTTTTCCTATATAATGCAATATACAATCACCCTGATCGATATATTCATTATATGTATCTGATATATATGATAAATATAAAAATAGAAAACAGAGATCTCCACATATATGCATGTGCAGACATGTATGTGTACATATACATGCATTTGCATATATACATATGCTTACATAAGCATCGATAGCTCTATCTATCAATATCCATCCAGCTAACTAGCTATCATTTATCGTCTATCTATCTATTTGTCTATCTATCTATCATCTATCTATCTGTCTGTCTATCTACTTATCTATGAAGTAGTTGCCTATTTCATCCTGAATTGTTTCTTGGCCATATCTTTAGAACAAGAGTAATCTCCCAGAATGTTTATAGAAAGAATTTTTGTAGCCTCTCACACCAACTCATTTGTTCGAATAACAGACATCAATGAATGTTAGTTAATTGAAGAGGGTAAGGTGAATACTGAAGGTAACAGAGCATGTCCCACCCCTTTATTTCAGCAATAGGAGTCATTTACAATTGAGAAACTCCTCCTTTTAGAGGCAGCTAAGAGGCATAGTGGAAAAAGTGCTGGGTCTGGAGTCAGAAAGACTCACATTCCTGACTTCAAATCTGACTTCTGATACTTACTAGCTGTGTGACCCTGGGCGAGTCACTTAACTCTGTTTGCCTTTGTTTCCTCAAATGTAAAATGAGAAGGAAATGACAAACCTCTCTAGTATCTTTGCCAAGAAAACCCCAAATGGGATCATAACATGTCATACACAACTGAAAATTACTGAACAATAACTCCTTTTAAAAAATTCTTCATTCCTTATTGGGAAGAAATAAAATGACCAGTCCTCTTATGTGACTCAGGGGAGGGAGTGGTATTTAGAGCTTCCTGGCCATTTACCATTCTGGGTGGCCTGAGCTGAGAGACAGGGACATCTCCTCAGGGTGTAACTCTCCCACAATGGCAAGTAGCAGGCCTAGATGAGTCAGTCAGGAAAAAGAAGTGGTAGGGCATGATCCTGTAAATTCCAATGTGCTTAATACGGGAAGGATCTTCACTCAAAGCCCAGGACAGGGCCTGCTGGGATTGTTCTCCAAGGTCACATGTCCTTGGCACCAATTTCTTCTCCTTGCTCAGTGTTTGTTTTATTTCCTTTTTCAAGGTGATGAAGGAAGGGAACAAATCTCCTTCAAGGATAGATTGAATTAAAGCTGAGGGGCATTTTGTTTTAAGATAATTCTGCCTCTGTCTCCTTACTTAATTGGTATTATCAAAATCTTTTTTTTTCCTTATTGAGGTTGGAGAATTCTATGTCCTACTCCTGAATAAGCTAGGAAAAAATTATTTTAGTCAATACCTCATATATAAAGTATTATTTTCATTGAAGATAAACTGTGTATTATGAAATATCAATCCCTCTCCACCTCCAACTATGGCACTATCCTGCTATGGTGGACTTATTTTCCCATTCCCCTGTGAAAAATAGATGACTTCTGTGGCCAAACAATTCATCACTCTAGTGATGAACCTCTCCAAACTTAAGTAAGTTTATCCTTTGATGGCAGACCTATTGTCCATCCACAGAACTATTTTAAGACTTTCTTTCTAGCTTGATAGTACCTGTCATTATGTATGTTCATCTGATATCTTTAACATTCCAAGATAATCATTACTACAGAGTAGGACTTCAAGGAAAAATATATTCAGTGCATCTCCTTAAATACCAACATTTTTGAGTTGACTTTACTTTTTACCCAGAAATAACCAACTTTCTCTTTAGTGTATTGAATGTCATATACCAGCCTGTTTTACAAATTTTGATTAGTTTTGCCAGTTGGTTTGACTAAGAAAACAGCATACTTTAACAATTCAATCAGTCAAGTCAACATACAACCACTTTCTTTCCAAAGCGATTTTACAGAATTCATCATCTAAGCCTTGGGAAGAGTGAAAATTCACAATGATGAGCTAGAAGTGATAAGGAAAGAAAGTGATCATCTACATAGCTTCTAAACAGCTTACTATTTTGAGAGCCTAGAGAATTACTCATACAATATAGATTCTATGGGAAGAGGATCAGGGTGTGTGGTATAGGATTATAAAAGAAAAGGGGGATTCATTGCAAAGAGTTGGCCCAATAGACACCATAAGTGCCTGCAGGGGAAGGGGGTGGATGCTAATGCACAATTTTAAGATTACGTGTACAGTCTATACCTGTATGTTGGCTTCTGTGAATCCTTTACATTTTTTACATTCTCTTTGCAGTGAAATAAAGGCCATCCAAACTTAATATGCATATCGCACCATGAATCCCTGTATAGAAGCTAGGGACCCTGTTTCCCTATGTTTGGAAAAAAACCTTGAATACCCTCTGTGCCAAAGTATATGAGAATATTTTTCTGGAGTAGCTTCAGATGGGAATAATGAGTCAAAAAAATAACCCTCTTCTTGACTCAGGTCCTAGGTCTGTATCTCATCCATGTGAGCACAAGATCTTGTGTGAGGGGCATCCTGGGTTATGGGATTCACATGCAAATAACATCACCATGGAGGAAAATGAATGTGGGTGGTGGGTTATATAAAAGGAACAGTTTTCTTTTCCCTTGCTGGTATTTCATGAATCCTTGTGTGTGTCATTATATCAAACCACACAATACATGTCAAAAATATTTTCTAACTCCATGTGTAAGGGACAGGGTAGTATAATAGAAAGGATAGGGGATTGAGAGTTAAAAGAGATGGGATCTAATCCAAACTCTGTCATTATTCAGTTATGTGGCCTTGGGCAAGTCATTTATGATCTCTAAGAGTAGAATAGATTATCTCTAAATCCTTTCCAGCTCTAAAGTCCATTATTCAACATGTTAATCTGATATATTATTCATGGCAGCTTAGATCCAGCAATAAGGTTTTCATGAAAGAAACCCACAAAATATCTTTATGTTTCACTCTCATTTCTACTCAGAAATCTAAAATGCATGAAGGAGGGAAACAATCCACTTAATTACTTTTGATTATTTTCCATTTTTGTTGGTTGTTTCCTCATGTATAAACTAATAACTATGCACTAGAATCCTCTTCTGATATGTTACATATGTATGTAATGGGAATGGGAATTTGAAGATCTTCTTTGCCCCTTAATAAGCTTAAGGGAATTTGAAGACCTTCCCTGCACTGAAAAATATACTCTGCCCCTTAATAGGTTGAATGTAGTCACATGGAGTCTGTGGTGGGAGGAGTTTGCTCAAGGGTAGAGCAGAGCCCATAAGAAGCTGGGAGTCGCTTGGTTGATTAGGAGGAGAGCATGCTTTGGAGGGAGACAGACAGGCTTATGAGTAAATATTGGTCATATATTGGTTTATGGGAAGGCTAAAGGATGCTGTGGCTCTCTGTGCTATTGTGGCTTATTAACTTCTTTGCTACTATGATGGAATCAGCTTACTGGTTTTGGGATATGGTTTTCTGGTGTCTGAACAAGTGGTTTGCTTCTGTCTTCTATATAGAGAGTCTGTTACATTTTGTGATCATGCACTATACAGGTATATTTATAGTGACTGTGGGCACTTGTGAATATTGTGTTGGCACTACAATGTCAAAGTTACATGGTCTGTCCACATCTAGGTCACTTCTCAACCTGCCTCTTAACTTGTTCCCCCATTTAATTGCATCATGTCTTTAGTAATTAATAATACTTCAACATTTTCTCAATTAAGAAAATAAGCTTAGAGCTCCACCCCAGTGCATCAAGTATCTTTATTTAATAAATGAGATGAACTGTTTCTATATGTAATTACTCATTTTTCTCAATACCAAAACCTGTAATCTTCTAGGATTAAGTAAATATGAAAATTATTGAATTTACAGTATGTTAACAATAAAACAAAAGATAAAAGATGGAGAAAATCAGAAAAAGAAAATATAGATACCTATTCAAATTATTTTTGCTATGAAAAAGATCACAGCCACAATAACCTCTAGCTATCAACCAATAATATTACATTAAATTAAAATAACAAAAAAAGAAAAAAACTAAGAGTCTTCCTCATATATTTTGCAAGATAATGATTAAAATAGTTTCCCAAAGAAAGATCCCCTGATCATCTTGTCTTACTCTTATCTCCTCTTGGTTTTCTCTGCCTTATTCCTAAAAAGACAGGAAAACAATATCCTTAGCTTCTCTCAACCCATCACTATTAATAGTGTCTCTCCCAAATTACTTCTCACAAAATTCATATTTTTCCCAGTAAAATAACATTTAACAGTTATCCCAAAAAGGGGGTTTTCCTCATCCTTCTTTCCTCTGTCTTCTCTTAAGCTTTTCTCAAAACAACTACATCAATTCTCTCTCTTCTCAGTTTCTCTCTAAACTGTCAAACCCAACTGCCAAATGCTAAACATCCCATTTGATTTTTAAAACTATAGTAGCAGAAAATATAACTTCTTTAAGAGAGGTCTTTGAAATAGGTGCTGCATTTCTTCCCTCATGCAAATATTTTTAGTTTCCTGAAAATCATTTCAGGGTACATGAAATCCACCATAATGTTCCATGAGTCTTAAAATATGTATACTATACATTCACAATGCAAAGCATCACTTGATTTTTATTCAGTCATTTTAAGTCATGTCCAACTCTTTGTGATCTCATTTAGCATTTTCTTGGCAAAGATGCTAGAATGGCTTTCCATTTCCTTCTCCAGGTATCACTTAATAGACAGTTTTAAATAAGAAAAGAAACAGCAATAGCAATAATAGATTAACAGTACAGAGAAATAAGGCAGTCAGAATACATCAAAAAGTACAAAACAACCTAATATATAATTCAGTGATGAACTATGTTAAGCTAAAGAAAGAGCCACATCTCATGTAACACCATTCCTTCTTCTATTTATTGGTACATATATCTTTAATGGTCTATTGAGATGGTGTAATGCCATGCATGAACAGCTTCCCAAAAGAATGCTACTGTGAACAGCTTTTAAGATTCTGATTACACAGTATAATGAACACTCCATTTATTCCATTATAAATCGAGGCAAACATTCACAACAAATCACAATATAATATTCACAACATTACATCTTATCACAGAAAATCACAATATAGTGTTCACAACAGCTTGACATTAGAATGGCCACATAGTTTTCACTACAGTGGCCACAGTATTTAGAACAAAGAACAAAAGAATAATCATCTGGTTTCTGTAAGGGGAAAAACCTCCTTAGTCATTCAATCATTCCACAATACAATAATCAATCTTCCACTCATGGGGAAATTATAGATTAAGTTAATCAGTCACTTACCTAGATTCACAATTACTAAGAGCAGTCATTAGAAATTACACAAACCCTCCACCCCCCCACCCCCGTGGCTAGTAAACTTCAATTTCATCACACATTCAATATCCAAGGGGAGGCTTTTTCTTCATCTTGATTCAGGGTGGTTTCTCAGATTCCCTGGATCCCCTTCTGTGGTCCAACTCCTACCTGAATCCACCAAACAGTCACCTGGATTCACAGGCAGACAGCTCCCAGGTTCTCGTCTAGTCCTTGGGGCCATTCTTGTTGCATACTGAAGTTCACAGAATCCAGCACATCTCAAAACCTTCACCACTTCTGTTGCTGGAAACTCAAGGATCAACCAAGCCACAAACAAAATCTTATCTTGGTCGTGCTTCTTCAGTCCTGCAGAAGTTCATCTGGCCCTAGGACCCAGGAGAAATCTCAGTCTTCTAGGTGGCAGCAGCGTGTTTGGCCTTCCAAGTGGCCTTCACCAGATTCCAGCCTTACAGAAAACTCCAACTCAGTTCTCACTCCAGCAGGCCCAGCTCCCAGATGCTGTGAAAATTTTGTTCCCTCCATCAGGTGCCATCAGGAGGAAAATTCTTGATTCTGTTTCTTTGTCCCTGGAACTCTTCTTACACACACACACACACACACACACACACACACACATACACACACACACACATACACACACATACACACACACACACACACACACACATGCTTCCTGTATCAGCCAATCCCCTGCTGCCATGTCAGCAACAGGAGAGTTCACACCCTCTGTTTCTTTCACACAGGAGACAGAGTTCACACCCCTCTGCTTCTTTCCAGAAGTACTTAGCCCTTAATTACTAAGGGCTAAGGACCTGCTAAATTAATTACCCTTACAGATGGTTGATGCAATAGATTCACTAGCAGCATTTTAAAACTCTATTGCTTGGTTTTTGTTTGTTTGATTAGTTTTGTTTTGTTTTGTTTTGTTTTTACCCTAAGAAACTCTACAGGTGAGGTTCTAGACATGAAAGGTTCTCCTTCTGGGTTTGGCTCTCTTTTCATTCTCCATATGAATCAGAGTCCATGTTAATCCTGGGTAAATTTATTAGATATCTATATTTATATCTATATGCCTGCTGTGTATAGTCTTATAAAAATGCTCTATATCACTATGTATTAGAGAGGTGCAAATTAAAAGAACTCAGGTACCACCTCATGCTTATCAAATTTGCTAACATGACAGAAAAAGAAAATGACAAATTCTGGAGGGGCTGTAGAAATATAGGTAGATCGATGCACTTCTGGTGGAGTTGTGAATTAGTCCAATGATTCTGGAAAATAATTTTGAACTATGTCCAAAGAAGTATAAAATTGTGAATGCCCTTTGACCCAGCAATGCTATTTCTAGTAGCCCAAAGAAATCAAAGAAAAATTTTGTGTACAAAAATATTTATAGTAGCCCTTTTCATAACGACAAAGAATTGGAAATTGAGGGGATATGTTGTGGTATATAATGGTGACAGAATACTATTTAGCTATTAGAAATGGTTTCAGAAAACCTGGGAAGTCTTAGATGAATTGATGCAAAATGAAATAAGAAGAATCAGAAGAACAATGCATACTGCAACGACAGTATCATAACAATGATCAACTGTGAAAAACTTCCTTACTCTGATCAAGATAATGCTCCAAGGTAATCTCAAAGAACTCAGGATGAAAATTCCTACCAATCTCCTGAGGGGGAAATGAACTCGAGTGCAAAATGAAGTACAGTTTTTTCACTTTTTAATTTTTCTTGCTTTTTTCTTCTGCAACATGGCTAGCATGGAAATATTTTGTATGACTTCAATAGTATAATTTATCTGCCATTGCTTACTTTCTCAATGGGTAAGGGAAGAAAAGGAGGAAGAGAATTTGATACACGAAATTTTTAAAAGGAATGCTAAAATTAAATAATAAATAAATGAAAAACAAAGAAATAAAAGAAGTGAACAAAGTTCCCAATGTAGGGATTGTCCCATTGTGTCTTTGTGGCCCTAGGGTCTTAAGGGTGGATAAAAGCTGGCCTTAGACCCAACAAGACATGGGATTCAAGTCTCATCTCTGTCGCATACTCTCTGTGCGATCATGAGCAAGTCCCTTAACCTCTCAGTACTCTAGGCCAGTGGTGTGAAAGTCAAATAGAAGTGGGGGGCACTAAGTGGTATATAAAGATACCTGTGGACTGCCTGTCAACTTAGTTTTAAGATATGATTTTATCTATGTTTTTATTGTGGTCATTTAGGTGATGGAGTGGATAGAATGCCAGGTCTAGAGTCAGAAAAATGAGTCTTCCTGAGTTCAAATTCAGCCTCAGACACTTACAAGCTGTGTGACCACTTGCAAGCTGTGTGACCCCAGGCAGGTCACTTAACCCTATTTGCCTCAGTTTCTTCATCTGCAAAATGAGCTGGCAAAGAAAATTGCAAACCCCTCCAGTATGTTTGCCAAAAATCCCACAAATGAAGTCACAAATATGACTGAAAATAATGGAACAACAGAATGTTTTATTCTATTTTTATTTCTTTTGTTAAATATTTTTCCATTCCATTTTAATCTTACTTAGGAAGCACTTAAGAGTGCTACAGTCTGAGGTCAAATATTTGACCCCTCTGCTCTAGGCAACTGTCCAAGAAAGGTGCACACCTGCACTTAGAGATGTTCCTTCACCCAGGAGTTCTCCTGTACTAAAGAAATCACAGATCTAACTTGGATCCCTGCCCCTGTCACTGTCCCCAGCACTTAGGGGAATACCCAGCATATAAACAGCTGCTTAATTAATGCTGACTGATTGATTGATTTTTAAAGGTCATGTTTCAGGGAGTCAGCTACACTAAATAAACACACTATAAAGAGGAATTTTAAGTGTTACTCTTTTAAGTAATTTTGCAAGTATGCTGTTAACCTTGTAATGATCAGGTGTAAAGTAGGAAGTACTGTTAAATTTTCAATTGCAAATCCTATTATAGGTTTTATAACATCAAAGCACTGTCAGTCAGTTTCATATTTATCTCATAATACTTCCCATAATTACTAATTAATTTTTTAACTTTTTAAAGTAACTTAATTATAAGTTTTATGTAACAAATTTAAGTGGAAGATACAAATTTTAGTTACTTTCAAAATTTTGTAATTTTAAAATAAATATCTAATTTGGTTTATTATGGAGGTAATTTAATAGCTTATTGGGCTATTATAGTCAGGAAGATCTGGGTTCAAATCCTACCTAAGTGGCTTACTAGTTGTATGATATTGGGTAAGCCACTTAACGTTACTACATCTCAGTGCCTTTTTTGAGAGATTTATAATTGATGGTGTTTAATGTCCCTCCTAAAATTATCCCATGAACTCTCTCTTCTGATGTTCACAGAACTCCCTATTTTGCTATATACTTGTCTTTGATGTTTTATTTTTTATTTAGAACATCCTAGACCACGGCAAATTCTCCTCATTCTTAGTGGGGGGGGGTGCTTTTATTTAGAAACTTCTTGCTCTCAGAAGACAGTCCCTGTTGTCCTAGAGCCCTGGCATTAAGACTTTTGGAATGATATGAGGGGAAGCCGAGTAGAGTAAGAGGCCTGTAGGAAATGCCTGCTTGTGCCACATTGCAGGGCTGAGAGAGTGAAATAACCACAAAAGCAAACAACATTTTCAGTTATCATTTAAACAGAACAGACAGGCTGAATTTCTTTAGTTTAGATTTTGTCAGACTTTGATGGATATGCCATAGGTGGAAAGCCAACTCTATTTTCCCAGTGGACAACAGATTAGTCTCCAGTTTGGAACCGTATTTTGTGAGATTTTTTTGTGGTGTTTTAAAAAAAAGTTTTTTGGTTCTTTTTTTTCTCCCTCCCAAGGCAGAGTGTGTGGCCCAGTGGTGGGAGCCTAGCTTAGGCACTGGGAAATTGTGAGGTCTTGTCCTGGCCCTGATGGAGTTTTGGGACTTGATCAAGTTGCTGAATAGCTTTATTCTTTGCAGTGGTGGAAAATAACACTTCCTTCCCTCCTCCTTGTGGGGTTGTGGCATGAATTAGTTAATGAGTCTGGAAAAGTGAAGGGTGAGGATGACTTCTATCTTCTAAAGAAGAAAGAAAGGTTCATTATGTTCTGGAGGCAGGACTGGAATTATTCTCCAAAATATCTGGTGAGGGAGAGATTCAGCCTTTAGACAAGATCCCCAGCTGGGTCTGTTAATTAGCATCCCTACTTTCAAATGTAGCAGAAAAGTAGAAGAGGGAAGCTCTTGTCCATTTTCTATGATTCAAATAGTTTGAATAGAAGTATTAGAATAGTTCTGTTAATATATTAATATTAGTAATAGAACTAATAGAATAGATTCTGTGCAGTCACGATGAAAAAGATAGACTTAAAAACATTTAATGATTTGTTTCTTAGAGAACTTTAGATTCTACATCACTGGCCCAGATAGTTTTCTTGTAACTGGGGCTTGGAAGAAAGAGCACTGATTCTGATGTGGGAGAATCTGAGTTCAACTTTTCTCTCTGATATTTATCTATAAGGACAAGTCACTTAAACCTCACTAGGCCTTCAAGTGTAAAATGAAAGAGTTGGAAGAGGTGAGTCTCTTCCTTTACATTCTGTGCTTCAAGATTAGGTTGAAAGCTTGTTGAGAGCAAGATCTGTGTTCTACCTATGGCCAACACTTAGCACAGTGTCTTGCTTCGTGAATATGTGTGATGTTCTGAATTTAATTGAAATAAGTACTTAATAAAGATATATCACCATGGAGTGGATGTGGGAAAGTGAAGATTTTATTTTCTTCGTTTTAACAGTTCTGACTTCTAAGACTAAGCAAGTTATGGTATATGAATGTAATGGAATACTGTTGTGCTATTAAAAATGATGAGCAAGCACATTTCAGAAAAACCTGAAAAGACTAACATGAACTGATGCTGAGTGAAGTGGACAGAACCAAGAGAACATTTTATGTAGCAACAGCCACATTGTATAATGATCAACTGTGATAAACTTAGCTTTTCTCAGCAATACAATGATTCAAAGCAATTATAAAAGACATGTGCTGAAAAATGCTAACCACAACCAGAGTTTTTAAAAATTTATTTTAAAAATTTAACTTATTTTTTAAAATAAATATATTTTTTGAAATGATGCAAATTTCAGAAAACTGCTAGCGGGTTAAAGAAAGTAGATTTCCATGGGGCCAGTGAGTAATTATTTTTCAAAATGGGGTGGTAGGCCAAATAACTTTGGGAACCTCTGTGCTAGATGGCTCAGTAGACAGAATGCTGGCCTTGGAGTCAGGAACACCTGAGTTCAAATTTGATTTCAGACACATGCTACCTATGTGATCCTGGGCAAGTCACTTGTCCCATCTTTGTTTTAATCCACTGGAGAAGGAAATGGTAAACCACTCCAGAATCTTTGCCAAGAAAATCCCATGGACAGCATGATGGGGTCATAAAGAGTTGGAAACAATCTAACCACAACAAAGGGGACAATTTGCAGCTCTTTAAGGTTTTGGTTGAGAGAACTTTCCAGGGCAGTGTTAGGTACAATTAGGAGGAACTGTTGAAATGTTGATTAGCAGTATATGAGAGGAAATATGAAGCTCACTTGATGCTTCATTTACCCTGAGCAATCAGTTTTGAAGTAATAGGTGCTGAAGAAAACAATGAAGGAATCAGTGATGTCAAAGGGATGATGATGGTAATGATGATGATTTTTTTCTTGGTGATGATCTCATTAACTAAGATAAATGGGTAAAAATTGTGGAGAGGAAGATATTTGGCTCAAAATCATTTTAAAAAGTAGAATAGGCTGCTTTGGGAAGTGAAGTCACATGTAAATAAGTAAATAGACTTCAGTTCGAGGTTAGGTGACCACAGGTCAAAGATACTGTGAAGAAGATTCTTAGTCAGATATAGATTGGACTAGATGACCTCTGAGGTCCCTTCTGTCTCTGAGATTATTTGGTTCTGTGATTATGGAGAGTTCAAGGAGTTTGTCAACTCTACATGTGATAGTCAAAGACTGATCGATATCTCTTTAAAGATCATCTGACTTTGGGGAGGGGGCAGAGAATGAGGTAGAGAAGAAGAGAAAGAGGAGGAACTGGCTTATGACTAATCAGTGAGCCAGTAGTTGTTTACTCAATCTAGAATCTCCTCTTTGATTTCCTTTCTATTGGATTGTAAACTCCTTGAGGGCAGGTTATTGAAATTTTGTATGTCTTCCAGTATAGAGTTTATGGCTCACTCTTTTAGTCTTGACTACTTTTTATGAATCCTGTTGAGAACCCCAATTATTTTAAGCTGATATATAGGATTTGTTGTTCAGTCATTTCAGTTATATCTGACTCTTTGTAACCCCATGTGGGGTTTTCCTGGTAAAAGACACTGGACTGGTTTATAATTTCCTTCTCCAGCTCATTTTACAGATGAAAAAATTGAGATAAACAGGGTTAAGTGACTTGCTCAGGGTCACAGAGCTAGCATATGTTAGAAACAAGACTTCTATCCAGGTGTTCCTGACTTCAAGGTATAATGGCAAGCAAAATAGTACTTAGCTCCTTGTTTCAGCTTTTCAAGTGTCTTTGAACATCACGCATAATTAGATCAAGTCTTTGTTAGAAACAATATACATTGTGTTACCCTTAATAGGCCTAAGGGAGTTTGGAGACCTTCCCTGCCCTTAATAGACCTAAGGTCATCACATGGAGCCCATGGTGGGAGGAACTTGCTGAAAGAGGGGAACAGGAAGAGTAGAATAGAAAAGAGCGAAACAGATAAAAGCTTGAGCACAAGCTGGGTCCAAGCAGAACTGAGAGGGAAAATGCTTGTGATTTTGGCACTCTGTAGCACTCTTTCTGTTGGTCTGTCAGACAAAAGCCTTGTCTGTGGTTTCTAGGCAGAAGTGCTGAAAAAGAACTTTACTGCTGATCCAGAAGCCCTGGAAGAGGACTGTGCTGCTGTTTACAGAAGTCCTGGGACTTAACTATGGATTTGTTTTTGATTTCTTAGACAGAAGCTTTGTCTATTGTTTTAGGTTACTTTGGCAGACAGAAAGTGAATTGAGATGATAGTGCCGGCAATGTGTGTGAATATTGCTGTAACTCTGCTAAGCTTAATGTGTGTAAATATTGTAGTGGCTTGGTTAAGCTGTGTCTTCCCCAAAACAGAATCTATGAAGGGCTTGGAGTGGACTAGTCACAGTTAGATTTGATATGGAACAGTAACAAAAAGCTCCCTACCTGTGACTCTAGGTAACAGTTGGGTGAATCCAGGCAAGAGCTGGGAGCATAGAAGAAGAGCCATGGAGTTTGGAAGTAAACCCTGGGTTAAGATGAAAGGACCTCTACTAGGGTACTCCGTGCTGAATGATGATATTATAACTTACTGTGGCCTAGTGGCGGATGGCCTTTGTACTTTCCACTACCTCTTAAGGATAATTGACTTCAGGATGATTGGAAGCCAGCCTCAAGTCAAGATGAAAGAAGACTTTTACTTGGGCACTCACTACTGATTAAGGAGATTATGACTTATTGAATGATATGTTTGGTTAAAGACTATGTGGTCATCTTAGTAATAAGTTGTTATGTTATATTTATTATGTTATATTTAGTTTATTGCAGAATAAATAGAGTTCATTATACTAAGTGATTAGGTCCTTAAAGCAGCAGTCCTCAGGAGAGCTGCTCGTGATTCGTTCTATACAAGGTCAAACCTCTATCCACTCTGCAATATTGCTTCCCATGCTCCCTCTTGAACTGGTAAATTTGTAGCATAGGTTAGAAAAACTAAGAAATTAATGCTGCCAGTTGCACATACTAGCCTCATGATGAGTTGGGTCACATTGATCGCATCATTGTTACTGCAGGTCATGGAATTCCTGGGGTGCATTTACAGGTTTCTATTGTAGTAAGAGTTAGAGTCAATACTGCAGTAAACTGCAGCCTTCCTAGGGCTATCCAGCTAACTTCAGTGTTCTTTTCCCAACATAATTTGCTCCAAACTGGTTTGAATCATTGGAAAGAATGATTCCATTTTAGCACTTTAAGGGTAGAAGAAAGTGTCTTTGTGATTTGTTTGAGAAAAGAAAAGCCTAAATAAATAAAAAAATGAAGGACTGGAAACTGTGGGTCTTCATGATTGAAGAGATTAGGAAGGACCAAATCTTTTCTTTTATTATTGGATGTCTCGTCACAAACTAGAAACTGGAAACACACAGAGTATTAGAAAACATGACCACACACATTCAGTATTTGGCAATTGTTAGAAGCACGGAGAAGGAAAAACAAAACAAAACATAGGTTTGCCAATGCGTTGAAGTATCAAAGAACTAAAATCTAAAGCTTCTGTTGCCAATGATAGTGATATAATAGTTTATATATGTAGCATCCAGAGCCTCCTAACATATGTCCCTTCTCCCTAGATAGAAACCTATTGCTAGCTTGAGACATTCTGTGGATCAGAAACTATTAAAAAGATGACTCAAAAATCCCTACTGATGAATTTACTTTAACCAGCTATTGTAACTGAATCCTGACTCAGGCGGGTCTCTAATAGTTTGGGTCTGATTTTGAAACGAACAAGATGCTCTTACATCATCCAACAATTAACAAAGGTTTATTTAGCCACAGCGTTAAAAGATACTCAACAAGAATAGAGTAATAAGTTTGAGTAAATGTGCTGGAGTCTGGATGTCCTGAGTTCAAATCCAGCCTCAGATATTCATTGTGTGACTTTGGAAAAGTCACTTCACCCTGTTTGCCTCAATTTCCTTGTCTGTAAAATGAGCTAGAGAAGAAATTGGCAAACTACTCCAGTATCTTTACCAGGAAAACCCCAAAAGGAATCATAAAAGGTTAGACTTGATTAATCTATTAAACAACAATCTCTCTCTCTCTGTCTCTCTGTCTTTGTCTCTGTCTCTCTCTGTCTTGGTCTCTCTTTCACACACACACACACACACACACACTCCTCTTACTTTCATACAGAAATATCTTAGCATGGCAAGGCATTGTCACCCACTTGGCCTTGGGACATCACAGATTGAGGGTACCTATACATGTGCAAGTCTATTATGCCCATAGGCATTATAAGCTAAGGAAGCTGAATCAATAAAACCAGATGCCACCAGGAAACTATTTCAAAAGGTTGGTGGCTTTTGTTTTAGTCTGGGGTCTCAGGGACAACTTCCTTGGCTTTTAGGAAGAGAATTAGCCTAATCTACATTATTATGTAAGTGTAGAAGTGTAGAGAGTGCAGATAACCCTAGAGTCAGAAGACCTAAGTTCTAATTCTGCCGCTGAAAACTCACTGGCTTGAGATGCTAAGTGGTAAGATCACTTTCTAGCAGGGAAGCTCCTTGTTCCTTATGCCTTTCTCTCTCCCATGCCAGATGATGGCTTTGTTGTTGTTTAGAACTTTTCGGTTCTGTCTTATTCTTTGTGATCCCTTTTGGGGTTTTCTTGGTAAAGATACTAGAGTTGTTTGCCATTTCCTTTTCCAATTCATTTTCTAGATGAGGTAACTGAGGCAGAAAGGGTAAAGTGACTTGCCTAGGGTCACACAGCTATTAAGTGTCTGGGGTCAGATTTGAATTTGGGAAGATGAGTCTTCCTGACTCTAGGCTCTGTGTTTTATCTACTGTGCCACCTAGCTGCCCACTCCCCAGTCTCAAGGTGCCACCTGGACTGTGGGAGAGCCTAAAGGATCAAGTGCTATGGGTTTACTTTCTCACTCAACCTTCCTAGTAACATCCCTTCCCTCTTCCTAGCTTGACACTCCTCCCCAACCGCCACTCCATCTACTTTTTAAAAAATTAATCCTGTTTGGGATCTTATGACTTCTAAATTGGTACATAGAATATAGAGACTGGATCCAGTATTTCATTAATATAGAAAATTCCTAGATGAGAAAATTTGCTAATGTATAAGAAGGAATCCAGAATCCTTGACCCTCTGGTCCACTCTCCCCAATGGCAGTAGGCTGGGCTTCTCCAGTCCCTTGCCCTGAAAACATGGATACTAATACCACTTGTATGGTCAGAGAGTCACTAACCATAATCCTTCCAATAAGATGGAAGACCTCTAGGCTTATTGATTGAGCTACCACTTCATTATACAGACCACGAGGCACTGCCACATGACTTGCTGTTGTACCTTAAGGTCTACTGGCCTTATCACCCTCACCAGTGCTATTCCCTTAGAATATCTGAGCCTTTTCACACTCTGCAATTGTACTCTCTCTTACGTGTTTTGTCCCCTAATTAGAGTGTAACATTCTTGAAAATAAGAGTGTCTTATTTTATTTCCACAATATAAATGCTTTATAAATTCATCAATTTATTTGTCATTAATCTCTCTGAGCCTGTAAAATGAAGTTGTACAAGACGGGGCTGGAGGTCCCTCCTCACTCTAGAACTATGATTCTGTGGTCCCTTTTTGCCTTTACTCAGATAAAGAAGGAACTAGAGGCCAGTTTCTTTGCCCCACAGAGCCTCTGCCTCTCCAGAGCCCTGAAGTAAAGACAAGTTTACAGTGTCCCCAAATGGACCTTGAAAAGCATTTATTTTCCCATAGAAACATAACAAGCATTTCCCATAACAAACATTGTTATAAATGGTGATTAGGTGTAATTGAACTAGTACTTTACATGCCACACTGAAGGTACATTCTTGAGTAAATGGTCTCTCATGGACTAGCCTGAGTCTTAACCACTATAACAAGTAACTTACAAATAAACTTTTCAAAGGCAAGGTTGGGGCTATCTGGGATAATGAAAAAAAATTAAGGAAAATTTGGATAGAAATTAAGAAAAAGCTGTTTAGCCATTTCATCAGGTCAGTTTTCAGTGAGAGCTTGTAGAGGAGGGATTCTTAAGCTTTTGATTTTTCTAGTCATGGTCGTCTTTGACAATCTAGTGAAACCTACAGATCCTTTCTCTAGTTATGTTTTTAAATATATAAAATAAAATACATAGGATTGCAAAGGAAACCAATTATATTAAAATATGCTTGAAGGGTTATTTTAGAACATAAATACACAACAAATTCATGGATCCCAGGTTAAGGATCCTGAATTCCTCTTCTAGAGAATGTCAAGAGTTCATGGGAATCACTAAAACCCAGGATGATCTTTGCCGTCAGACATAGTGTGAGCACCAGAAGTGTCATTCCATGAGCCAACCATAAGGAGGAAGCACACTTGTCTTTGAAGTGCCGGGTTACTGTTTTATTAGGTAACCTTAGCTCTTCAATGAAGTCTAACAAAAGAAATCACATTTGAGTGCTCTTATGTGTTACCAATTAACCTCGCCTTTTATCTCTTGCTTCCTCTCCAAGAACCATGGTCTTTGGTTTCCTTTGTCCCCCATTTTTCCTGGCTAAACACAGTGCAGGGTTGAGTCTCATAATGTTTCACATTGGGATGCTTTAGTAACTAAATGCTTCTCCCGAGTGTTTTACATGCCTTGAGTTTCCCGTCTTCCTAAAGTTGGAACCACTATGAATTTTTGTTATGCTGCCGTGGTCATTTGAACTACTAGAACAAGGACCAAATCAGTGGGGTACTTAAGGGTCCTGCATCACACTCTACTCCATTGTTTTCTTAGATCTATTTTCCCCCTAATATGCTGATATTGATGGTCTATTGCCTTAATTTTCATAGATTCCCAAAGTGAGTGATATGGCCTTTTGGGGGCAGGTGGTAGAACAATGAGGGGACATAGTAGTCTCAGGTGCAATTGGGGAAAGTGAATAAAAATAAGGGTTAATCTAATCTAACCCTAGTGGGATACTGAGTATTTTTTAAAAGGTGGCAGTAGGCCAAATAAGTTTGGGAGCCTCTGAGTGTCACCAGAGACTACCCCTAGGAGGAGGTAAGTTAGAAGGTATGTACTCCCTAGCATAATTTCATCTCATCTCTACCCCTTTTGTTTTCTACCCCACTACTACACATATCCTTCCACCTCACCATTTTCCATCTGTTATTCTAAAGAATTATAATCAAATCAATACTATCATTGACTCTAGGAAAGGGTATGTCAATTCACTACACTACAGTTCCATCATCTCCCTCACTTCCCAAATTACAGATTCTTTCTTGCGTATTGCTCTACCATTAGAATATAAATTCCATGAGAGGAGGGACATTCTATGTTTTTAAAGTATATCCCAGCACTTAGCACAGGTTGGTACATAATAAGTACTTAATAAATACTTTTCATTCATTTATGAATCTGGTTGATCATCTTTACATGGGCCATACCTGAATGAAAATTTAGTGGCTATCCAGTTGAATTCAGTGAAAAAACAAAGCAAAACATTAAACTCTTAGTAGGTATATGTGTAATATAAGATGGCATATAACTTCATGGCTAGAAGGCTCACTTTAGAGTCATACGGATCTCAGTTCAAGTACTATTTCTCACATATTCTTTTGGTTTTGGGCAATGTGGGGGTGGAAAAATATGAGAAAAGAGATAAATTCTCTCTCCTCAATTTCCGTTGATCATGTCATCAAAAAGAATTGTGCAGAAGCAGATAGTACATGATGCTGGGAGCATGAGGAGACATCCCATCTAGCTTGGAGCTATAATCCCCCAAAAAAAGTCAGTATGAGGGATTGTGACCTCTAGCTGGGAAGAGACAGTTGAGATATAGTATTAACAAAGGCACTGAGCCTCAAGGTCTGAAAAGAACTGAACCCAAAAGGAGATTTGTGAGGTTTCTATTAATGGGAGAAAGAACTTTGAGTTTCAAGTTACATCTTTGCTAACTGTGTTCTCTTCATTGGAGTCCCTGTACTTTTAAGTTTTTGTCCCCACAGACTCTGTGTGCGCATGTGGGAGAGTATATCACAGATTCTTTAATGGAACACTTTTCCAGCTCCTGTTCTTGTTATGCCGTCTTAGTAAAATACCTTTGCTTAAAAGCTAATTTAACCTCCATGATCATTACTGGAAAATAGAGCAGTGGATGCTTGGGATTAATAACACTAGAAACCCAGCCCTTCAAGGTTATCCCTAGATCCCCAAGGAACTAGTAATTAGCCACCTTCTGGGGATCAACCCACAAAGTAAACTGAGAAGAAATGGTCAGACAGGCAGAAATAAAATTGAAAAAGCAATGTTGTGAAATACCAGAGAGGAAAAAGTATCAAGGAGTAGAGGCTGATCAACAGTATGACATGTGATAAAAATGTTAAGTAAGATTGGGACAGAAATTAAAGCCTCATCATATATGGCAATGAAAAGATCACTAGTAACTTGGGAGAGAATAGTTTTGACTCATTGTTGAGATTTATGATCCATATTGCAAAGAGTTGAAGAGTGAGTAAGGGGTGAGAAAGTGCAACCAATGAATGTAGATAACATGTCCTGGAACTCTGATGATAGAGGGAGAGGATATAGAACAGAGAGTGAGGGGAAGGTGGAATTTAGTGAAAGATTTTTTTAAAGATAAAAGAGTTAAGAATGCTTTAAGGCGGTGAAGAAAGAACCAATAGAAAGGCAAAGTTGAGAGATTAAAGAAAGGGAGGAAGATTGAGAAGACAGTGTTAAAGAAGACAGGAAGAGAACAAATCAAAAGCATGCATCAAAGGGTTGACCTTGGCAAAAAGGGCTAGATCATAACAGATCAGGGGAAAGGAAAAGAAAGTGGGAAATGATATCACATAACTGAAATAAGAAGTGGAGAAAAATGAAGGCTTGGCAAATGACATTGGTTTTCCTAATAAAGTGAGAATGGGGCAGCTAGGGGACATGGTGAATAGAGCACTGGCCCTGAATCAGGAGGACCTGAGTTCAAATCCAGCCTTACACAGTTAACACTTAATAGACATGTGACCTTGGGCAAGTCACTTAACCCCAATTGTCCTGCCTTCCCCCCTCCAAAAAAAAAGGAGAAAAAAAAATAAAGTGAGAATTGTAATCTTCAACTAAGAGAATGATGAGAGGCGGAAGAATGGAAGGTTTGAGGAGGTAAGATTAGACTTGGAATTGCTTCTGAAGAGTATAAATTAGGGAAGAATAAAAAGATTGCCTTGCAGCAGTGAGAGCCCAATTGAAATTGAACAACATGATTTTATAATTAATTCAGTTAGAATGGTTTCATGACTTCCTTCAGCTTTATTCAGAAGTGCATGAATAGGATCAGAGGATACTGACAGTGGTAGTAATCTAAGGATGACATTTTCAAGGGCAAGTATCACTAAGACAGAGTTTATGGATTCAAATTTATGAGAGTATGGAATTATATTGTTATTTACGGAAAAAGGATGGGAAGGGAAGAATGTGAAGTCAGAACAGGAGTAATGGCTTGAAAAAAGGGGTTAATGGAGGGATTAAAGGGTCATAATGAAGACAAAGAACAGATTTAGGAAGAGTGAGGCACAGGGAAAGATGGAATGATAGGTGATTATGATCAGGCAGAGGAAAGTCAGTTTTACTCATTAGGAGTTTCTTATACCAATGAAATCACAGTCTAAAGGTTGTGATTTGAATTAATCATTTTCATCGCTGTGTTCATCTGTTGTTCAGGAGGACTGGATCAATAAAGAAAATTTGTAAAGTTATAGAATAAAACAGTCTTTGCTCCCAAAAGATTTCTATTTTGTTGGTTTCCATTTTGATTGATTAATTTGATTGACGTCATAGCTATTCTAGAGCCTAAATATGTTGGTCTCTTTGGTTAAATTTACTTGCTTAAATGCTTAAATTTACTAAATAATAAAGCTCAAGATTACATAAGAAAAACTTTCTGATAGAAAATTGAAATGTTTATATTTTGTATCCATGTTGCTCATTACTATGCATTCCCACAATAACTCTGTGGGTTGGATACTACAGCTTTTATACCTATTTTAGAGATGGTGAGCTTGAGACTCAGAGAGGTTGAATGATTTTCCCATGATTGTGTAACTATTAAGTTCTAGAAGTAAGCTTGGAATCCTGTTCTCTTGACTCCAAATTCTGTATATTTCACTATGTGTCCTTATAAGCAGTTTGTTGGACTGCAAGTCTGTTACTTGTGTGTGTGTGTGTGTGTGTGTGTTCCTTAAGCTAGCTTTTTGTAGGTTTTGTTGGAAGGGTTGCAATATATGAGTATCTGAAGCTAATGGTTTGGGGAAATGAAGAATTCAGTATTTATATATTCTTTTTAATGTTCCCTTCTATGTTAAACCAATGACCCCTCCTATTTCCAAACTAGTTGAAGGCAACATTTTGAGGCATCATGAAGATGCCCTTGCTGTGTCAATCTGTGATCACTGTTATATTTCATAGTGGGAAAATGAAGTAATGATGAAGAAGGTGCCTGGTTAGCTTACCTAGACATACCTAACTGATGATGGAGCAATAATATTACTTGTGGTAATGAAGGCTTACATATGTGTGGACATTCATAGACAGGTATGTCCACAAAAATATGGATGCAGATTTGCAGATTGTGTGAAGAGCTGGAATATGTTGGGAAGACAAGTTATTCAAGGGAAGCCAAGTTATTTAAGACGTTATTTTAAAAGAATAAATTCTCCTGTTCTCATACTAGAAAACTTCATTAAAGATAATCATACTCTCTCAAATACCCTAATTTTCCAATTCCTACTCAGTTCCTATGATGTACTTCCCCACTCTACCATTATTACACATAGAATTGATCATGCACTTGATCTTTTCATCACCCACCAGTGTTTGAGTTCCATGTTCACAAATTCCAAAATTCCTTTATCTGATCACCAATTTTTGTCATTTTCCCCTTCCTTATGACTTAACCATCTTTTTATTCTCACTGTGAACTCCATTCCCTTCACCTCTAAGTTATCTCAGACTATCAGCTGCCTATATATTCCTCCTTTCTCTATCTCAATCCCTTTTGAACCAACTCAACTCTACACTGTCCTCTACTCCAGAATCCTTTACCCCAGTGTTCTATTGCTTATTATGTCTTATTAAGCCCCAAACTTTGATTCCTCCTATCATTCACTTCCCTCATTCCTATTCACATACTGTTGAAGCAAATTGGAAAAAATCCCCCAAACACAATAACTAGGCTCATTACAAATTTATGTTCTTTATTGTCAACTATGCCCTTACTGAAGTAAGACAAACATTCTATTCCTTGCTAATTGACTTGCCATTCCACTTTCCCCAGCTACAATCATTTTCTTTCTTTCTTTCTTTCTTTCTTTCTTTCTTTCTTTCTTTCTTTCTTTCTTTCTTTCCTTCTTCCTTCCTTCCTTCCTTTCTTCCTTCCTTCCTTCCTTCCTTTCTTTCTTCCTTTCTTTCTTTCTTTCTTCCTTCCTTCCTTCCTTCCTTCTTTTTTGTATTTCTTTTTGGAGGGGAAAAGGCAAGGTGATTGGGGTTAAGTGACTTGCCTAAGGTCACACAGCTAGTTAAATGTTGAGTGTCTGAAGCTGGATTTGAACTCAGATCCTTCTAATCCTATCCACTGCACCACCTAGCTACCCCTGTTACAATAATTTTCCTCTCTCTTCAAACCTTCTATGACACCTTCCTTCCCACCCCCTCAGGTTAAAGCATCATCCCATGCTTCTCCAAAACTTGAGGTCACTCACCAAGAGCCTCCCCTTTTTCACCTCGTCGTCTCACATCACCCAGACACTTCCCCTCAGCATCTCATTCCTTCCGACCTCAGAAGAAAACCTAGTTCTTCAGTTTACCAAAATCAGAACTTCTACATGCACCCTCGACCCCATCCTCTCTGATCTTCTCCTGGGAGATTATCCCTGCTATCATCCCTACTGTCTCTCTCATCTTCAATTTCTCTTTGCAGATTGACTACTTCCTTAAACTTCCCATGATCCAACCATCTCCACTAGCTATCTGTCTCCTTATATCTCTCTTCCTCTTTCTGACTGAACTTGCTTACACTCAGTACCTCCACTTCTTCTCCTCTTGCTGTCTTCTAAACACTCTGCAATGACTTCTAGCCTCATCACTCAACTGAAAGTGCTCTCTCCAGTGTTAGTAGTTCTGTCTTAATTGCCAAATCAAATGGCCCTTTCTTGACCTCTGCAGCACCAGACACTTGATCATCTTTTCTTGGATGGTCTTTCCTCCCTGTGTTTTTGTTACACTGCTGTCTCCTGCTGTTTCTCCTCCTGCCCCTTCTTTGTCTCTTTTTACTGATTCTTCATTCCTCCTTCAGTCATTTCTTAGTTTCCTTGGCTTTCCTGAAGACTCAGTTCAAATCCCACCTTCTGCAGGGGGCCTTTCCCAGGCCTTCAGATTCTAGTGCTTTCCTGTCTAAGAGAACATTCCGTCTGTTCCAAAACCACTTTTGCCTTTCCTTGTATTGCAAGCATCATGACTGGCGCTTAGCAAATCCTTAATAAATGTTTGTTGACGGGCTGACTATTGAACTTTATTACATTAATAGCTGACTACTTTAAATATTCTTTACATGTTTTACCTAATCTTGTGCTCACAGCAATCCTGTGAAGTTGGTGCTATTGTTATTCTCATTTAATCAACAGGAAATGAAAGATGAGAGAAAAGTGAGTGCCATGAGTCACACAAGGAGCATCAGAGGCAGGAGTTGAACCCTGAATGTCCTAATTCTGAGTTCAGCACGTGATCCTCTACCCCAAGCCTCCATGCTCCAAACATTTTCCATTACTTGGGACCTAGGGCTATTACTTAAAGTGACTCGATCCATCCTTTATGGTTTAATAAGGAAAAAAATTATTGAATAATGCAGTGGAGTTGGAAGTGCTTCCCTTATAATTGTAATATTAGGTAATTAGGTGAACTTTATGACAATATTTTTTAAGGTAGAAGAATTCATTTTTTTCCCACCTTCCCCCTCCAAAATCTGCATGCTTCAGAACAGTAACAATTTGAAAATACTTTTTTTTGTTGTTGCTATTATGGGAGAATATTGAAGAAGAACATTCTTCTGCTTTCCTGTCAAAAGGTTGTAAAAAATAATCCTAGTTTAAAAATTTTAGCACACTTACTTTTTAAAAATATCCTTTCCCCTACAACTGGCATATGAAATATAGTTTCTCTATAAATCTAGTGTCTGTATAGAAGACATATTTCAAATGCCAGTCGTAAGAATTACTTCTCTGCAACTCTTGACAATTTTTCAAATCAGAAAACAGGGCACAGATGGAATTATATGGATGTTAAACTTTATTTTGGTATGGTGCAAGGTCTGCATCTACAGAATTCCTATTTTAATGCTATTCCATTTAGGCTGTGGCCCATTAGTCACTGTATAGAGTGGGCTAACAAAGGATTATTATGTTCCTGCATTAAGAGTTATGGGAAAGATCATAAATTATCTTTATGGGTCATTTCCTCCAAACAGTCATTGTAGTACTGCTAATGGAGAGCGGGCAGCATTTCTATGTTGCTTTTGTTTGAAATTTGTGGAATTGGAATGGTACAAAACTACAGTTTGGTCTTTTGTGGTGCGACTTTCCATTAATTGCTTTTTAACACCTTGGACTAAAGATATATTTCATCCTCTCAACCTTTAGAAGTGAATTAGCATCCTTAGCATCATGGAACTGGTGAGAAAGTGAGGCTCAGAGTGACTGCTTATCAATAGTTCAGCTTCCACAGTAACTCAGGGAAAAGGGAAGGATTCTCCCCTTTCTCACTCTGCTTCATTATGTGCTGATTATTTTAGAGGAGCATTTAATAAATATTAATTTAATGGATAGTGGAGGCAGGCTTTAAGACATTTCTGAATGACTTTTTGTCCGTTGGTATGTCTGAAACGTGGATTCAGGGAATCTGAAATTGTGTTTAGTTCTAGATCATGAGTTTGTTTGGTTTTTGGTTTTTTAACCTTTTTGTGTGTTATGGTCCCCTTTGACAGGCTAATCCATGGGCTCCTTCTCAGAGAAATGCTTTAAATGCATAAAATAAAATTCATAGAATTACAGAAGAAATAAATTATTCTGAGTTATAAAATTATTTGTAAAGCAATCTTATATAACCCAGGTTAAGAACCTCTGGTCTAGACTTTTGTTACATTTATGAAACTGTTCTCTGTCTTTACCAAATAAGAACTCATATATTTAAAGTCACAGTTTACTATTAGAGCTGGACAGATTCTTTGAGACCATCTGATCCAAATGCTCATTTTGCAGTTGATGGAACTGAGGTTCAGAGAGAGGAAATAATTTGACCTTTCCATATTAAATAATTAGAGACAGATGAGTCAGTTTTCTATTGCGTGGTGCCTTTCAGTGGGCATTTAAAGAGGAAAAGCCAATTCACTAAAAAATGCCTAGAATATTGTGATAGAATCATGTGAAAGGCATTTAATAAATGTTTGCTGATGGCTGGAGGGACTCTTGTTAGT
This sequence comes from Pseudocheirus occidentalis, assembly GCA_028646575.1. Taxonomy (NCBI): domain Eukaryota; kingdom Metazoa; phylum Chordata; class Mammalia; order Diprotodontia; family Pseudocheiridae; genus Pseudocheirus; species Pseudocheirus occidentalis. The sequence continues at coordinate 351,265,116 of CM053594.1, forward strand.
GTTTAACCAACTTTAGTGTTTAAAAATTATTTATTATGAGCCGTTTCCATGGCTTTCATTTGATATTCTTGAGCTGGTGACATTTCACTGTTCCTTGACCTGAGCTCCATTCCTTTTACTCTGATGTGACTCCATCAGTGATGAATCTTTGTTAGTCTAGATCAGAGAATGTGCATATTGTTCTTGAGACATTTGAGTCATGTCCTACTCTTCTTGACCCCTGTTGGGGTCTTCTTGGCAAAGATACTGGAGTGAATTACCATTTCGTTCACCAACTTATTTTACAGATGAAGAAACTGGGGCATGGAGGGTTCAGTGACTAGTCCAGGGTCACGCAGCTAGTAAAAGTCTAAGGCTGGATTTGAACTCCTAAAGATGAGTCTCCCTGATTCCAAGTCTAGTGCTCTATCCACTGCACCACCTAGCTGTCCCAGAGCATGTGCTGTTAGATTATAAATCAAATACTCTCAACAGATATCTATCATGTGCACAATCCAAGATCAGATGATATTCTGGGGTGACTGCCAAGTTCCCTGGGCCTCTCTCTAGAACTCAAGAAGCCAGCTGCAGCTCACCTCTTGACTCCACCCTTTTGTAGATCAGGTTTCTGGTCTCATCCACATGGCACCAGCTTAATCAACCCCACTTGCCATCCTCTCATTGTTGCATTTCTGTCAAAGTTCCTCCAAAGCCCTTCTTACATGTAGCCTTTCACCAGAACATTAGAAATAAATACAAATAAGTTAGCACCCAACAGTTGCAGTCTTCTTTCAGTGTCTGCATCAATCCCACCCCTCCCCCAAACAGTCATGTCAAAAACCCACAGTTTTAGTGGGCAATCTAGAGGGTGTTTGCCCAGGGCTATTCATTCACAATAGATACTCCAACATACATGAGTATAAAAGAGGAATTCTTAACCTGGGGTCTACACATATTATAAAAAGTATTTTGATAGATGCATTTTACCATAACAGGCTTCCTATGTAATCCTATGTATTTTATTTTATACATTTAAGAGTATTGCTCTGAGAAGGGGCCCATAGGTTTCACTAGATTGCCAAAGACAAGGAACAGTTCTAGGAAAGTGCCCCACGTGTCCTCAGTGCTTCAGCCCTCTCAAGGCATTTGTGAGTAGAAAAGGCCCTTGGTTCCTGTAAGTTGGTGCTACTTTGGTCAATCCTGCTCCCTCTATTTCAGTGTGCACATTTTTTTCTTACCATGCCCCAACTTCTTCCATCATTTTGTGGGCATATGTATTTTTTTGCCTGTGCTAGCCCAGGAACTTTATGTGGAGCAGGCACAGGATTTACACCAGTATGGCTGTTTCTGCAGTAACTTATCAGCCTGGAGTTCTTTGGCAGGCATTTCATTTCATGGATCCCTCCTCAGAGGATAGAGGGCTGGGACTGGTGACAGGGAGACCCGAGTTCAAATCTGACCTCACCTACTTCCTATTTGTGTGACCCTAAGCAAACCACTTAACCTTTGTCTGCTCCTGGTTCCTCAACTATAAAGTCAAGACCAGAATAACTGTCACAGGGTTGTTATGAGAATCAAAAGAGGTGATATATGTAAAGTGCTTTGTGTATAGTAGTGACTGTAATAAACGTTTGGTTCCTTCTCTCCCTCCACTATCATTCCATTCTGTACCCAGTTCA
>CM053594.1:351267273-351284928 GCA_028646575.1 Pseudocheirus occidentalis
AAGGAAGGAAGGAAGGAAGGAAGGAAGGAAGGAAGGAAGGAAGGAAGGAAGGAAGGAAGGAAGGAAGGAAGAAAGGAAGGGAGGGAGGGAGGGAGGGAGGAAGGAAGGGAGGGATGGAAGGATGGAGGAAGGAAGGAAGGGAGGGAGGAAGGAAGGGAGGGAGGGAGGGAGGAAGGGAGGAAAGAAAGAAGGAAAGGGGAAGAGAGTGGGGAGGGAGAAAGAGACAGAAAGAAACAGAGAGATAGAGAGGAAGGGAAGCAAAAAGAAAGAGAAAGAAAAGGAAAAATAGGAGAGAAAAAGAGAAGAGATTATAAAGCACAAGTCTGGGGCAGTAGGGGTCATTTACAGTTATTATAAAATTGAATACATCTCTCCTCTTAGCTCCCTATTCTGTTACCAGGCATTTTGTGTCTCTTTCCATGTGGAAACATTAAACTCTAGAGATGTGTTTTTCATTAGAAATCTAATTTTTATTGTCGTGTGTACTTTCAGGTTTTTTCCTTTCCTTTTTTCTCAGTCCCTATACCTTGCTTTCGGAGTCTCTCAGAGGATGGATTTACAGAGTAACTAACCTGTTAACGGAGCAATAACCACAGCCTTGGATTCCGCTACTGCCTGTCAACACTCTCACCAAACTGCTTTGAGATGATCCAACCCCTGTTGTTTTCCTCTTCTTCTCTTTTATCAACCAGAAGCCATTTCAAACACATGAATGTTACTGGTTCTTAGAAGGGCTTCAGGGAGCACTGAAGTCCTTTGCCTACAACCAAGACTTTACAGAATCTCAAAATTTGATAGGTCAATGTCGGGCCTACACAGGACAGCATATCATCACAGTATCTCTGTCTTGCCAGCTCATAAGGAGCACTTCTGCCAGAAAGAGCCAGATTCTACCTAGACAATGTAGAACTGTACAGGACGTTGTTTATTATGCGGCAAATGCAAAATCACAGGGTCCTCCCATTAAAGTTTTACCTATTTGAGAAGTAGATATGAAACACACATTTTGGCATTGGAATGAAATGTTCAGGTTTATAAATAAATAAGCAGAGAATCAAAAGTCACATATTCATGACTCAGTACTGGCCCTTCCTCTTATCCATTCTTTGTTTTTTTTTATTGCATTAATTAGCCCGTTCAATTTGACTGACGGCATGTCTTGCATACACAAGCGCACACACACATACCACATGACCTGTATCCCTGGAGAGGTGTTACCTGAAAGCCTGTCATCTTTATTGAGTTTTCTACTTTGTACTGGGGACTTTAATTTTCAGGAGGTCATTGTTGGAATAAAGTGGTTCCAGGTGTACCCAGCCTAGTTCAAGTGGTAAATCATTCCTTTCATAGGTTCGACTGTTAGGCTGTGATTTGTTTTCAAAATGCTCTTAGGAAGGGATTTCTTCTGAAATTACACCTAAAATTCTTCCCAAACCATGTAGTTAAAATGAGTGCTTTTTAAAGGAGCAAAACCTGCCTGCTTTGAAAGTCCAAGATTTCTCAAACCTTGCAAGAGTAGATGCATCTGCCAGGAGCTCTTTTCAAACGATCAGTGTGGAAAGAACTACATTTGTATCAGGGGCCTTGAGCTTGAATACTGGATGTGTTACTATCTGTTTGGCCTTTCTATGTCTGTTTCCTCATCTGTAAAAATATGAAGATTGGATAAGATCATAGCTGATACCTCCATAGGACTTGGAAGCCTACAGAATGCTTTCTGCCCCTTATTTTATTTGATAATCACAACTCTGCAATAATAATTAATAATAGCCAAATATAGTGTTCTAAGGTTGGCAAAGTCCATCACATGTGTTGCATCACCTGATTTCACAGCAAACCTATAAGATAGGTCCTATTGTTATCTCCATTCTGCAGATGAGTAAACTGAGGCTTAGATAAGTTATAACTTGTCCAGGGCTTGTCCACAGTGTCTTCATCAGTTTTCAGGTCTTACTGACTCCATGTCCAACACTCTACATCAGTGGTTCTCAACCTCTGGGTTGTGACCCCTTTGGGGGTCAAATGACCCTTTCACAGGGTTTGCCTAAGACCATCAGAAGACACATATTTCCAATGGTCTTAGGAACTGTGACATGGCTCCTCTATCCATCTCCAGGTGGGTCCGCCCACATGCAGATACACCCACATATGAATATTAAAGGATCGTGGCATTAGGAAGGTTGAGAACCACTGATCTAGATACTATCATGTTTTTATTCCCATTTTATGGAAAAAGAAACTAAAATCCAGAGAAGTTATGTGCCCTGCCAGTGATCACACAGTGAGTAAATATAAGCAGAAAATGAACCCAGGTCTTCCTGGTTACAAGGCCAGCACCTGAGCCATGACACCAAGCTGTGTATGTTTCACACGTACAGAGTCCTCTGAATGTTGCCTCCTCCATTGGAACAGGAGCTCCCTGAGAAGAGGGAGTGTGCTTCTGCCTTTCTTGGGATCCCAGGAACAAAGGAAATCCTTAATAAATGCTAATGGAATGATTAGCTAACACTGACCACTACGTCTTTTAAAACGACCTTTAAGGTCTTTTCTAGCTTTACATTTGTTTTAAAAACTGTGGCACTGTGACCTCTGAGATGGGAAATGAACTAGAGGTTAATGCTGGAAATAGTGAAATAATAAGCAAAATACCTGAATTCCTGAGTCCTGATTCCTCAAGTACCTTCTTGACCTTGAACTCCTGATTTGTGAAATAAGGATACTGAATTGGTCTAGATCACTGGTTCTCAACCTTCCTAATGCCATGACCCTTTAATACTCCTATGTGGGCCTATCTGCATGTGGACAGACCAGCCTGGAGACGGATAGAGGAGCAGTGTCTCGGTTCCTAATACCATCAGAAATATGTGTTTTCTGATGGTCTTTGGTGACCCCTGTGACTTCTGTGAAAGGGTCATTCGACTCCCAAAGGGGACACATCCCACAGGTTGAGAACCGCTGGTCTAGATAATCTCTTTTATCATGCTAAGTCTAGGATTCTATGAGAAGCAGGCTTCTTCAGTCAAGCTGTTTGTCATTAATAATCTGCCAAAATAGATCAGAGCTTTTAGCAATTATTGTCAGGATCATTTCTTTATCATTTACACGTTGCTTAGTGTGTTTCTTTCTTTCTTTCCTCCCTCCCTCCCTCCCTCCTTCACTTCTTTCTTTCCTTCCTTCCTTCCTTCCTCCCTTCCTTCCTCCCTCCCTCCCTCCTTCTCTTCCTCCCTTCCTCCCTCCCTCCCTCCCTTCCTTCCTTCCTTCCTTCCTTCGTTCCTTCCTTCTTTCCTTCCTTCCTTCTTTCCTTCCTTCCTTCCTTCCTTCCTTCCTTCCTCTCTTCCTTTCTCTCTTTTTCTCTCTCTTCCTTTCTTCCTTCCTTTCTTCCTGTGTGTGTTTTATCTGTCCGAGAATCAATCAAGTGTTTGTTAAAGAACTACTAAAGAAAGGCACAGAGTCTAAAACAAAATTGCCACTTACCCCCCATAAGCTTACATTCTACTAAATGAAAACAATAAACATATAGGTAAATGCAAAATAAATGTGAAATAGTGGTTGGGTTGGGATCACTGGTGTTTGGAAGAGAGCTAGGGACTCTAACGTGAGGAGGGAGTATGGTCTAGGTGTGCCAACAGCCCAATTCAGTGACATGGAGATAGGAGATAGAATGCTGCATATGAAGAACAGCAAACAGGTCAACTTGGCTGGAACATAGAGTGTGTGAAGGGTCATGAAGTGTAACAAGCGTGGAAAGAAAACTATATCTTAACTTTGTAGATGACTTTAAATATCAGAAGAGTTCATTAAATACATTATAGTTGCTTAATAAACACTTATTGACTGTCTGATTAGAGGCAATAGAAAGCTATTGGGGCTTGAGGAAGAGACTGGAGGAAAAGAAACCTATTATGGGCTATCAAAATAGTCCAGGCAAGAGGTGACAAGGGTTTGGATTGATGGTGATACAAGTGAGAGATGTCATGAAGGTAGATTCAGACTTGGAAATCGATTGGTTATGGGAGTGAGGGACAGTGAAGGGTTGAAAATGTCTCTGAAGTGACTGTAAAGTGGCGGTGCTTTCAGCAGTGAAGGGATGAAAGTTGGATTTCTGAAAGAGAAAAATGTTCTATTTTGAACGTGTTGAATGTAAGAATTGTATGAGATATCAAGCAGGAAATGTCCACTGATTATATGAGACCAGTGTTCTAGAGAAAGACTAGGACTGGATACAAGAAAGGTATAAGCCTTCTGAAGGCCAATTCTTTTATTTCTTTATGTTCACCAATGACTAGCACAGTGTCATACATTATCACTTAGGATGAAACTAAAGCCAGAAAATTCCAGTTATAAAAGTACTAGATAAACAATGCTATTAATGAAATTCACTTTTGAACACATATATTGGCATTCAGAGTCTTCTAATCAACATACAAGGTACCCCAAACTTTAAAAAGATACTTAAAACTATACTAAGACTTTTGGGACACCCTGTAAATAGGTTTGATATTTGATATAAATATTTGATAAAAACAAAATGCAAAAATGTTTCCTACAAGCAGTGTTATCTTTGGGAGGTTTGGGGACTCCTGATCAAGGATTTCAAACCCCAAGCTGAGAGACCAGGTGGGGCTGCTTGAAGTTCTCTAGTTTTATTGTGTAGGTCTTTGTTTAGGTCAGTAAAAAAAATTGTCAACAGATAAAGTCTCCATGAAGATAAACAATTACTCAAGAGCAGGAGCATGCATAGATGTATGCTACAGAATTGAAACAAACATGCCCTTGTGGTTGGAGACCACAGTTCACTAGAACATCTAGCCCTAATGGAGGTGGGGAACCCGTGACCTTGAGGTTGCATGTGGTCCTCTAGGTCCTCAAGAGTGTCCCTTTGACTGCATCCAAACTTCGCAGAACAAATCCCCTTAATAAAAGGATTTGAATTGTGATCAGTCAATAAGGGGATTTGTTCTGTGAAGTTTGGATGCAGTCAAAGGGACACTCTTGAGGACCTAGAGGGCCACATGTGGCCTTGAGGCTGCAGGTTCCCTGCCCCTGAACACTTCCAAAGGGTTTGACTTGTTGATTAACGAAGTAGACATCTTAAAGGAGCCTTTGGATTACTTTACTATTTTAAATCTGTCTAATATGGTGCATTCAGTGTTATAGCATTTTCCAAGTCAACAAGCAAGTCAACAATGAATCATAAAGCACTATGTCCAGAGTAATTGTGAAGGACCTAGGAAGACATATGTTTAGACAAGATAAAGGAGGACAAGTGCTGAGGGGAGATTTGTTTTTCAGGACTACAGGATCACCAGTGAGTATACTGAAAGAAGAATTTAGCCAAGGAGGTTTGGGAGTTAAGTAATCCTTCTGTTAAAATACTCAGGCTTCTCTACTAGTGTGCCTAATGCCCTTTTGCCTCTTGTATTAATCCCTTCCTCTCATTTGCAGGCAGCTTTTCCTGGTCCTCTCTCCTCCTGGTATTTCCCTGGTCTTTCACTCTGTATGAGCTTTCACCCAGTCTATGTGTATCTTATGTGTATCTCATTCTTTTCATGCCTTTCTCCCTTAGATTAGATTCAGATTGAGCCTCTTGAGGACAGGAACTGTTTCTGCCTTGCATCTTATCCCTAGTGCTTAGCACAGGGTCTGGCCCATAGTAGGCTCGTAACATGTATTTCTTGACTGACTCAATGAATTGTTCACTTTCCACTGGATTCTCATGGACAGCTGTATCTTCCTTCTTTCTCCTCCCAACATTCTCTTTCTCTACTTCTGTGAAAAAAATATGTTCTACCGATATCTTGGCCATAGATGTAATAGCAATCTTCTTTCCTAACCCTTTCCAATCTAAAGATATTTGTGTAGAGGAGGAAGGTGGGTTAGAGTATTAATAATTAATATAGTCACATGTAGGAGGCCAATAGAATAATCATATACAATTACTTTGCATATTTTTGCATCATGTTTTCATAATAAAATGTAAGCTTCCTGAGGTCAAAGCCTTTCATGTCTGTGTCTCTATATCCCCAGCACCCAACACAATGCCCAGCATATTGTAGGCATAAAATAAATGTGTGTTGATAATAAGTGTTATTTTTAACACTTATTTTATTGGCTATTATATATATACATATATATTTATATTATCTCATTGGAAACTCTTAACTCTAAGAACTAGGTACTTCATAAATTATTACACTTTCTTCAAAACAGCCTGTGAAGCAAATAATGGAAGGATTATTTCTCCATCATGCAGATGAGGAAATTGAGGCTCAGAGAAGTCAAGTGAATTACGCAGAGTCATACTCAGTCTTCAAAGGTGAAAAACAGGGACTTGAACTCTGGTCTCCTCTAAGCAAAGCCAGTGTTTTTTCTGCTATACTATGCCATTTTTCTCCTAGTGATGATCAGTCAATAAACATTTAGTTAATTAAGTACCTGCTACATGCCAAGAACTATGCTAGGCAATGGAATTACAAAGACAGAAAGAAATAGTTCCCGCCCTTGTGGATCTAGGACAATGGGTGTGTGTATGGGTGTATGTGTATGCACATACGGGATGCTCTGGTCAAACACTGAATGGTAGTGGGACTTCAGGTCATGGCAGAGACAAAGAATAGATTTAGGAGGAATAAGGCAAAGGGAGAGATGAACTCTTTTAGGAATAAAGGAATTCAGACTTCTAGATCATGGAAATGAAACAATTGTGCTTGACAGCAAGATTAAGAGTAGGGCCAGCCTTGTATGTGGCTAAAGAGTAGTCATTGGAGTTGCATAGATTGAGGAAATGGTAGGTTAGAGTGTTTTAATGAACACTGACTTGAATGTTGACATCTTTAATATAAGGACAGGCATTGTGGCAGAGAGGAAAACTTGTGAGCCAGGTGCTAAACTCCTTGAGGAAGGAAAGGCAGTCATCTGACCACCAGCCTGTACGTAATAGCAACCATAATCTGGATTGTTCAATAAATTTAGATAGGCCAATCCCCAAAAGATGAGAGGTTGCTCAGCAATGGCAGCATATCTGGAAATGGTAAGGGGAAGCAGTCTCCTCTAGGACCACTGTGTCTAAGTATATGAGAAAAGATGCAGCCAATATTGCAAAGGATGGCTAGGGATTTAGTATTGTCTGGAGGAAGCCAGTACTCTATATTAGAATATGAAACAAACATGAGAAATGCACGGGAGATTGTTAATCATGGAATAGAAATTCCAGTGGAAACAGTTGAAGGAGAAGACAGATCTGGAGAGAGATGTTGGAGGGATGGGACTGAGGTACAGTAATAGAACATGAGATGGAAGCAGAGAAGGACATAACTTACTTTTAGGTAGTCAGGGATTCAATTATTAGGATTGAGAGAACAAGAAACGGTAGGAATTTGCTAACCATACAGGGAAGAGTCTGAGCAGAGTAGCAGTAGATTGAAGTAGCTTTGGTGATGATGGAAAATGAGAACACTTGTGGTCAGTATCTCTTTTGTGTCTCAGTTCAACCCTCCAATGGACCCGTGAGCAAGGATGCATGAGAACAGAGAAATGTCATCCATCCTGCGGTTGTCAGTGAAATAGAAGACTTGAGGGTACTTGTGTTTATCAAATTTGCCAGAGTGGGGATGATTGGACATAGCTGAGACAACAGATGAGGAATTGAGCAGGAAAAGTGGCAAAATGATGTTATGAAATAAATAAATAACAGGAAAAAAGATGACCAGCCACACATCAAGAGCAAAGAATGATCGATAGACAGCTTATGGACTATATTCCTATCTATACAATCCCAAGAGATCTAGAAGATGGCTCTGGGCACATTGGGTAGACCATGAAAAATATACAACAGCACCCAGAGCAGCGGTTCTCAACCTGTGGGTTATGTTCAATTTGCAACAATGAAAATACATCCTGCGTATCAGATAGATTCATAACAGTAGCAAAATGACAGTTATGAAGTAGCAATGAAAATCATTTTATGGCTGGGGTCACCACAACAGAAGGAACTGTATGAAAGGGTGGCAGCATTAGGGAGGTTGAGAACCACTGACCTAGATGGTTTCACAGGATGGACAGGCAAGGCTGAGTTGCCATCTACAATGTTGGAGGTATTACTTTCATCTGTGACATCACAAATCCATGACGTATCAAAGCATATTGCAGGACTTTTCCTAACATTGAATTATCTCGACACAATGGCTTCTTTTAGTCTCTGTTTCTTGTTATCTTTGGAAACCTGGTCCCAGAGGACAATTTTTTTCGGCCTTTACCCCATAGGCAAACTTCTTAGAATGAAACCATACCTCTCTCAAAGGAAACACAAAAACCATTTGCTTTTATTTCAGCTCTGAAGAGAGCAGTTCCCCCAAACTTCAGAAAAAGCCAACTAGGAGGGCAATATTGGTGAGGCCATTTAATATTAGGTGATTATTGTTTCATCTCAGAGGTTAATTAAAATATTGCATCTCTTCTTTTGCATGTTAAGAGAAATGGTTCATCTGTTCAGTGTTGGCTAATAATTGCTTGGTTTTTTTATTAAAAATTGTAAAATGTCAACTCTTGAGTGAATTTAATGCATTAAAATGGTGTTGCCTGTTGACTATAATACAGCAAGGCAGGGATTATAGTCTCATACATCACTGTGCAGTATGCAACCCCAGCAGTCCTTTGGAAAGTTCCTCACATCTGGCTGGTAGTGAATGAACCTACTGTCAAACTCTTGCTGCTGTCATACCTGGTTTCTCAGGAATTAATGACCAGTTTTGACCAAAGGAGTTAGGGGAGTCTGGGGGACTGAGGCTGGAGTTCACATGGTCTTCTTTAAACAAAGGAGGCCCTGTTTTCATATGTTACTCTACTTAATGAGGAAGTGAGTTTGACCAGGGATTGCATTAAGAATCACTTATTTAACAGGGTACTGGAGGTTTGGGTCAAAGTTTATTTTAGGTAGTATCATACATTTTAGCTATGCAGGGGGCTGTCTTTGCTGTATTTGACTTTTCAGTGTTTGGGGTTTTGTTTTTCTTTTGTCTTTGGTCATGGATGGGGCCTAATAAAAAGGGGAAAGGCATGGTTAGCTTCCCAGGAAGCAGAAGGTATGAAGGAGAAAGAAAAGGCGGAAAGACCTTCACTACATGTTGGGCTGTTATATACCAAGGGTGGGGAACCCGAGGTTTTGAGGTCACACGTGACCTTCTAGATGCTCAAGTACGGCCCTTTGACTGAATCCAAACTTCACAGAACAAAGTTCCTTAACTAAAAGATTTCTTCTGTAAAACTTAGACTCAGTCAAAAGGCCACACCCAAAGACCAGAGGGCTGCATGTGGCCTCAAGGCTGAAGACTTCCCACCCTTGCTACATAGCAATAAAAACTAATACTATAATAGCTAACATTTATATAAAGCTTTTCAAAACTACCTGATATATAACATCACATTTCACCCTCACAAAAATCCAGGGAGATATGTGCAATTGTTCTCCCTATTCTACAGACGCAGAAATAAGCTTAATTAAATGATTTCCTCAGGTTAACATTTCAGTAAATGGCTGAGGCCAGATCTGAAAGCAGGTCTCCTGACTACAGGCCCAGTACACTGTCTTATCATACCGACTCATTGCTTTTCTTTGTGCTGGAAAGAGTGATAGATTTGGATTCAGAGGACCCAGGTCCAAATACTAGCTCTGCTATTTACTACCTGTCTGCCCTTGGGCAGATAAAATAAACCTCCTTCTGAGCCTCAGTTTTCTTGTATCTAAAACTGAGATGTTGAGCCAGAAATACTAGATGACCTCCAAGCCCTACATGAGGACCTTGAAGACTAAAACCTTCCCCACACTGACTTCCTGTTACCCCAGGGTCTAGTGAACTCTCAGTTTCCCACATCCCAGAAATCTTACACCATAGTAAATAAAAACCGTTCAAGGAGGTAAAGCTTGACAATATTAGGTAGCAGCAAGCATATAGAGAATGAAAGACAGAATTTGGAGCAACAGGTAGAAAGAGCAAAGATTTGGGCTTGAGGAAAAGGAAAAACCTCCTAATGATTAGTGCTGGCCAAAGATAGGAAGGACTGCCTCAGGAGCTGGCAGATTCTCCCTTCATGCTAGAGATTTCAGGTAAATGCTTTTTATCAATTTAAGGGAAAATTCCATTTATGCTTAGGCTTTCAAATTATTTTTTAATAGAAATGAGTGTTGTACTTTATCGAAAGCTTTTTCTGCATCTATTAAAATAATTATATGATTTTATTACTTTTATTACTGACATAATCAGAGAAAGAAATGACAAATACACGTATCTATAAAATGATTTTATATTTTATATGTATACATGCATGTTATATATTATATTAATATCTTATATTTATACATCATAATATATTATATGTAATATTATGTATAAATATATATATTTGTGTCAAATGTAGTCATCTCTAGGTCAGGGGAGGGAGGAAGGGGAAAAAGTTACATGATAACTTTATATATTTAAAAGGAATAACAATTTTGACATAATAGATTTGCAGTTTCACATGCAGCCATTCCTCCCCCCCCCCCGTTCTCTTATGTTATGGAAATGCTAGTTTTGTTTCTTAAGTCCAGAATAAAATAAAGTAAAAAATATTAACAAAGGCAAAAAAAGATTTTCCCTCTTTGGAGGTCTTCAAGCAGAGGCTGCATGACCATTTCTTAGGTATGTTGCACATGTGGTCTGAGCAAGATAGCCACTGAGGAACTGTTTTACTCAAATTCTACAATTCTCTGATTCAGTAGACACAGTTCCTTGTCATAGTTCAGGTTGTCATGGAAGGGAGAGAGGAAATAGTTTGCCTGTCTTCTCACGGCTTTTCTCCCTCTCTCTTCACTGTCATATTAATCACAAACTGTAAACACCCTTTCTGTGGCCACCCCATCACCCCTGCTACTTCCAGAGTGGAGTTTGATGTCTCTACTCCTAAGGAACACAAGAAGAAATTAGGAAGTTTGCTGTCTTCATAAACCTCTGTCTTTCAGAATAATAGGAGAAAAATATCTTGGTCACATATGGCAGCACAAGAATTGAAGTGCATTGTGGGAGGTTAAGTGCTTTTCCTATATACAGCTATTGTTAAGGCTAACCTCTCCACCTGAACAAGTGATCCCATTCCACCCCATCTCCTCTAGCAGATTCCTCCTTCTATCATTTCTAGATGTTCATTGCCTATTATATACAAACATAGCATGGATCCTCCATCCTGAAAAAGTCTTTACTTGATCCTTCTGTCCTTGATGACTCATATTCTTCCCCTTGTGACTACATTCCTCAAAAAGTCCATCTATAATAGGTACTTCCAATTTCTCCACTCTCACTCTCTTATTAACCTATTACAATTTGGCTTTCTACCTTATCATTCCACTTAACCTCTTCCTTCCAAAGTTACTAATGATCTCAATTGTCAAATCCAGTGGTTTTTCTCAGTTCTCATTCTTCTTGACTTCTTTGCAGTCTTTGACACTGTAGGTTATTCTCTCCTTAAGCTTTCAGGGTAACACTCTCTTCTGATTCTCCTTCCACCTATCTAACCACTCAGTCTTCTCTGTTGGATCCTTATTCAGATCATGCCTTCTAACCATCAGCATCCCACAAGGTCCTATCATGTACCCTCTTCTCTCCCTGCTCTACACTACCTCCTTTGTTAATCTCATCAACTCCCATGATTTAACTGCCATCTCCAAGCTGACAATTTTCAAATCTACCTATCCTGCTCAGCCTCTCTGCTGATCTCCAATCTTGTATCTCCAACTGCTTTTTGGAATCTGAATGTCCAGTAGACATCTTAAACTCAATATGTTTAAAACCAAACTTAATATCTTTTCCCTTAAACTCTTTCCCCTCTGACTTCCTATTCCTGTAAAGGACAACACCATCTTTCCAGTACCTCAGGCTGGTAACCTAGGGGTCACCCTTGACTCCTCACTATTTCTCACCCTCCATATTAAATCTTTGCCAAAGCCTTTCAGTTTCACCTTTGCAACACCTCTCATACAACCCCCTTTACATATATATATATATACACACACACACATATATATACACACATATATATCACACACACACATATATATACATATATGTAAAATATAGGAATACTTCTATTCAGAGTCCCCTATGCTTGTTTTCCAATTAGTGTGTGGATGAGAGTGGAAAAGCCAGCCCCATGCCCTGACTTTCAAAGGGTAAGGATTGCATATTTCAACTTCGTCTTCTGGCCAAGAGTATTCATGTGAACAGTTCGTTGGCGTGGTGGCTTCTTGCTCTTTTTAAACATACAGCTTTAGCTGATTAGCAGAGCCTACTACTAGCCTACCAGTGTGTTGCCACATCCAACATCCTACAGGCAGAGTCCCCACCCTAAGCTCAAACAAGTGAACACTGATGTTTTTCAGTGGTTTGGGACTAGGAACAGCAAGCTACTACTTTTAATCCCAGTCAGTGTTTATTAAGTGTCTGCCTAATAAATCTTCCTTGTCCTTATGTGTGGCACTGTTCAGGGTGCCATATGGGTCAAGTGAATGGGAGGGGCACCTGTCCTTCAGGATCTTACAGCATAAAGCAACAAAGAATGGGTGCATAACACCAAGAACAACTCAAAATAAATGAGTGAATACATAACTAATCATACACAAGTCACAGAGTGAATGAGATCATTACATTCTGAATAACCACAGTAGCTCTTCGTTTCTGAGAAGAGAGAATTTTTTGTTTCCACCATCATTTTGCATGCCAGAGATTGTATGCTATTGAAGAAAAAAAAATCAGAGGACTGGCGTTGACGGGAGCAGGAGAGAACTTGGATATAGTCAAGGACAGGAAGGCATGCTAGTAAAATGCAAGAAAACTTGCTTAATCATACTACCTTCTGTCTTTTTTTTTTTAGTGAATGAATTTTATTTGATGAGTGGTTTTTCACTTTAAGAATTGTTGTCAACAGCACCATGGAGAGTTACCCAGCATTTGCCTTGCCTTCTTCTCCATCAGTCTTCCAGCATGTCAACAAGCAAACACTCTACCCACTAGAAAGGGCCTCCCCAAGTTCTCATAGTCACATGTTGGTGAGAAAGTCAGCAACCATTAGTAAGAGGAAGCACACGTATGTTTTTATTTTCCATCCTGTCTGGCATGCGCAGCTGTGTTAAGTGTGCAAGTGAATTAATCTGAATCACACAGGGTAAAGTAAGGTGCGGTACAGGGAATGCTAGCAATGGGCTGGAAGAGATAACTTAATAGGCCTTTCTCTTCACTAAAGATTGTGTCAGACTTGAGGTGAGGATGATATGCATTATGGTGTAAAGATGTTCAGAGTTCTAATTGTTCTAACCATGATAACAGTTACAAGAGTTGTCACTCTGAGGACAGTTACTGGATTTCCTCTCCTAAATCAAAGTCACCAGACAAATAAACTTCAGCATCAGAGTTGCTTACTAGCTTCTCCTAGGTACAAGCTCTCCCCATTAGCTAGCCTACAGAGGTTTTCCTTGTCCATGAGAGTGCTCAGGTGCCCCCTGGCAAAGGTACTAGCCTTTGCTCTGGGGTATGATGGATTCCAAGTTTCTTTTAAAACACCATATAATTGCATGAAACTGCAGAGATGGGGAGGTGCTGAAGGAAAAATTAAAGGAATACATGTATGCTCCATATCTATGTCTATGTACACACAGAGTATGTGTACCCTATAATAGAGTATACTGTGTGTATATATACATGTGCTTATATATAATGTGTGTATACATATATTTATACATTGCAGTATATTAAATATATGTACACACATATAAATATACAGATGTGACCACATACATGTCTAATACAGAGTACACATATATATTCATACACATATCTAATATAGAATATACATGTATCCCTTTAATTTCTAAATGTTTTTAATTAAATGTGTTCCTTTATTTATAAATACACACACACATATATACAGAAACACATATGCACATACCCATATGAGAAAAAGAAGAAGCTAGCATGTTTTACCTCATCTTGGTTCTTCAAAGTGGAAGATGAACCCCTTCCTCCCCACCTCCCTGCCCTCTGGACATGTTGTAAAAGGTAATAACATAGTATGTAAGCACCCTGACTGTTCCACATAGCTTGGGGAAAAGTATTTGTCTTTGTACTGAGTGACTGTCCCATTGAGTGATTTCCCATAGGAAATAATAACATTCCCCATGAGGCACTGAGAGATGAAAACCCTCCACATCCTCTCCCATGTGTTGCTCCAAACTCACTTAAACAGCCATTTGAATGTGCTTAATACTATTCAAAATCATTTAAAAGCCATTCCTCCACTTTTGGAGTTTGCCACCTAGGATGGTGTAGAGAGTTCTTAGGCAGATGAACAGGCTAGGGTTCTGGGGGACAAAGCCTAAGCAGGCCATCCCAGATCTTACTTAGCTTGATCTGCTTCTCAGGCCTGACATCCCTATCATCCAAATTCAGTCCATCTTAATCTCATTGATTTTCTTGGCCGGATGATTTTTCACCTTCTTATCTCTGCTGCTGAGTAAGTTGGGTTTCTCTTTGTCTTGTCAGAATGACCTAAAAATGAGTGATAGGGTTTTATTTCATGTGGAAGTTCTCTGGCATGACCTATTTGGCAGCACGTGGTATGGAATCATCTTACCTGACTTGTCCTACAATAAAGTGATTGGAAGTTTTCATGACTTTTCTTCTTTAGCAGCAATAGACTCAAAGTCCAAAAACCATGTTTAGAATCTTTGGGGAATCATTTAAGGAAGGAAATAAGCATTTATTAAGTACCAGGCACTTAATAAGTATTTATTGAGTATGTGCCAGGTATTGTGGTAAACACTGGGGACATAATTAAAATTTAAAAAAGAAAAGAAAATCTCTGTCTTCAACATGGCTTATGTTTTAATGGAAAGGAGAAAACACACAAAAAGGATCTAAAAAGCCGGGGGCGGGGTAAGGGAATGAAGGCACATAGCTCAGGAGGCATGGCTCTGAAATCCAGAGGACATCAGGAACAGGAGGGGAGAAGAATGAAGGCAGGCCAGCCTGAGTCCCTCCACAAGTTCTAGGAGAAGGTTACCAGTGAGAGAAGTGGGACTAGTCTTGTGAAAGGTTGTTCCATAGTGAATGGGCACAGGAAAACCATTCCAGGTTGAGGAAGACCCAGCTCCTGAGGGAAACTCCAGGATGAACCAGCAGTACAGGAGGCATGGTTCTAAAGTTCTGTTGAAGTTAAGAAACAAGCCTCTGTTTCCCCACTTGCAATTTGTTGCTAGTACCTGTATTGCCCACCTACAAAAACTTATGAGGAACAAATGGGAACATGAAGTGTCAATGCTTTGTAAAAGTGAACCATTACATAAGTGCAATTTATTATTATCATTCCCCTTTTTTAGATGCACACGCCTCACCAAGACTTTAATGATTTCAAACATATTGATGATAAAGGATATTCATTTACACAGAAAACCTCACAAAACATCCATGTTGATATCTACATATACAGATACGCACAGAAATAGACCTCCAAACATCCCAGAGTACACCCCCAAAGTTTCAAAGGAGCTATAATTTCATTAATATTAATCAACAATATTTATTAAGCATCTACTATGTGCCAGATATTAAGTATATAAAAAAGAGAAAAAAGACAGTCCCTGCCTTCAAGAAACTTACCATCTAATAAGGGAGACAACATGCAAACAAATATATACAAAGCAAGCTATCCTCCAGACAAACAGGGAAGCAGCTGCAACTAAGAAGTGCTGGCAAAGGTTTCTTATAGAAGATGGGATTTGAATTGGTAATTAAAGGAAACTATGGAACTCGACAGAGAGGAGAAGGAAGAAACTTCTAGGCACGGGCGATAGATAGAGCGAATCCCTGGAACCAAGAGATGACTGATTTGTTCGTGGAATATGGGTACTCCTTCCAAAGATACAAATTGTTACTCATTCAGGTAATCTCTTCCTGTACAATTTTTGCCTATGTCGTCTTATTAATCACAGGATAATAGATTTATAATTGAGAAAGATTTCAGACCTCATCTAGTCCAAACCATCACTGCCCCATGCCTGGAATCCTCTTCCTCCTCATCTCTGCTTCTTTGCCTCCTTTGGGTCTCAGCTAAAGTCCTACATTCTGCAAAAATCCTTTTCCAGGTCTCCTTAGTCTTAGTGTCTTCTCTCTCAGACTGTCCCCAATCTATCCTATATAGATCTTGTTTGTATATGATAATTTGCATGTTGTCAGCTAATTCTTGATTTCTGTTTTGCTCTCAACTTGGATAATTGGATTTCTTTGCTATGTGTGTTCATTGTAGAACTATTCTTTGTTGGGAAGGGAGTCAAGCCTTGGTTATAAAGCTTGGGATATAAAGCTTTCCCCATTAATGGTGATCAAAACTTGTACCTAAAAACTACATCCCTTATACCAATGATATTTAAACAAGCAGATACATATTGTTATAACCTGACACTCTCTAAAGCCCTACACTCTCTAAAGGCAGCAGAGTGTTCTCTTGCTCAAAACTCTTGTTTCCCTCCTTTCTGGAAGGAATTAAAGTCTATCTTGGAGAAGGGTGGGGAAGAAGAGGCTAGAGCAGTGATTCTCAACTTTCTAATGCCAGGACCCTTTAATAGTTATATGTGGACATGTTTGCAGGTGGGCAGACCCACCTAGAGACAGATAGAGGAGTGGTGCCTCAGTTCCTAAGACCATCAGAAATATGTGTTTTCCAATGGTCTTAGGCAACCCTTGTGACCCCTGTAAAAGGGTCGTTTGATCCAAAAGGGGTCACAATCCACAGGTTGAGAACTGCTGGGCTAGAGATATCTATCCTGCCTCCCTCAGAGCCATACAATGACATTATTGTGCTACATTTAGGTGACAGCCTTGATGTACTTGCACGTTACTTCCTTCTTTAGACTGTGAGCTCTTTGAAAATGCTTTTGCACATTGGGAATTGTGATGTTGCAAACCAAAATAATCAGTTACCACTTGATGATGAGAAAAAAGTTTAATATTTTTCATCTGCTTGTTGTCCTTTTCCCAGTTTCATCCTTAAAGATAATTTGGCCTATGTCCCATGACCATCTTAAAGGAATTCATCTTACACTCTACCACTTGCAAGTGTTTGGATAATTAATACTGTTTACTTCCAAATCCACATAAGATGTGATAAACAATGTTTTTCTTGCCTTTTTAATGCATGGGGGAGGTGAGGAGAGAGAAAATTGAGAACTCAAAATAAATATAATTTTAAAAAATTTATTAAAATTCAAAAATCAAAAAAGATGTGAAATGTCTGTTGTTAGGTCTCTGATACCTCACGTGGGGAGGAGACTCCTAAAGAGGGTTGTTGATACTCCACGTGAGATGAACTGGTTGAACCGATCCTCAGCTAACAGGAGTGCACGTGGTCGATCACCTGGAGGCAGACTGCAAAGGCTGCACCTGCTTACAATAAGCAGGATAATCTCTCTGCCTTCAGGGTGAGACACATTGGCTCGCTGTGGCGAGGGCATGGCCAGGGGAGGGGCCCTAAGGGGCCCTGGAGAAAGGACTTAAATACAGGCTACTCAGAGGCAGGGGCAGTTCAGTGGAGCCAGGCCAGTCGAGTCCAGCCAGGCCAGTCCAGTTCAGCCACACT
>CM053594.1:351285428-351311669 GCA_028646575.1 Pseudocheirus occidentalis
GAGGGCATGGCCAGGGGAGGGGCCCTAAGGGGCCCTGGAGAAAGGACTTAAATACAGGCTACTCAGAGGCAGGGGCAGTTCAGTGGAGCCAGGCCAGTCGAGTCCAGCCAGGCCAGTCCAGTTCAGCCACACTAAGATAGAGGATGAACTCTCAATAAAAGCTAGAAGCAAGTCCTGTGTCCTGAGTTTCTCTGTGCAGCTGTTTCTCCCGGAGTGGATGGGAGCCAGGGACGCCTGAGGCCTGTTGAGGTGGGTATAGGTAAGCCCTATACATCCTGACCCAAAAAGATAACCCTCACCTGAATAAAAAACCAGTAACAGTCTGTATTTTAAACTAGTCTTGCTATTGCCTGCCATTTCTGTTCTTGGTAAGAATGTCAGATGTCTTCTACCAAAGGTGGTTCTTAAGGTGGCAGCTTTAAATAGTGGAATCTTATAGAAGAAATCACAACAACTATGTCTCTGCCTTTTCTATTGTCCACTCTTCCATCTTCAGTGTCGATCACTTATTTAAATGGGGCAGGTTGGTTCTGATTTTGATATTAGATTTATTGAGCTAATGATCTGACCATACAAAGACATCTAATTCATGATATCATTCCTAGATTGGCTATCATTACTAGCCTTTTAAGATTTCATTTTTTGTAATGTTATCCAATGCTTATATATTTAATGCTTCCCATCTTTTTGTGAGGCATATATTCGGGATTGGCTGTTCCTTTGTAGTATGTGAAGTTTTGGCTTTTCATGTCTTTTCTGAGCAGGGAAGTATCCAGTCCAGTACAGAAAGAAGCGGGGAGAGCGGTTAGGAGGCTATTATAGTAGTTCACCTGAGTAGTACTAGGCTATCTCTTTCAAGAACCTAATTTTATAGATGAGGAAGCTGAGACCTAAAGAGAAGTGATTTACCCTAAGTTTGCATAGACAGTCAATGGTAGCGCTGGGCTCCAAACCCTTATTTTCTGACAGGTTTTCTATTGTGTGTTCCACACAACTGGGTTTAGTATGCAGAGAAGTTTTGTACTTGACTGTACAAGCAGTCAAGTCAAGTAAAAGTAATTTTGTACACTGTACAGTGTTTTTATTACAATTTCATAGGTCTCCGTGTTCTAAAAATCAAAAGATAAGTCTATTATAGGCCGGTCTTAAAATATAAATTGATTAAAGGTTAAACATAACTTGCAAATAAATCATTTTAGAAGGATCATTTTCCATTTTTGAACATCGCATTTTTATAAGATCTTTTTCCTATGATACCATCATTTAAAATTTAAAAAAAAAGGATTGGAAGGAACATGCATTAGCAAAGGGGAAACAAAACTATTACTTTTTGCAGACCATATGAAGATTTCCTTAGAGCACTTTATATAGTCAACTAAAAACCGAATCAAAACAATCAGCAACTTCAGTAAAATTGCGACAAATCATCTGAATTTATTTATATCACCAATAAAATCCAGCAGGAAGAGATAAATTGAAATTCCATTTAAAATAACTATGGGTAGTATAAAATACTTGGGAATCTGCCTGCCAAGATACACACAGGAAGTATATGAACACAATTATGAAATGTTTTTTAAAAAAGGACGGATTTAAACAATTGGAGAAATAGTAATTGCTCATATAGGCTGAGTCAATATAATAAAAATGACAATATTTCTTAAACTGATTTATCTAAAAAAAAAAGCTCCAGTCTTTATAAACCATGAAGAAAAGCAATCAAAGTATGATGCCTACAGAAGCCAAAGGATCTTATATTGCTAACTGATACTTGGTATCCTTGTCTCACTTTAGCAGGTAACTTACGAGGAACCAATAAATCAAAACATTCTTATTGACGGCTACTTATATTAATGCGCCTCATGTGAAGGCGCTATTATCAACTCCTTTCATTTATATGTTGGGAATAGAAAGTGTTATTATTTGTATGACTGGAATATTCATAATTGTATTCAGGAAAAATGACCTAATCACAAATTCAAACCTCTTCACTACATATACCAAGTCACCCACCAGCAGAAATACAGAGATCAGTAAAAGATAAAGTATTTTTTTAAAAATCTAGTCTTTGATTTCCATTATTCATCTGTGGCATTGAAGGTATGTCCTTCTTTTTGTCTTCTGGAAGGATTGAGAATCCGGTTTAGAAACCTCCTCTTGCTCCACCTACCTTGGAGGACATCCAAAAGTTTCAGGAATTTTTCTGCCTTGCCTTTTCCCTTGAGGGGTTGTTTTTCTCCATATCCATTTTCTCTAGAGCACAGGGAGGAAAGTCAGTTGCTGTGACCTGGTGTACAGACAAGGAGGAACTATCCTTCCTGAGAACTTGACTTGGAATACGTGTTAGCAAAAATTCTTCTTAATCAAGATATAACATTCTTAGAAGAAGATTCTTTGAATTCCAAATCATGACCCAGTCCTGGCTCCCACAGTACAAGTGAAGGAGCATTCATTTTCACTACTTCAGGATATTTCAAGAATATCTGCCTTCTGGGAGAGCAGGATCTCATTAAGATGGAATATTTGGCCATAAAACAACCCAGAATGAATTTGTCTGATACTGGATTCTTTCTTTAAAACTAACCCATCCTGTGGTTTATAGATTTTCACAAGTGGCCATCATTAATACCTGTAGACGCGACAAGAAAGAACAAGCAGTTCTGAAGGAAGGGAGGGAAGTAGTTCTACTCAATTCTGTAAAAGTACATAGAGCTACTTAAAGAGGGCAAAATGCAGGCCTGGGACATGTACCAGCACATGGAATGTTCATCTTAGAAGGGACCTGAAGGACCTTTGAGTTTGACTTCCTCATTATATCAGTGAGAAAACTGGAGAAATGAACTGCTTATAGTCACATCATTTAATAGTAACCAAACAGAACTAGGAAAAAGTCTGATGCCTAGTCAGGTTCATCATTCTTTCAACTATATAGTTGCCATTCCATAGACTGAGAAATCTGGAGATACAGACACACACACATACACATGTGTATATGTATATGTGTGTATATGTGTATATGTATATTTCATTCAATCCTCACAATGACCTGAGAGGTAGGTGCTCTTATTTTCTCTACTTTACAATTGAATACATGGGGGAAGACAGAGTTTGTATCACTTGATCAGGATCACACAGCTAGGAAGAGTCTGAGGCTGACTTTGAACTCGTTTTCTTGATTCCAGGCTTAGTGTCTTATTCATTGTACTACCTGTCTACCATCTAATAAACATATCTATCCATCCATCCATCTATCCATCCATCCATCCATCCATCCATCCATGCATCCATGCATCCATATATCCATCATCCATCCATCATCCATCCATCCATCCATCCATCTACCTACCTACCTAGATAGAGGCAGCTAAGTGGCACAATGGATCGACTTCTGGACATGAAAGTCAAAAAGATCTGAGATCAAATCTAGCCTCAGAAATTTACTAGCTGTGGGACCTGAGAAAAATTATCTAATCTCCATGTGCCCCAGTCTTACCATCTGTAAAATGGGAATAATAATAGCAACTACCTCCCATGATAGTTTTGAGAATGAGATAATATCTGTGAAGCACTTTGTAAACTTTAAAGTGGTATGTAGATTACTATTATTATATATGCTTAAAAAAATATATATATACACATGTATGTTTATGTACGTATGACTCACCTGGGCTCACACAGGTAATATTTGTCAAGCAAACAAACTACAAAGGAATTGCTGTCTGCTTTTGAATCTCCTGAGTTGCAAATGGAAACTTAGTTTCATCAAGTTTTTAACTTGGGTTTTTCTTTAAACTTTCAGTCTTTGGCATCTTAGACACATATATTGGTACCGTTCAATGGATGATTCAGTGGCCTCTAGACTCCTGGGACCAGAAGATTCAGCAGCTTGGATAAAACAGGGAAGATTTCCTACTTCTATCCTTGATCTCAAAGTGCTTCTTTTCAAGTAGACAGAACTAATAGAACTCTTCTCAATTCTTCACAGCAAGTGAAAAATAGGACGCTGATTTCAGAACTCTTGGAAAGCCTAACTTTATCATGTATTCCATGCATCCTCTGAAAAAGTAATGGATATGGTAACAGATCCAGATTTTGTTTTATTTTTTATTGTTGTTGTTGTTGTTGTTTTTTACACAGAAATGTAAAAAACCCCAAAACTTAACATCTTATAGTTTGATGATAGATATTAGAATCTTGGGTTGGTTTTTTTTTTTACCTCAATGACAATATGGAAGTCCTTCTTCTCTAGGGAAATCAGAATATGAAATACACATCTTTTTAGCTTTAATGCAATGGAGCTATCAGTTTTACCCTTAGGCTAAGGAAGATATCATCCTTTGACATATTTCATAGGTCTTTGATGGTCTTGTTCTTTCTTTTTTTGTGTAAATTTTTTTTAATTTTAAATTTAAATAGAAAAAAGAAACTAACTTAAATACTGAAATTAAAATAATACAAACTAGAAAAGAGAAAAGCATTACCATGTGCATAGTAGAACATGAGAAAGGATTCGAAATATACAGCAATAAATTTCCATTTCAAGAAAGCATATATAATATATGATATGATATTAGTGCAGTATAACATAATATGAAACAATATGATATGATATATGATATGATACAAGATATGATATGATATGGTATGGTACGGTACGGTACGGTACGGTATGGTATGGAATGGTATGATAATGTATTATGTTGAGAGGGCTGTGTTCTTCATGTTATTCACAGTGATTTTTCTATTTCTTTCTTTCTTCCTCTTAAAGTAACACAGCAACCACCTTAAATTTTCCTGCTAAAGGTCAATACACATCACAACCATTTGAGGAAATGACTTGAAAAAAACTCAGGTAACTAGTCTGGCCATCTCTGACTTCTAAGTGATGAGTACCAAGTGCTACACAATTGATTTGGCTTTCATGATCATTATTGTCACAAAGTCAAAAATGTTTATTTGCACCCTGTAGGTCAGGCTGATAACCACTGAATCATAGAAGCTGAAGAAAGCTTCACAAAATGATTTAACAGAAAGAACAATGGAACCAGAGTCAAAAGATTAGGATCATATCCCAATGCCACTACTTACAATCTGTGACCTTGCCCAAATTGCTTATCTCATCTATGAAATACAAAAGTTGGGTTAGATGATCTCTAAAGTCCTGGCGTATTTGTCATAGACTGTTACAGTTCTAAGGGTACAAGTGTCTGATGGAATAGAATTGGAATTCAGTGCTCTTTCAACTGCACTATATGGCTTTGGTTAGTTTATAATGTTTAGGATGATACAAGTGAGATCATGGCTGTGAGAGTGATCCCTGCGTATTTCATTTAGACTCCTTCTATTTCATTACCCCAAATTTGTCCTTGTAATACATTCTACCCTTTAAATGTATATCTTTGGTAGTAGGAACACTAGAAGAGAATGCATAAATGAATCAACAAGTTCTCCCAGACCAGGGATGTCCTGGAGCCACTTTGAACTCACTTGGAAGAGCTGATTTTGAAATTTTCCTTTGAAATCAGCAACTGCTTTATTTATTGTTTTGCTAATTGCCCAGACTTAAGAAATCAATGGAGAAAATGTTAATGCAGATTAAGCTTGCAAATTGTTGTGCATACATTTTTTTTTTCTGTAGAACTATTTGTCAAACATTTACCATCCGTGTCCTCCCCTGGCCCTCATGTAAGTTTGGAACTCCTTGGAATTTCTCTAGTTCAAAATGTTCTTTTTAATCAGATGTTTAGAAAACTTTATCTTGTTCCTCCATTGATATATCTCCAAGCAGACCATACTGAAGACTCATGATATTCAAAAGCAGAAGGCATCTAATTAAAACAGATTAATAACAAGGAATAGAATCCTGCAATAAATGTTCTCCATATGTATATACAAAATAGCAGTCATCTCCCATGCCCCCATCAGAGTGATGTTCAAATTACATTCTGATCCCTCTCTTTCTTGTACCTACCATCAAAGGTGGGACGACGCAATCAGTTCAGGTGGTTAAGCTCAGCTTTTTGATACTTCTACTCTTTTTCTCCTCAGTAGGGCAAGCTAGACAGAACTAATGCCTTGGAATTGGCTGACCAGTGAAGTGTCTCACAAACAATTGACTCTGGAATCATCATAACACCATCAGACCACACCATACAATGTCCTTGTGCATTCTCTGTGATGCCAACCTTTCCCATTCAGCAGCACCTGTGGTTTTTGCACACTTCATCTAATAATCACTTTGCTCTCTTTCCACATGCTTGCTTCCTAAACTCCCCTTCCAACTGCTTGCTGATGCAGTACCATGTCCAGGTACAAGGCATCCTGGGGCTGGCATCCCAGAGCTTTCTCTGATGAATAGCACCTCCACCCTTCTCTGAACTGTGGGCAACCTGAAGTTGTCTTGGAGAACCTCCATTAAAGGCACAGTAGTCTTCAGCTCATATTGCAAATATAAACTTGTTTCTATTACTAAAGAAGCCTAAACCTCAGACAGTGGTATAATCTTCACATAATAAGGATGTTATAAAGTGCTGACTCTTTTACATTTTGGTTTCTTCCCTAAGTTCTTCCCTTCTGCAATCTCTCTCTATTCCTTCTCTCTTCCAATTGAAGCTGAAAACCAGAAGATCAGGCTCTCTCTGCTCTCAAGCTCTCCCTAACTCCACCCCTCAACAAGATGGGGAGCACTGAGTAATTGATCTCCACCAATGAGGAGAGTGTTAGCACATTTCCTTTGAACTGAGACTTATTCATGAAGAAATCTTTTATCTCCATTTTAAAATTGTTTTTAAGGGTGAGTAGGGAGAAAAAGAGAGACAACACAGAAAGCATATGGAAGAGATTCATAAAGAGTTGGAGATGAAATAAATGCTATTCAAGAAGAGTCAATCTGAAAAATTCTGCCACCAAAACATGCTACCCTTCTAATGCACACCTTGATCTTCCTTTTGAGCCTATGGTTGGGTACTAAAAACCTTGATGTTTTGCAATGTGAATAGTTCCATCTCTTTTATTGATTATGTATGTTGTGTATGTGAGGGGGCTACACCTATGGACAAGATTTGTGTGCTAAGTGTGATTAGGAATTATTTGTAAGGACATATGAAGCTGTTATAATGGAACAATGAAGCTCATGGAGGATGGAGAGTAATGAGGAGAGGGTGGAATGAGGGAGAAATAACAAGTGTGACTGCATAGGTAGGAAAAAGGGAAATCAGATATAGGAAGGAACAGGAGTAAAGTTTGAGCTGAGGAAACTGAAAACTGAGCAGAGACAGTCAAGGAGACCCTGAAACAAGAAACAACTAATGTTTAAGTTATTCTAGAGCAGTAGCAGGAGAAGAGTATATTGGATAAAACTGGTCTAGTCTGAGTCAAAATAGGTAGATGATAGATAGATAGATTAGATAGATAGACAGATACATAGATAGATACATAGATAGATACATAGATAGATAGATAGATAGATAGATAGATAGATAGATAGATAGATAGATAGATAGATCAAGCATTATTAAATGCTTACTATGTGCTGGACAGTATAATAAATGCTGGGGATATAAGTACAAGGAAAAAGAAAGATAGTACAAGCCCTCAAACAGTTTACATTCTAATGGGGATGATAACACATAAAAAGGAGAATAGGGTAAGGACTAATAGCCTTGCTTCAGAGTTCAAGACATTTCCAGGTATAGGACCCAATGGGGTAGAAAGAACCAGTTTGAGATGGGACATAAAGAATTAACAATTCTTTTAATAAAAATTTTTTAATCATAAAAAATTGCATCAGCCTAAGCCATAAGATCATGCTTGGGTAACCAGACAGAAATTCAGATACTTTTTTTTCTCTCAGAGGCCTTGGGAATAAGATGTTTGAGTGAGAGAGAGATCATTTAGCCTGGGAAAGAGGAATAGCACTAAAATAAATCAAAATTGACTGTTAAATTGGACAAAGCTAAAATGTGTAGGTATGCTATGTACCTGTAATTTACCCATTTGGATATAATTTGTACCTTGAGGTTCTTCTTCCTATAATGTCTTGAATCTGGGACTGCTGAGTGTGTGATGTGTTGATGAACCATTATTGTAGAAGGGTACTAAAAAAAAAGTAAGAGATAAAGGGGAAGACTCCCTTTAATCTCATATGTGATGATAGTGGAAAATGCCAACCTCTAACAGAAGTGGTGACACCATGAAAAATATGGCTGGGGCTTACCTTGAAGTTAGAAACATATGGTTTAAAGTCTTACTTTCATATATGCAACCTACATGACCCTGGGGAAGTCACTTACCCTTTCAATGCCCCAGGCATTCTCTAATACTGTAAGCTACAGACCAATTGCCAAGAAGAGAGTTTCTACAGTGGAAGATATCTACCCCAAATAAAATTACATATCTAGACTAAAAAATAAAAGGTAGAGAACAGGTAAACATTTTATCTAATATTTCCCATAAATAACAAAGGGCTTAGTAATTAATTCAAATGACATTTTGTCCCAAAGCTAGTGAATGCTCCTAAAATAGAAAGTATTCCACAGTTCCACTGAGGTACTTGTGAATGATATATTTTTATTTATCTCTGACTTTTATGATAGGTATTTTATCATTGTATTTCTGTTCTATTGATATATCTCAATTGTTGGCAGTAAATTGTTGACACCTTTTATTTTTCAAAACAAGTCTTGCTTTCAAAATTCTATGAACTTGTCAACCCTTAATATATATATATATATATATATATATATACACACACACACATACATATATATACATATATTTATAAGGTCTGTGCTTACTACCGTCTTGCAAAATTGGAAAATAAAAATCTTTTAAATCAAAACATTGTTTTCTCAGCCACAAAAAAAGGTGGCACAAGAAATTAGAGCTCCTTCAGGTGTCTAATTTTATGGTATGAAGCTATATTAATCTGTCAACCTGACCAGATCACATCTGAAAAATTATGTCCATTTCAAGGTGCCCTGTTTCAGAGGAGGCATTGACAGGTATGTCCAGAGAAGGGCGGTTGAAAAGGTGAGAGGAGTGAAAATGATGCAAGACGTTAATCTGGGAGTTCAATACGAAGAGCTGTGTATGTTTAACATAGAGAAGAGATAACTATCTCCAATACAGTTAAGGTCTTCACATATTTGAAAGGTGTCATGCGGAAGAAAGGTTTCATTCATTTTATTTGCCCCAGAGGATGGCACTAGGATCAATGGACAGAAATTATAGGGAAGCAGTTCTTGGATCATTATAAAGAAAATCTTTCTAAAAAATAAGGTTGTTCCAAAACGGTACATCAATGTTGATGCTATTAGCACTCATATTTCTGCCTTTGAATACTGGATTTAAGAGTCTTGCAGAATGAATTGGTTAGAAATTAAATTAATAAAGATTTTCACCTTAATGTCTTTTGTGCTTATAATCAAGAATTTACTTAAAATCTCGAAACTAATTGATTATGTATAGAACATTTGGTGAGATCAAGCAAAATCCAGCTCACTGACATGATAAAATTGGCTTTAAAAATCACATTATTTTTGGCTACTTGCAAGTTATGTGGGAATTTGCTTTCTTTTGGTTTTTCATTTGAAAGGCTCTCTGGGAACTATTTTGTGAAGCGTACCATAGAGATACACAATGTGGTCCTTACTCCTCTCCTTCTGGAAGCTTATCAACAGCCTTACATGGGAGTGATTGGAGGAATACTTACCTTTATCTATGTTTCTTACTTGTGTAGGACCCATCTCCTCCAGAGCTACTCTCCAAAGATATTGGCCTTTGAGTTTTCACAGAGCCTGTTGTCAAAGCTAATAGGTATGATTGTTAATTAGATGACTCCTTCCATTACTAGGCACTAAAGGAACCTTGGGTATTATTATTTCTAGAAGACATTCTTTGTTTTTTTTAGCTACTCTCAAAAGACATTAACACTCTATTCCACTGTTATTACAGATTTCTGTATCTGTTTTATCCATTAAATTCTATAATTTAACATGAGAAGCTCACTATTAATTTCCTTGTAGAAATAATCTTGGCGAGGGAAAGTTGAGTACAATACATGCACATCTAAAATATTTTAGAATCTAAAACTTCTAACTTTAGCATTTTCCCCCCAGAAAATAAGAATGTCCTCAAAAAAGTATTTTCCTGCACAATTTTTGTTCTTTTTAGGCCTTTACAATTCTAAACATGGTAAAAATCCAGTGATGGCTATGTCCCTAGAATCCATCCAATCCATTTATTTGGATACCACACAAATGAATTAACTATGACAACATGGATTATGTGTTCAAGTTAGGTGTGTAACCGTAGGTTAACTGAGTGCTAGCTGGCATTCAGAGAGTACTTCACAAACGAGACCTCATTCAAGCTTAACAACAACTCCACAAGATAGGTAGGTACCAGGGTTCACAAGATCATAAATCTGGAGCTGTGAAGGATCTCGGAGGCTACCCTCTTACTCAAATCCTTCATTTTATAGACGAAGCAACAAAGGTCAAGAGATGAAGTGACCTGATCAAGATGACATTGGTAATAAGTGCTAGAGATCAGATCTATCCTGATGTTCCTTCCCTTCCTCTGAGCTTTATTACGATCCTCATTTTATAGATGCAGAAAGTGAAGGTCCAAGAAGTTAAGCGCCTCTCCATGGTCACATAGCCAGTATAAAAAGGAGGAGGCATTTAAGCCTAGCTCTTCTGGGCTCCAGATCCAGCCTTGCAATCCATACTCCATCCTTCCTAAGATCAGGTTGTTTGGCCCCACATGGACAAAATAGTAAAAAAAAAAAAAAAAAAAAAAAAAAAGATTTTAACACATCAATAATTTCCCACCCCACCCCACTGGGGTGACTAGGTGGTGCAGTGAATAGAGCATTGGCCCTGGAGTCAGGAGGCTGAGTTCAAATCCAGCCTCAGACACTTAACACTTGCTGTGTGATCTTGGGAAAGTCACTTAACCCCAATTTAAATAGAAGAGCAGCACTGCAGGATTTTTTTTTTAGATAGCAATCCAACTGTTCCCATGATCTGTTGTCCCTTCCTTTCTAAGGGATGTACCAGACATGATTTCATGAGTGTAGGGATCTCTGGGTTCAAGATTGGCTTGGCAACTTATAGTCTTCAAGATTTACCTGGGGCATTGAAAGGTTAGTAACTATCCCAGTGTCATGGAGCAATATATGTCAGAGGCAGGATTTGACTCCTTCCCAATCTTACTCACTGTGTGGCCACTCCTCAATCCACTACGTCACATTACTTCTCCTATTGCCTGTTTCTTGATAGGGGTATCTGTGTCTAATCCCTTCACATTCCTACCCCTCACCCCCATTTAGACATACCATAAATCAAAGTTCTAGAGTAGTTAATAATTTTGATAAAAAAGAAAGTACACAGACTTCTGAGTTCTTAACTTCCTTCCAGAGATGGAGTTACCTTCCATGTGAAACTTAATGCAGTTCCAAACAGAACAGACTCTGCATCTTGAAATAAATCCCCCTTTTTGAAAGCAGCCCTTAGCATTCTTTTCTATTGGTTTGTGAAGTTCAGATGCTTTTAGTCATGGTTTATGAATCATGTTTGACATCAAGGTTTGTATTATTAGACTAAGTAAAAAGCAATTTGGAATGGGTTCCGCAATGCCAAAAATAAGGAATAGATGCAGGAATGTAAATTGTAAGCAGGAACACCAGGCTGCCTAGAATCAGTACCAGCTGCAGCTGGGTACAGCACATCACACATCAATTGGGCTTTGTTTCTTTGAAGGCATTTTCATATTGTCACCTCAAGTGGCCAACTGGTTTAAGCCTGTTCAAATACTATCCATCTCTGACAAGACAGAAAATGTGTCTGAGCAGGCATTCTTGACCTCTTTTAGTCATGGAATTCTTTGGTAGTCTAATGAAGCCTATCAACCCCTTTTCAGAATAGTGTTTGTTGCCTCCACTCATTAATAGCAAGAAATGCTAAATTTAAGTTAGAGATGAGTGAAAATAAACATGCACTTTTCACCATTCAAATTCACAGATCCACTGGAATCTATTATGGGTTTGGGGACCCTTGAATTTCTTGTTAAGAAGAGTATAAGAAGCAGAAACTAAGGAGAGGCAATATGATATAGTGGGAAGCAAACTGGTTTGTGAATTGGTGGGCCTAGATTCAGATCTTGGCTTTGCTCCTTACTACATGTGTGACCTTGTAAATATGTCTGGAGTTGCAGTTTATTTGTCTCTCAAATAAAAGAATTAGTCTAGATCACAGGTGGGTAACCTGTGGCTTTGATGCCACATGTGGCCTTCTAGTCTTCTGGTGTAGTCTTTTTACTGAGTCCAAATTTTATAAAACAAATGCTTTCATTAAGGGGATTTGTTCTGTGAAGTTTGGATTCAGTCAAAGGGCCACATTTGAGAACCTAGAGGGCCACATGTAGCCTCAAGGCTTCAAGTTCCCCACCCCCGGTCTAGACCATCCCTAGAGTCCCCTTTTAGCTTCAAATATATGATCATAAAGAAAATAATTTTGTATTCTTTCTTTATGGTATATAATCCATGATTCAGAACTGAGGCATTGAATTTACACAGACCAGGTATAGTTTTGAGGACTTTAATATCACCAAGAATTTTTAAAGTACCTACTATGTGTTGGACATTGGGGTTGGCCTTAGGTAGACAAAGACAGAGTTTATATTCTATCAGTTTCTCTCTAATAACTTCTCTTTGTGTCAATGCTGTACCTGAGATCATCAGAATTGGCTAATTGTGCCCCAATTCAATTTCCCTTAGAACCATCAGATTTTGGTTAATGTCTAGTCTTTACAACAAAAAGAAAAGAACTCTTAATTTCCATGCAAGCAAGTGCTTGGGCTACCAAAGCATCAAACTTATGTTGCACTTTATTTAGCAGAAAGGACTTGTAATCAGTCCCATAAACAGATGAAACAACTCTTCTTCCCTCACCAATGACTATTCACCATCAAAGGTAGAATTACAGTATTATGTTGGATTGATCCTTCTGCAAGAGGAAAGATCTTAAAATATCTTATAAGTCAAGCAAACCTCTCCTATGAGGAGATCTATTTTGCTAGCTCTAGCTGAAGATACCATCTGTTCTTATTCTAATTCCCTGGATTCCTCCACCCCACAGGGGAAAGCACTTATGCTTGCTAGAGTCAAGCCTATTCCATAGACATAGAGAGTGGACATAACTCACAGTATTACTGAAGAACAGGTGTAGGGTCTGTTGCTTTACATACTGTCTCTGTCCTCTTTTGTGCTCAGTTCTAGCTTATACTTCATGCAAGAACCTTTCCATTTGGTCGAAGAACCATTCTGTTTGATGCAAGAGACATGAGCAAGGAAGGATGGTCAAGAAACTACTTCATTTCTTCTTAGTATATGTCACTAGTGAGAGCAGAACCAAGATGGTGGCTTAGAAGCAGGAAAACTCTGTGAGTTACCCCCCATAATCACCTTAAATGCCTATAAAATATGACTTTAAACAAATTTTAGAGCTACAGAACCCACAAAGTGACAGAGAGAAACAAATCTCCCACTGAAGGCAGCCTGGAAGGCTGGCAGGAAGGGTCCATCACAGCACACTGGGAACAGATCCCAGCCCCAAGTGAGCCTGCTGTTTTAACCCCAGGGTAGCCCTAATCAGCGGCTAGAGAGGACTTCAGGAGAGTGGATTGCCAGCAGCAGTGGCAGTTTACAGAAATATCAACCATAGAAACCAAAGACAAAGTAGAAGGTCAGTGGAACTCTGTTGGAACTGGGGGACCAAGAGTGTTATCCAGCCTCTACCCCTGGAGCTAGAAGCAGTGGAGACACAGCAGC
Source organism: Pseudocheirus occidentalis (assembly GCA_028646575.1). Classification (NCBI taxonomy): domain Eukaryota; kingdom Metazoa; phylum Chordata; class Mammalia; order Diprotodontia; family Pseudocheiridae; genus Pseudocheirus; species Pseudocheirus occidentalis. The sequence continues at coordinate 351,299,263 of CM053594.1, forward strand.
CATGCAGCCACCTTCACATGGCTGCTTCAGAGCTCCTGACCTACAGATTGCAGGGGGGCCAACTGACCATTCAGAGGGGTAATTCCTCTTCCTTTAACCTGCTTGGACCTGGATCATGGTCTTGGGTGGTGGTCCTGAGGTGTGTGACTAGTGAGCCAGAGCTGGTGGGGGCACCCCCTAATAGCTCCAGCAGCTGCAAAAACCCCAGAAATTTGGTACAAAGCTCTCCCCTCTAGAAGCAGAGTTCTACTGTGGCAAAGAGCTCAAAAGTCAAGTAATTGACTGGCAACATGAGCAAGCATAGCAATCCAACTTTAGATTCCTTTTTGGGGGACAAAAAGGATCAAAGCATGGAATGAGAAGAGGACAAGACAGTAAGAACTCCTGCACTAAAAGCTTCCAAGAAAAATATGAACTGGTTACAGCCCATGGAGGAGCTCAAAAAGGATTTTGGAAATCAAGTAAGAGAAGTAGAGAAAAAATTGGGAAATGAGGATGCAAGAAAATCATTAAAAGAGAGTCAACAACCTGACTGAAGAAAATAACACCTTAAAAATAGATTAACTCAAATGGCAAAAGAGGACCAAAAAACCAAAGAAGAGAAGAATGCCTTAAAACCAAATTCACCAGATGGAAAAAGAATTTCAAAAGCTCACTGAAGAGAATAATTCCTTCAGAATTAGACTGGAGCAAATGGAAGCAAATGACTTTATGAGAAATCAAGATACTATTAAACAGATCCAAACAAATTAAAAAATAGGAGGCAATGTGAAATATCTCATTGGAAAAACCACTGGCCTGGGAAACAGATCCAGGAGAGATGATCTAAAAATAATTGGACTACCTGAAAGCCATGATCAAAAAAAAGAACCTAGAACTCATCCTTCAAGAAATTCTCAAGGAAGATTGCCCTGATATTCTAGAACCAGAAGGCAAAATAGAACTTGAAAGAATTCACCAATCAACTCTTGAAAAAGAGCACAAAAAGAAAATTCCTAGAAATATTATAGCTAAGTTCCAGAGTTCCCAGATCTAGGAGAAAATATTACAAGCAGCCAAGAAAAAAACAATTAAAATTTTGTGGAAACAGAATAAGGATAACACAAGACCTAGCAGCTTCTACATTAAGGGATTGAAGGGCTTGAATTATGATGTTCCAGAGACCAAAGGAGCTAGGATTAAAACCAAGAATCACCTACCCAGCAAAACTGAGTATAATGTTTCAGGGGAAAATATGGTTATTCAATGAAATAGAGGACTTTCAAGCATTCTTGATGAAAAAAAAACAGAACTGAACAGAAAATTTGACTTTCCAATTCAAGAAGCAAAAGAAGCATGAAAAGGTAAACAGGAAAAAGAATTCATAAAGAACTTATCAAAGCTGAATTACCTACATGCCTACATGATAAAATGATAATTATAACTTGTGAAACTTTTCTCAGTATATGGATGTTGAAGGGAATATAAATGTGTGTGTGTATATATGTGTGTGTGTGTGTATATATATATATACATACATATATATGTCTATATAGGAGGGTATATGTGCATAGGAACACGTATGTGAGTGTGTGTATATATGCGTACAGGTATACATAGACAGAGGGCATATGATCAATTGAATAGGAAGGGATGATACTTAAAAGGTGGATTTGAAAGTGAGAGAGGAATATAATGAGAGTAGATGGGGAGAGACAGAATGGGGTAAATTATCTCATGCAGAAGAGGCAACTCCTACATGGAGGAGAAGAACAGGAAGACAAAAGGAAATGGGTCAACCACACTCTCGTTGAATTTGGCTTGGGAAGGGAATCACATATACATTAAATTGGGTATCTTGCCCTACAGGATAATAGGGGGAAATGGGATGAGAGGGATGATGATGGAGGGGAGGGCAGGTTGGGGGAGAGGGTAGTTAGAAGCACACACTTTTGAAAAGGGACAGGATTAAAGTAGAGAATAGATCAAGTGGGAGCTGGGATAGGATGGAAGGAAATATAGTCAGTCTTTCACAATATACCCACTATGGAAATATTTTGCATAGCTACATATGTACAACCTATATTGAATTGCTTATCTTCCCAGTAAGGGTGGGTAATGAAGGAGGAAGGGAAAGAATCTGGAATTCAAAGTTTTAAAATCAAATGTTTTAAAAAATTATTATTATTATTTTACATGCAACTGGAAAGCAAGATATACAGGAACTGGGGTATGGAGATCCATCTAACAGAAAGTCAGAGGGTGTATGGGGAAGGATATAGGAGAGAAAAGATTGGGAGAGGGGGTATACAGTGAATTCACTGTTTTGGGATGGTGGATAGGGCAAACATGGGGAGAAAATTTGTAACTCAAAATCTTGTGGAAATGAATGATGTAAATGAAGAATAAATGAAAAAATAATTAAAAATAATAAATTTTTTAAAAAATTAAAAAATAAACAAGACATTTAATTGGCAAATAATTAACAAATGAATGAATAAATCAATAGATAGATAGATAGATAAAAGTATATTTCACCAGTTCCTCAGTAAGTATAGTTTTTCAGTACACATTCTTCTCTAGAAGGACTCCATGATTATATAGACTTCCTTCCAAGGAATGGGTCTATGAATGCCCAATTAGTTTCTCTTTGTTCTAGCCCTTGAGCTATTGTTCTCTTTTCAATTCTTTGGCCTTCACGCTCTCTTCTTTTTTTTCCATGTAGGAATGTAAATAATTCAACTTTAATGAGTTCCTTATGATTTCTTTTTCCTCTTTACCTTCTCATGCTTCTTTTCCTTCTTTTATTTCAAAGTCAAATTTTCTGTTCAGTTCTGTTTTTTTTTCATCAAGAATGCTTGAAAGTCCTCTATTTTATTGAATGATCATATTTTCCCCTGAAACATTATACTCAGTTTTGTGGGGTAGGTGTAAGTGCTGGGTAATTCTTGATTTTAACCCTTGCTCCTTTGACCTCTGGAATACCATATTCCAAGCCCTTTGATCCCTTAACGTAGAAGCTGTTAGATCTTGTGTTAACCTGATTGTGTTTCCACAATACTCAAATTGTTTCTTCTTGGCTTCTTGTAACATTTTTCTCCTTGACCTGGAAACTCTTGAATTTGGCTCTAATATTCCTAGGAGTTTTCTTTAGGGGATCTTTTTCAAGAGGCGATCAGTGAATTCTTTCAATTTCTATTTTGTCCTCTGGTTCTAGAATATCAGGGCAATTTTCCTTGAGAATTTCTTGAAGGATGATTTCTAGGCTCTTTTTTTATTATCATGACTTTCAGGTAGACGAATAATTTTTAAATGATCTCTCCTGGATCTGTTTTCCAGGTCAGTGGTTTTTGACAACCAACAAAAACATTAAATTAATCCCTGATTTGTGGCTTCTGCTGATTTCCAAGGTAAAAATACTCAAACTGAACATTTAACAACCAGCACTTGAAAGCTGATTGGAAACCAATACACATTAGGTCCCAACTAAAGCACTTCATTTTACTGGAAGGCTTTCTGCAACCCTTCTTAATTCTAGTACCCTCCCTCTATTAATTAGCTCCCATTTGTTCAATATGTAGCTCATCACATGTGTGTGTATATATACAATTGTATGTTGTATTTGTTTGTATGGAAATATTTGTTTGTATGTGGTCTCTCCCATTATATTTTAAGTTTCTTGAGGGTAGGGACTGTTTCTTGCCTCTTTGTGTTTCTCCAATGCTTAGCTCAGTAACTGGCACATAGTAGGTTCTTAATAACTATTGATTGATTGGTATCACTATCCTTCTAGTTATTTAGGTTTGTGGCTTAGGAATCATCTATTTCTCTTCCTTCTCCCTCTCTCCGTATATCTTGTGAGTTGCCAGGTCCTATTATTTCTACCCTTGAAACATCTCTTACATCCACCCCCTCTATTTTTAATCATGATAATGATAATAGCATTTTATAGCACCTACTATGTGCTGCACACTAGGCCAAGTGCTTTACAAATATCATCTTACTGCTGTTCCTCACAATAACACTGTGAGGAAGTATTAATCCCATTTACAATTGAAGAAACTGAGGCAAACAAAGGTTAAGTGATTGGCCCAAGGTCTCCCAGCTAATACGTTTCTGGAGTTGTATTTGAAGTTAGGCCTCTCTGACTCTAGACCTGGTGTTCAACCCACCAGCTGACTTTAATTTTTTTACAGGGAATAAACATTTACTTTCTTTCTTTCCCATTCTGCCACCTACCAATGAAAAACAATAACAAAAAAGAAAATATACTCTCATAACAAATATCCATAGTCAAGTAAAACAAATTCCTGCATTGCTTATTTGCAAAAATGTCCACATCATTCTGCATTGAAGCCTATCACCTCACTGGCAGTAGGTGAGGAGTCTGTTTGATATTCAGTGTCAAGGAAATGTTTGTTACTGCAATGATTAGAGTTCTGAAGTCTTAAAAAAAATTTTAAATAAATGTTGTTGTCGTTGTATAAATTATTCTCCGATTCTGCTCACTTCACTCTGCATGAATTCATAATGGTTTTCCCGATAGCCTCCAAGACTGTCCATTTTGTTATTTCACATAGCTCAATCATGCTCTATTATATTCATCTATTTGCCACTTCCCAATTGGTGGGCACTCTCTTAGTTTCCACTTTTTTGCTACTACAGGAAGAATGACTCTAAGTTTTTTTGTATATATGAATCTTTCCCTTAATTTTTTAAGCTCTTAAGGACATATGCCAGAATTATATTACAGAGGTAAAAGATGTGTATGGTTTTGTGACTTTGTTTTCCAAAATGATTGGACTAATTTATAGCTTCAACAACAATCTGCTAGTGTGTTTGTTTTCCCAAATGTTTCCAAATTTCTCACTTTCCTTATCTTTACCAATCTGATCACCCCTTTCTTTCCATACACATGGTCACCACCATATGTCTGGCCATCATCACCTCTTTCCTTATCTCTTATTAGAGCCTCCTAATTAATATCTGTGCCTCTGGTCTTTCTCCTCACGAACCCAACCTTCATAGAACTGCCAAGATAATTTTCCTAATAGAAGATCTGACAATGTTTCTCTTCCCTACACTCTAGGACCTCTAATGTCTCCTTGTTAACTTAGAATAAAATGTAATCTTAAACTGACATTTAGGTCTCTCTACAATCTAGCTCCAATGTACTTTCCAGTTTTAGTGTAAATTATTCCCAGTTGTGCATTCTAAGCACCAGAAAAACTATAGTATTAGTAATTCCCTGAAATCAGCATTTTACCACCTACCTCTGGGTATTTCCACAGTAATTTTTTATGCCTAGAATTACTCCCTATTCATCTCCCCCTGTCAAAATTCTTATCCTCATCCAAGGCTCAGCCTAAAAGCCACCTAATCTATGAAGTTTTGCCTGACTCCCATCTCACCCTCAAGTAGTTATTGTCTCACTCTAAAAGAATGAAAAGTACTTGAGAACAGGGACTTTTTTCTTCTTTGAATGCCTAACCTGGACACATAGTATGTACTAAACAAATGTTTATTGACACTATGTATTGAATTCTTCAATAGGTTCCACTGTTACCTGCATTCAGATGACTCCTCAGTTAGTCAATGAACATTTGTTAATGTGTCAAGCAATATGCTAACCACTGGGGATGTGAAGGAAGGCAAAAATGAAGTCCGTTCTCCTGAGTATGTCATTGGCTAATAGGAAAAACAACATGCAAATGACTACTTAAAACAAGTAGTGTAGAGGATCAATTGGAAATCATCATCAGAAGAAAGGCTTTAGCATTAGGGGGATCAAGGAATTTATCTGGGACTCAAAGAAGGCCAGGGAAACCAAAAGGTATAGGTGAGGAAGGAGAGAATTCCAAGCATGGCAGATGGTGAGTTAAAATGCCCAATAGAGTGGCATGTGAGAGGAACATCCAGGAGACTGGTGTCCTTGAACTGCAGAGTATGTGAGTGTGTGTGCATTGTGGTGGACTGGGGAACTGTGCTATATATGGTCTAACATGTAAGACTCTTTGATTTTAATCTCCAGTGTGACTTATCTACTGGACACCACTCATCTACTGAACTCTACAACTGCCTATTGGACATTTTTCATTGGGACATATTAGAACTATCATATCAAACTCAATAGATACAGTGAGACTGAACTTATTATTTCACTCCCCAAACCAATCTCTGACTTCCCTATTTCTCTTAATCATTCAATTTCAAGGACCTGAAGTCAACTTCAATTCTTAGCCCTTAAACAGTTAGTCACCAAACTCTGAAGTGAAGATTCTTCCTTATGACCCTGTCAACATCTGGCTCTTTTCTCTCTCTCTCTCTCTCTCTCTCTCTCTCTCTCTCTCTCTCTCTCTCTCTCTCTATCTCTCTTTCTCTCTCTCTTTCTCTCATCTGTCTCTCTTTCACTCTCTTGCTCTCTCTTTCTTTCTGTCTGTCTCTCTCTTTGTCTGTCTGTCTCTCTGCTTCTGTCTCTCTGTCCCTTTCTTTGTCTATTTCTATCTCTCTGCTTCTGTTTCTCTGTTCTGTCTCTGTTCCTTTCTGTCTCTTTCTCTCTTTTTGTCTGTCTGTCTCTCTCTATCTGTATGTGTGTGTCTCTCTCTCCTCCTGTCTCTCCTAGATCTAAATATCTCACTCCAAATTGGAAATACATTCATAGAGGCCCAATCCCAATTCTGTTCAGCATAGAAACTTAAATATTCTCAGTTTTTTAAACCGAGGCCAGTTAACTCCTTCCTAAGCAACCTGCTGGTCCCACTGTTTGGCTCACTATATTGATGGCAGACACAGACCTTACACTGTTGGCTTAGCAAATTGTGACTCAGAACTCCCAAGCTCAAGAAATCCACCAATTTAGGTCCCCAAGATTAAAACTTTGCACTGCCATGACCAATTATCCTCCCTCTTTTAAAAAAAATTTCTAATACTACTTCTATTTGTTCCTTCCTTCATTTAACAAAAAATTGTTATGTTAACCAATTTCCAGGTGCTGTGCTCAGTGCTGAATATGCAAAAACAAAAATGAAACATTCCCACCCCTCAAGGTGCTTACAGTTTGCTGCTGGGGGTGGAGTAGACGGTGTGAATGACAACAATATGAACACAGATATAATCCCAATGGATGACCTGAGAGCCCAGTCAGCAAGCTGGAAGCAAGTCCCCAGTCCACTGCCCATTGGCCAGTTCCTTCTAGATGTAGATATGCCTTCTCCATCCAAATTCTGAAAGGTGTGTCAACATATTCACTCCTGCTGGTTTGGAGGTGTTTTTTTTTAAAGAAAGTTAGTGAAAGATAAAGCCTGAAAAGTTGAAGAGGAGCTAGATCATGGAGGCCCTTAAAATATTTAGAGGGTCTTAAGAATTTAGACTCTTTTCTCTTCATAATGGAAAACTGGCCTTATAGGTTGGTGCTTAAAATGTTGATTAGTTAAATTTGGATTCTATCTTACCTAAAGTGTTAGAGAATAAGAACAGGGGTAATGGTGGGAAAAAAATTAGTACTGCACAGAAATGAATCACCCCAGCTCGTCACTGATGGGCATTTTCCTGCTCTGCTCTTTCAATGCTTTCTAATGAAATCCGGTAGCTCACTGCTCATGCCTTTTTCCCTTTGTTCAATGGTTCTCACTGAAATCTGTGTGGAAAAAGACAGTAACATTAAAACAGTTAAGGTTTCACCTCAAGCTGAACTGCTCTAAATCCCAGTCTCCAGAACCACAATGCATCTAAAACCTGAAAGTGTTTGTACTCTAAGTGGAAACTTCAAAATATTCTGTTTATAGTATATTCTCATTAATTCAATTTTTTGAAGAGATATTTAGGACAAACCTCAGGGAAGTAACTTTTCCCAGAAGAGGGTTCAGATCCCATTGGGGCTCTTCCTCTTGCAGTAACTTATAATTTTGGTGATGTTAGAGAAATTATATACCTTCTCTAAACCTCAGTTTCTTCATCTGTGAAATGAGAGGCTTGGACTAGTTGATCCCTAAGGCTCCTCTTCCAGATCTAAATCTTAGGAATCTAGGTTTCTATATTTAAATTGAAGGGCTTTTTGCTGTCTCTCAGAGTAATCAGGACATTATGAGTTGCATGGTCAGAGTTGAAGAAATATTCAGGTCTCAGATGTTACTTGGCTCAGATCCACTTGAAGTTAGCAATGGAGAAATAACCGTTTCTTCTTAGCAATTCCCACGAATGATGCTTACTCTGTTCTTCTACCAGAGTTCCCAAAAGGTCTAAGTGTGGACTGATATATCAGAGTACAGCAGAGGAAGGAGGAAAGAGATAGACAAGGAAGGGATCCCCAGCTCTGATATGCTCCTCACTAATAACGCACTTTAGGATCACAGATCAAGACTTTCTATTGAGTTAAATTGCTTGCTCATTGCTTAGGCAGTTGAACCAGGAGGATGTTTCAGAGGCTAATGTTCATGTATAGTATGCCTAACCAGAGGTTTCTTTCAGTTTAATCAGAAATTATCAGAAGAGTTTACATAGATTCCAAAACATGGCATCATCTCTCAAAATTTTAGCACAATGAAATAAGTTTATCACATACCTTTGGCTTTTTATTTTATTTTTTAAATTATTTACTTACTTTTTGTTTCAGGATTCATTTTTGTAAGATTTTGAGATCTAAATTCCTCCCCTCCACTCCCCCTTCCCCAAGACAGCAAACAACAACAAAAAGAAAACAGTCTATTTCAATCTGCATTCAGACTCCACAGTTCTTTCTCTGGATGTGGACAGCATTTTCCATCACGAGCCATTTGGAATTGTCTTAGATCATTGCGTTGCTTACAGTTGGCCATCTCACAATGTTGCTATTACTGTATACAACGTTCTCTTGGTTCTGTTTACTTCACTCCTCATCAGTTCATACAAGTCTTTCCAGGTTTTTCATCACACCCCTTTGAATGTGTTCTTGTAGTTTCACCTTATAAAATTTCAGCTAAAGAAAGAAAAAAGAAAATGTGAACAAGAGGGGTTATCTCAAGTTCCTAAATATGGATTTTTCCTATCCTTAAAATCCAACTGCAATCTCCAGTAGACTAGTCATACAGTTTCCTTCTCTGTTTGGTTCAAAACTAATATAAAACACTGGACAAAAAAAAGTGAAAAAAAGTAAAATCTTTCCTTATTCATCAAATCAATTCTATCCAATTTACCAGGAGAATGGTACTGAGTTTGAAGGGAGCAAGCAAGGGTGAGATGGCAAGAAAAAAAGCATGAAGTCCATTGAAAAAAAATCTGTGTCTGGCTTTCTCTATGAATTATGACTATTCAAAGGGGAAAATTTGAATGCTTGCCAAAAACCCTGACATGTAAAGGGACAGCTGGAGTTTGCTGCTGGAGGTTACAATGCATTACTGTTCCATAGGAGGGGAAAAGAAGGATCACTTACCATAATAACTTATGAATCACATGAGACATCAGGCTATCTTTGCAATAGAGACAGGTTTTCCCATAGCAGAAGAAACAGGTATTGAAGGAAAACCATTGTAGAGATTTGAGTGAGAAATATTGTGAACAGAGAACTCAGCACCAACTTACACCTTTTAAAGATACGAACAGAAAATAGCAAAAGGGCATGGAATAGAGGCTGAATACAAAGCATGGTGCAGTGATGTCAGAACAGCATCAGAAGTGGTCAAACTCAGGCTATCACAGTCTGGCAAGGAAAACAAAAAATCACTAAAATGGGTTTTTAAGTTTGTTTTTTTTTTATATCAGACTTAGGATTTCACTTGAGTGGAGTTCTCCCAAGGAGGAAACTCCTTCTACCAATGCATAATGGCACCTACTCTGGAATTTGCAGTCTTTCATCTAGGTGGCACAGTGGATATAGAACTGAATTCAAATCTGACTTCAGGCACTTATTAGCCATGTGACCCTAGTCAACCCTAACCTCTAGTTGCCTCAGTTTTCTTACCTGTAAAACAGGAGTTATAATACCACCTACCCCTCAGGGTTGTTGCAAGGATCAAGTAAGACAATCATTGTAAAGTTCTTAACATCATGCCTGGCACAGAGTAAGTTCTTGTTTCCATCCTTCCTCCTTTCCTCTTTCCTAACTTCCCTCATTCATGATTTTCTTGCTTCCTCCTTTTCTTCCTTACTTGTCAAATGACTTTCCCAAGGTCATGCTATCAGTGTATGTCCAAGGTGGAACTTGACCTAGACCAGGTCATTATGTACCATGTCATGCTCCTTCTCTTTTTTTAATCTCTAATGGGAAAAAACACAAGGATTAAAGAAGGAATAGGCTTTGGGAGGGAGGTGATGGGATGATGATGCAACGATGAAGATAAAGAGTTGGTTAGTTTTTAATTTGCTTATGTCTTCTCTGCCTAGGAGAATGGCCTTTAGACTAGAAAGGATAGAACAGAAATGTCTAATAAAGAGTTCAGAACAAGATAAGTAAATTTAACCCACCTTTTGGGTGGTTTTCAAAAGGGCTTTGGATACAGAACAAGGGGATACTAACTAGGGGTTGAATTGAGCCCCTTTCCATGGCTCTCTAACCTCTGAGGGGTTTTAGAATTTATCTACATAAAATGTTGTTTTCTTGTTTGTTTTCACTCTGACTTTGAAGGGGTCTTGTGGGTTGGAGAAGCCTCACAAGCAAAGGGATAATAGAGAAGCAAACTAGGAAGACTGAAGGATGTGACCTGGAAGACATGTGGAGAAAGTCAGAGATTGGACCCAAAGCAGCATCCTGGTTGGAGTCTATAAGCAGAAATCTCTGGCCATAGGGGGAGCTGAGCCCTATCATACATTACCAGTCTCCAATGGCTCACGCTAACTCTGAAGAGCCAAGGGCAGAACTCCAGAGCTGGACAGCAACCATCTTAACCCAGGAGTTAGCCTATTGGTGAAAATGACTTGGGGGACTTTAGCCCCTTTCTTTTCCATTGTTTTGTTAGACTCTCCATGATGCCATTTGGGGTTTACTTGACAGAGATATTGGTCTAGTTTGCCGTTTCCTTCTCCAGCTCCATTTTACAGATGAGAAAATGAGGCAAACAGGATTAAGTGCCACATAGTTAGAAAGTGTCTGAGGGCAGATTGAACTCATGAAGTCCCCTTTCCTTTCCTTTAGGGTGGAGAATAGCTCTGATACTGTTACTGTTTGCTTCACTCATTCTCTGGTAGATGGAGGAGAAGTCAGCTGCCCTGTTCCTCACTTGCACTCACCATTTGCAGTAGTTAATGATAGACACTTTTAAAACTGGTATTTTGGGGGCAGCTAGGTGGCACAGTGAATTGAGCATTGGCCCTGGAGTCAGGAGCATCTGAGTTCAAATCCAGCCTCAGACATTTAACACTTAATAGCTGTGTGACCTTGGACAAGTTAGTTAACCCTAATTGCCATTCCAAAAAGAAAAAAAACTAATGTTTTTTGTTAATATCTTAAGTGATTTCTCATTATGTGAAACAATGGACTAAAATCCAGAGAGTCATCAGAACCTGTAAATTGTGAGAATGGGAAATGAGGAAGCAGTAGCTCAGATAGTTCATTGATATAAACTGTCTGAGGCAACATCTATGTATTTAATTGAGAACACAGTTCATAAAAGAAAAAAAAGAATATTATTTGGGGTCAGGTTCCTCATGAGGATAAACTGGTAAAGAAGTCCCAGGGTGTAAGTGGGCAGAGCCCAAGTAATATTGCTTTCCTTTTCAAAACTAACTCTAGCCAGGTCTTTGGGAGAAGGGAATTGGGTTTTGTTTTTTTTAAAGATTTCCCTCTGAGGAAGGTTGCTTTTTGTAGGAACAGGACACTAGAAGAGAAAGCTTCTTCATCTCTTCTGTTAAACCCAAGAAATCTCTTCAACCTAGAAAATCACTTTAATTCTGGATTCCACATCTCCCATGTACTCTCAGCCCCTGTTGCTCCCCCAGATGTCTGGATGCCTTCTCCTGACAGGGTGGAGAACCTGCCATCCTAGAACCTTCATTTAAGGAGGGTACCAGATCACCCATTTCTCATCATACTGCAATCCAAACTCCTCCCATCAGCCAATTACCTTCCTTTCCTTTATTATCCCCTCAAGTCCCCCCTCCAGTTTTCCCCCATTAGAATGTAAGTTCCTTGAGGGCAGGAATTATCTTTATTTTTGTTTGTTTGAATTTATATTACCAGTATTTTTAGCACTTTTCCTGGCACAGAATAAGAACTTAATAAATTCTTGTGGGCTGGCCACATAGCCTGAATGCCATCATAAACTGGCATCAGAGATGGAGGGTTTTTTATAGGTAAGAAGAATGGAGTATATTTCTCATTAAAATTGAATGAGGCTAAGGGGAACCTTATCACAAGATAGAGATTCTTTCATATACATATACATATACATATACATATACATATACATATACATATACATATACATATACATATACATATACATATACATATACATATA
>CM053594.1:351329614-351347095 GCA_028646575.1 Pseudocheirus occidentalis
CTTTCTTTCTTTCTTTCTTTCTTTCTTTCTTTCTTTCTTTCTTTCTTTCTTTCTTTCTTCCTTCCTTCCTCCCTTCCTCCCTTCCTCCCTTCCTTCCTTCCTCCCTTCCTTCCTTCCTCCCTTCCTTCCTTCCTTCCTTCCTTCCTTCCTTCCTTCCTTCCTTCTTTCCTTTCTTTCTTTCTGTCTCTCTTTCTCTCTTTCCTGTTTTCCTTTCCTCTTTTCTTCTCTTCTCTTTTCTTTCTTTCTTCTTCCTTTCTTTCTCTATCTCTGTCCTTCTCTCTCCCTCTCTCTCCCTCCCTTTTCTGGGTCTCAGTTACTCAGCAGTCAAATGAAGAGGTTGGACCAGAAGGCTTTTGGGGTCTCTTCCAACTTTAAAGGAGGAAAACTGTAAAAAGAAGTGACTTGCTCAAGGGCACAAAGTAAGTGGCTGATATGGGTTAATAGCAACAATTCAACTGAAGGCTTATAAAGTGTACAGCTCATGACCACCTTGTAAAGTAGGTAGTATAAACATTATTACCCCCATTTTACAAATGATGAAAAGGAGGTTCTGTAAGACTGAACAACTTGCCTAAGATTATATAGTTAGGAAATACAGTAAATGAGACTGGATTCAAACTCAAGTTTCCTAACTACAAACCCAGTCCTTTGGTCATTGCACCCTTGTACCTCCAAATATCCTTGCCTGCTCCTTCTACCTCATCCTGCTGCCTAACAACATATGAACAGTTAAAAAATAATGCATTATAATATATTTGCATAATTACTGAGGGGAGCGCTATGGGACTCTCCTGATCAATATGTACACTCTGCAAAGAATGTATGATTTCCATTGCCTGTGGTATAGACTCAGAGAATCATAGATTTAGAGCTGGGTGGGATTTTGGTGATTGCCTAGTCCAGAGGTGGAGACCCCCCAGGTCATAGGTTCCCCAAGTGGGAGATGCCACCCTGGAATGATCCAGAGGACCGCATTTAGCTTTGGGCACAGTTGTGGGGTGTGGAATAAAAAAAAAGGGGGTGGTGGAAGCTTAAGGAAAAAAGATAAGAAAATTTTGAAAAACCATTCATACACTTTTCTTCTGTTGTATAACAGAGTTAAAGTCATAGTGATTACATTATTTTCCAAATAAACACAAAATGCAGGCTATAACCTATCAGTAGTCAAGTGTAATGGTAATTAATTTATATTTGAAGACCCCTTTTTGTTATGTGAAGTAAGCAGGTACTTAGCCCTTAGTAACTAATCAGACCTTTGTGAAAGAAACAGAAGGTATGAACTCTGCGTCCGGGTTGCTGACATAACAGGAAGGGGTTGGCAGAAACAGGAAGCCAATACTGTGTGTGTACATAAGAAAAACCCCAGAGAGAGACAGTCAGAATTTTTTCCTGATAAGATTCTGGTGGAAGAAGCTGTTCTGCTGAGAGACCTGGTGAAGCCCCAAGCGGCTGCTGCCACCTGGAAGGTTGAGATTTTTTCTGGGTCCTAGGGCCAGCCAAACTGTCAGAGGACTGAGGAAGCATGACCAGGATGCTAAGACTTTGTTTGTGGCTTGGTTGATCCTTGAATTTCTGGGAACAGAAATTGTAAAGGTTTTGAGATATACTGGATTCTGTGAACTTCAGTGTGGAGCAGGAACTGCCTGGAGGACTGAACAAGGACATGGGAGCTGTCTACCTCTGAATCCAGGTAACTGGTGAATTCAGGTAGGAACTGGGACCATGGAAGGGGATCCAGGGAATCTGAGAAACCACCCCGAGTCAAAATGAAGAAAAGATCTCTCTTTGGATATTGAATGCTGTGATGATAATGTGATTTACTAGTGACCTAGGGAGAATCTGTGTATTTTCTAATGATTTTATTGAATGATTAGTGATACTTAGTAACTGAATGCTAAATAAGTGATTAAGTTAACCTAGTTGCTCATGAGTGGAAGACTGATTTATATTCTGAGATGATTGAATGACTACGTAAGGAGGCAAACCTCCTTAGGGATACCAGGTGATTGTTCTTTTGTTCTTTGTTCTAAATACTATGATGCTTTGGTGAAAACTATGTGGCCATTTTAATGACAAGCTGTTGTGAACACTATATTGTGATTTTCTGTGATAAGATGTAATGTTATGAATACTGTATCTTGATTTGTTGTGAATGTTTTCCTTTGATTTGTTCTAGAATAAAGAGTGTTCACTATACTGTGTAATCAGAACTTAAAAGCTGTTCACAGTAGCATTCTTTTGGGAAGCTGCTCATGCATGGCATTACATCAAGTTTGCCAAAAAGTCTTAACAAGCAAGTGGTGGCAGACCAGCATGTCATATGTGGTCAGGAAGTTCAGCATGCATTGGCAGGAATATGTACATGTAATAACTTATTTATAATACAATACTATAAGGTTACATGATGCAATAACGCATCACCAAAATTTCAATGCAGGGGAAAAATTTACAATAAATTATATTTATACAATGATGTGAATTTTTTTGAAAACCCCAAACCCTAAAACATTAAAGGGTTAAAGAAAATATATTTCCAGAGGAGGGGGCACTGAGTAATTTTTAAAGGGGAGCAGTAGGTCAAAGAAGTTTGGGAACCTCTGACCTAGTCTAACACCTGATTTTTGAGATGAGGAAGGAACTTTTATGAAAACATAAAATGACTTATGATTGTGGGATCATAAATTTAGAGTTAGGTCTCAATGATTTTTGTACCATGGATTCCTTTGACATTTTTTTGATGTTCACTTTTTTTCTTTTTTCTTTTATTTGTATTCCCAGCCATTAATACAATCTCTGGCACATAGTTGTTATTTTTCCTTGTTCTCAAAAAAGGCAATGGCATCAGGAAGTTGTCTTGCAAGTGAATTAGATTTAAGGGATGAAGAGCAGTGCAGAGTCAGCAGTCTCACTTTTTCCTCCTTGGCCATCTAGACCCAGTGGTAAGATATAGATCAGAATGACTAGAGATGGCCCCAGGCAGTGAGAGACCTTGACCTTTTAAAGCTAAGGTCTTTTCCAGGTCTCAGTTTTACTGAAGCAACACCCATTCAGTGATTAAGGCTAGGTAAAAAATGAGACAAAGAATGGCCTCCCTTACCTAGTTTAAAAAAAAAAATCCAAGAAGGGGAAGACCCTTAGAGTTTCTGGACAAAGCAGAAACACTTGCTATTTACCTTCACTGGTGCCCAAAAAATGACCATGTAAGGCTTGGGTTGGGACCTATTGTTAGCCAATCAATGAGAGCCAGAGTGATCTGGGCTTAAGATGTGGTCCTTAAGAAAGAAATCTGAATTGTAAACCCCAAGATATCTTGTGAGGTTTCAAAGACCAAAATATACATTCTTTTGGGCAAATCACCAAAATGGCACATAGTAAATGCTTAGCAAATGTTTTATGTATCTAAACAGCTTGCTAGGAATTGTTTTCTAAGTTCATAAACTCAGGGTTAAGAGCCTTAGAGGTCCCTCTAGTTCAACTTCCCCATTGTGTCCAAGAAGAAATTGAGGACCAGAGATATTAAATAATTTGACCAAGGTAACACAGACACTAAATGGAAGAGCAAAGATTTGAACACAGGACCTCCCCTTCTAAATGTAGTATTCCGTTCCTGAACCACAAAATCCCTAGTCATCAATAGCCCAAATAGAACAGAAAATACAGACATTCTGATCTCAGCTCTCTGAGGAGCTATTTAGTTTACAGAACCAGCATCATAATTGCAGAGAGTTTTATATATGGGGAGATTAAAACTAAAACACTTAGAAACACCAAAAAAATAACCCAAACCCCCCCAAATCCAATCTCCTCATGCTGTAAACAAAGGAAGTCATAGAGATTAGTTACAGGCCCTTAGATTCGCACCACAAGTCTATCATTAAAACCACAAGTCAACTGGCTGACTAAATGTTATTTCTACAACAGCAATATCCTCCATAGGACTGACTCCAAATTTTTGAGATAACAATGCACTTTTAACTTCTAAACCCACACCTTGTCATGGCCTTAGAAACCTCGGTATTGCCTCTGGTCTGAAACAAAATGCCTAGGAAAGCATTACTTAGCCATGAAGCCCAGTAAGCCACCTAAGCCGAATCAAGCCTTTTCTTGGGCAATCACTGGCTAACTTGATAAAGTGCCTAGAAGGCATTACTAGGAAGGGGATTCTTTTCCTAAGAAGCCTGAGCAGTGAGCTGGGGCTTGATAGTCAATTCATTCAGGATCATAATAGGGTCTTCTAAGAATGATCATTCACAATCATTATAATCTCTTACAAGAGCTATAATAACAATGATAATATATAATAATGATACTTCTGGCCCCCACAATAATTGCAAGCCATCTTCTCCTACAGTGGAACAATAGAAATCAGAGGTAAGGCTCGAAGCCTTTGAATAATTCATGAACTATAGTTCTTGTATAGTACTTGTATCCTCCATCTCTACAAAAAGAGGAGAGTGAAACAGTACGTTAGTCATGCAAATTACTTTTTCAAAAAGATTTTATTTGAGTTTATAGATTTCTTCAACCCTTCAGTACAAATGGTATTTTCTTCCTTTTTATCCAGATCTGTGATTGCAGCTATGTGGGGACCTCCCTGGGTCAAAACTTCCTCCAGTCCGGCAGATTGGGGACTGCTTTGTGTTTTATAGTTTTGAGAGTTGCCTGGGATATTGAGAGATTAAGTGACTTGCCCCAGGGTCACACAGCCTGTGTGCATTAGAGGCAGGATTTATA
Organism: Pseudocheirus occidentalis; assembly: GCA_028646575.1. Classification (NCBI taxonomy): domain Eukaryota; kingdom Metazoa; phylum Chordata; class Mammalia; order Diprotodontia; family Pseudocheiridae; genus Pseudocheirus; species Pseudocheirus occidentalis. The sequence goes on from CM053594.1 coordinate 351,334,349, forward strand.
CCTAGGTTTTCGTGACTTCAAAACTGGCATCCTTTTTACTATGCTAGGTTGCCTCTCCTTGTGTGACTAGCCATAAAATCCTACTTTTAGCAGCTTCACAACTCCTAAGACTCATTCTGCTTGAACTGGCCAAGGATTTAGGTCATTAGCTCTATTGGAAACGTGTCTAGGTTTAGTCGGTTTTTGTAGTTACCTTCTAAAGCATAGACTCCTTCCGTGAGGCAATATGATGCTTTGGAAAGAGTACTTTAGTCTTTGTTGTATTTGTCCTTTGATTTTGAAGAGGACCACAGCCTCAGGGAGATGATGACATGAATTGCAGCTGACTTTGATTTGAGGGAGGGTGGGCTATGCAAGGTCACCAGCCTCACTTTCTCCACCAGAGCCATCTGGATCCAGTGACCAGATATTCATCAGGATGATTGGATATGACCCAGGATGCAATGGGAGACACTAGTCCTTTTAGGTTAAGGCCTTTTCAAGTACTCAGAATGAGATAACATCCATTTAATGAATAGACCTAGAGTCAAGGGATGCCCCTTTAATTAGAAAAAAAAGGGGGGAGAGAATAAAGCTGGTAGAGGAAAGAATATTTAATTTAGAGTCAAAAGACCTGGGTTCAGATCACAACCTTTAACATTACCCATGTGGCATTGGTCAAGTCACTCTTCCTGACAACTGTTTTTCTTATCTAAACAAATGAAGGATTAGAGTAATTGCTCTAACACTAAAGTCCCTTCCAGGTTGGAATCTGGCATCTCATGAACAGAAGTAGCAGTGTTCATATCATCTCCACAACTTCTCTGAGGGATAGAATGATGGCCATTTCTAAGTCAAGGCAAGGAAGAGAAAGGATATGTTGAACCAATATTCTGGGATCCCTGAGCATTCTCCATTCCATTTCAAGAGAAGAATGTATCCTTTCAGGGGATTCCGTAAATGGTCACTTGTGGATGCCAGGATTCTTGAAAAAAACAGGCATCCAGACCATTTACAGCTAATGGTCAGCCTCCATTGCTGGCAACTACTGTAACACCCCCAGAATCTTGGGTAAAATCAAGGAAGCATGGTTTAGGGGACCAATGGCTAGATGTCAAGTCTGGATACCTGGGTCAGAATCCTGGCTCTAATACTGACTTGGGTATGATATCTTGGGCAAATCAGCCTCTTTGATCTTCAATTTATTCACCAATAAAATAAAGTCGATTACATTTGCTACGATAACAACCTCCCAGAGCTTAGAGGACACAAATCTAGATCTAGAAAGAACCTTGAAGACTCTCAGTCCAATCCCCTAATTTTACAGGTGAGGACACTGTGGCCCAGGGAAGTTAAGTGATTGGTCCCAGGTCACAAAGACAATAAAAGATCAGAGACAGGATTTGAAGACCTTTACCCAGACATTGTTTTCCCCACCATACCAGGCTAGTTGCTTCATGTGAAGAAAATACTTGGTATACCTTAAAGCATTACATACATGTAATTGTTGTTATGAAATCTGTTTTAACTTCTCTGTTCTATAGAGTCAGGTGACGCAATAGACAGGCCCTAGGTGACTTAAGGCACAACCGTCAGTCTGATTCTATTTCAACTATAAAATGGGGATAATAACAGCACCATTTCCCCAAGGTTGTTGGAAGCATCTGAAACAATATTTGTAAAGTGTTTAGCACAGTGCCTGACCAACAGAAGGTGCTTAATAAATGCTTGGTTTCTTTCTTTCTTTCCTTTCCTTTCCTTTCCATGACCCTTTCACACACACTGCTGAGGCTTATGTCCTCCTAGTTCATAAGGGAAGCCTTTCACAAGTTCCTTTTCTCTGGGGTATTGGGGACTAGGTATATCATCTCTCCCAGGAGTATTTTTTTAAAAATATATCTTGCTAGACTAGCCAAGGACAGACAATAGTAAAACTTCAGACATCACTGGGAGAGCTCTTTGGACAGGGGCTTTCTTAGGACTCCTGAGTTCCTATCATAGAAGACTCTTGGTTCCTACTCCCAATAAGTTAGAGCATGAGTTTACTGCTGCCCCCAACTATCACCTCATAAGTTCCCAAAGCTAGAAAATTAGCCTCAGATGTTCTGACTTTTCCTTAGAAGTTGGTTTCACATCAGGTTTTGAGCCCTACCTATTTCCATAAATTTTATTTTCCCCAAAAATATATTCTTCCCATTAGAAGGAAACCAGCAACGCTGGCCACTAAAGAATCCAGTTCAGGAAAATCTGGACTCCACAAATATGTAAATCATGGAACAGCAAACAAATGTGAAACATTCATGGAAATCAGGACCCCATGGTCCTACTGGGTTCCATCTGCCTCAGATTTTCTCCAAAAGGGAAGACATTCACACTGTTAAAACCACAATTCTATGGCATTTAATAATTTACAAGCTTACATATATTCCCTTACTTAATTCCTACAATAACCTCTGAAGCAAATCCTATAGATATTATTAGCTATCTTTCACAAATGAGGAAAATCAGACACATGAAGGCTTGATAAGTTGCCTGAAAATAGTCGGAGGTTGTGTGTGTGTGTGTGTGTGTGTGTGTGTGTGTGTTATAGTTGGAGGATTTGAACACAAGTAGCTCCTGACTCCAGGTCCAGAGTTTGTTCCACCACATAGCCCTATTTGTCTTTGGCTAAGGTGCTGTCTCCGGAAGATCCATGCTAAAATAAGAGAAAGTATCACATGAGGTCTAAGAGCATGATACCTGGTTGAAAATAGAACCTATAGAAAGTAGGACACAAGGCAAATAAACTATGATAGTAGAGTAAGGGTCTGGAAAGAAAGACACATGACATTAGATAGACAAGGATATCTGGAGGGTACTGTGTGCCTAGGCTAATCACTCAATAAGTATTTGATAAATGCCTACTGTGCATCAGTCAGGCGCTGTGCTAAGTGCTAGGGGTCTAAAGAAACATAAAGAGGATCCCTGTCTTCCCTACCCCTGTTTTAGTGGGGAGAAATTGTAAATTTATACATAAATAAATACATTGTATATACACATACTCATATAGACACATACAGATGTGTATGTACACATGTGCATAGCACACACATATACACACATATATGTTTATAAATATGTATGTTTGTGTATTGCATGCATGAGTGTGTGTGTGTGTGTGCGCATGTGCATGTGTAGAGGGAAAGAGACAAAAGCACACAGAGAGAGACTAGTGGAGAGTAGAAGTTGAGCTGAGACTTGAAGGAAGCCAGGGAAACCAGGAGTCTGCCCACATCAGATTAACTGAGGGGTGTATGTGAAGGGATGAGGATGGAAAGGGCAGAAGGAGGCTTTTATTTACTCATGGGTCTTTTATGCTTTAACATTTTCTAGTCAAATACAATGAATTTCCCTCTTCCTTGGAAGGAAAAAACTATCTAGGCTAGCCTGCCCTCTAGTGTAGCTTTCTATTTCCCAGTATAAACTGAAGAGAGGAGGCTGGGTAGGGGTGGACGCGTGCTGATCCCAGTAAGGTGCAAGGCTGTAGGAATGGCAGGATGCCACTGTCACCAGAACCAACTGTTAACAGTCCTTTCAGAAAGAATCATATACTTCCCTCTACATGTCATTATTCTTTCTAGCCACATCTAGCCTGTTCAATGTACTTCCATTTCAGATTAACAGACTATGCCACAAAAAAGGAGGGAGTGTGCATTTCAAGAAAGGGACTTAGAACCTGGACATGCCTTTTTACAATGAGATTATTCTGGAAATGATATCTTCAAGGCATTCATATTTACTTATAAATTCAAGGATTGTTGCTTGGGCTGGTTGCCTCTCAATATGCAAAGGGAAAAAAAGCTTGCATAGTAATTGAGACCAATTTATTGTATTCCAGGAGCCATCTCGACAGAAAAGCTCACGTTAAATTTTTTTCAGAGACTGTTTCATCTCTTCTCCAACCTCACTGCAGTCAGAAACTAAGATAATTTTGAAGATGTTACTCAAGAAAGTTCACATTTTGTGGTCAGTAGTCCCATACATCACTACCCAACTCATACCCCCTTTTGCAAGAGATACAAATTCTTGGAAAAGCTATAGATTGATGATACATAGAGAGACAGACAGATGGATAGATAGAGAGATAGAGAGATAGATAGATAGATAGATAGACAGACAGACATAGACAGACAGATAGATGGATAGATAGCTACATACATACATACATATATACATACATACACACATGCACACATACATACATAGTTCTGGTAGCGTTACTTTTTTTTTCTTTAACAAACTTTACAACATAATCCTGGTTCCAAAACATACCCATTATTTTAATTCCTTCTGATCAAGGCTCCTCTTCAGATTTTCAGCTAGAACACTTATAGTTACCCCAAAATGGCCTCAATGTGGCCTTGCAATTTATGCTGGCATAGTGCTCAGGTATTTCACAATCTTTTTCTTTCTCTAGAGTCTAGGAAGCCAAACATCACCCTTCACCAAATTGTTCCTCTGTGTGTGTGTGTGTGTGTGTGTGTGTGTATGTACAACCAGGGGTTCAACGAAGAATAGTACTGACGAGTTTGGGAGAAGAGAAATTTTTATTTTCTAATTTTCTAATTTTCAGCTTTGAGAGAGTCCAGATTCTCTTCATGGAAAGAGGTACTTGAAGAGAAAGAAAGTCTCTGGGAAGTAGCTTACATTTAGGGAAATGACTCTTCAACCATGTCCCCATCCTTGGCTTACTACGCTAGAGACTTCAGGGAATTTTGCCGTGGTTGAGATCTGGGACTCTTGCTCTCTCAATTGACCTGAGTTATTTCGCTCTAAGTGGGAGACCTTGTTCATTGTGTATTGTGTATTGTCTGGTATATATTCTTATCTATTAACTTCTTTGATTTCTGTTTGCTATTGGCTTCATTGAATAAGTTTATTTGCTATTGGTTACATGTGCTCTTTGTGTAACTGTTAGAAGCAAGAAAAGAGTCAAGCCTTGCATGTATAGCCTGGAGCACTCCTTTCCTACTAAGGGATACTATTAAGGAGCACAGCTTAAACCTAAAAAATGATTTCCCAAGACTAACAATACCTAAAGGGCAACTAGGTTGTGCAGTGGGTAGAGGGCTGGACCTGAAGTCTGAAGACTTATCTTGCTGAGTTCAAATCTGAACTATACACTCTGTAACTGCATGACATCAGGTAAATTGCTTAATCCTGTTTTCCTCATCTTCACCTATAAAATGAGCTGGAGAAATGAAAAACCATTCCAGTATCTACCAAGAAAAATCCAAAATGGAATCCTGAAGAATCAGGTACAACGGGAATGACGGGACAAGAACAAAAACTGTTTAAGGGGGCAGATTGATACAGCCCTCGCCTCCTCTCTGTCTGTCTGTCTCCGTCACTCGCACTCTCTCTCCCACTTCTTTTTCAGAACAGAGTGGCCAACCTCATGGTCCCAAGGTCTTGATTGCCTCCTGGCAAGAATAAAAGTTTCCCTTGGAGAAGTGTGGGATGATGGAGGTTCTAGAGATTCATGATACTCTTTCAGCCACATCTAGACAGACTCATGTAGACACATGTAACCCATATGGGCAACACATAACCCTACATGTGTGTGTATATACACACACACACACACACACACGTATGTGTATGTCTATCATCTCTATTTCTCCATAGTATCTATCTATTTATACACAGGTGTGTGTACTCCCCTCAAAATGTGTTTTTGACCAGACCTTGACAGACTTCATTGGTGTATAGAGTGCTAAAGTCAGGTAATTCCTCTGCCAATGCAGAGCTGCATTGATTCTATCCCCTTAGACAATTTCCTGATAGCATAAGTGTCAGGGTCATGCAGCCCGTATGTGTCAGAGGTGAGATGAGAACCCAGATCTTCCAGATCCTGAAGTCAACTGTCTGTCTACTATACCTGGTAGCTCTCACAAAATGGAAAACAAATTATTCTTTCTCTCTCTCTCTCTCTCTCTCTCTCTCTCTCTCTCTCTCTCTCTCTCTCTCTCTCTCTCCTTCTACCATATAGTAAGCAAAACTATAACTGAGTTCTTTGAACTGAGTCAAATACAACAAAACACTCTCAGGGAATGCTTCACAAAAGATTCCCGCAGTTTAATTGATGATGAGGTGAGGGTGGGGGAGAGGGAGATAAAAAAAAATTGGCCCAGTAGTTGATATTTGCTGGAAACCACTGCTGGAGAGGCTACCACAATGAGGAGCAGGACAGGGCATGGTAGGAGTTCAGACTAAGGCACCATCTGGTAGTTTCCTACTTTCATTATTTTCATTAAGTCTTAAAGCTCTTTCTATGCTGATGAAGGATGGCAAGAGCTATCAGTTCCCCCTAAGTTAGGTACCCTAGGGCAAAGCTCCAGTTGCCTTGTCCTAGTTCTGGCTCTAATGATATATGTATGTAACATATTAAAGAAAAAAGAGTTGTTAATATGTGCACTGAGCTTCCTTTCCTCACACACCCCCTCCCAGTGGTCTTTCTCCCATCCTGAATCTTCCATACTATTCTATTTGAATCTCTACTCTGTACTTAAAGGCTAAATTATATATTGTGTATTTGAATATTGGTCTTACCTCACTACTAAATTTGAAGTTCCTTATGAAAAGGATAATTAAAAAACATATTTGCGGTTCCAGTGTTGAGCATAGGGCACTGAACGTAAACCGTCATTGAACAGATAGGAACACCAGGGAAATTCATGAATTAGAATCTTCTTTTCATTTCTGTTGTCAAAGCTAATTGATTCTTTCAAGTTGCCACATTTAAATGAAGAGGGGTTTAAATTTAAACTCTTACCTGTGATTCTGGGAATCTAGGCTCAAATAACATATATTTCTAGGATGTTAAATGACAGGAGAAAAATCGGGTGTAGATTTGAGAATTATCCACGGGAGCTGGCGAGGTCACCAAGTGAAGCAGTGTAGAGGAAGAAGAGGAGAGACTCCAGAACAGAACTCTGAGGGACATCTATGATTATGGACCAAGACCTGCATGAGAATCCAGTATAAGAGACTAGGAAGGAGAGGTAGAAGAAGTAGGAAGAACCAGGAGAGAATGTTGTCCTGAAAACCTAGAGAAAAGAGAGAATTGAGAAGGAGAGGGTGATTGACAGTGTCAAAGGCATGAGTCCAGGCGGGCAAGGACTGAGAAAAGACCTTTGGATTTGACAACTAAGAGATCACTGGTTACTCTGGAAAGAGCAATTGGAAATTGGATTGTAAGGGAAGAGAAGTGAAGAGAGTGAAAGGGAAGAAAGCAGAGGCACAGATTAGAGGAAAACTTTTTGATGAGTTTAGCTACAAAGAGTAGGAGATAGTAGGGAAGGGAAGATTAAGTGAGGGGTTATTTTTTCAGAAAGTGGATGGCATGAACATGTTTGCAGGCAGTAGGGAGTGAGCCAGTACATAGGGCTTTTCATTTCAGTGACTGTCTTCCAGAACAGAAATATTAACAAAAAGAGAATTTGTTTTGCTAACTTTGTTTCCCATGTAGAGATATGGTCATAAGATAAGAACACATAGTTGGGGCTTAGAATTGAAACAAGATAAGTGAAATCTCCTCATGTAGGGGAAGGAATACAGAATCAATGGCTTGGATGGGTTCTAGTTCTACTCTGGTGCCAATCTAACCATCTAACCTTGGCGATTCCTCTGCCCACAATGCATCTTTGTTTTTTTCAGATGTACAATGAGAATATTAGAGTAGATAAACTTTGGGGTTGTTTTTATAACTTTTCTTTTTCTTCGAGGCAATCAGGGTTAAGTGACTTGCCCAGGGTCACACAGCTAGTAAGTGTCTGAGGTCACATTTGAACTCACATCCTCCTGACTCTAGGGCCAGCACAATATTCACAGCGTCACCTAGCTGCCCCCCCCTTTTTTTTAACTTTTCTGATTTCATATGATTAAGTGAAAAGACCGTGGAGTCTTGAATGCTGGAGAATCCTACATGTATATACCCTGAGCATGTATATTGAGAAGCTAAATTTTAGTCCAAATGAGTGACTGAAGTCAGTCATGAGTTCTGATCACATAAGTGATGTAATGGCAAGGGCATAATTTCACATAAAGGTAAAAAAGACACAGGTATTAGGGGAGGCTAGGTAGTACAGTGAATAGAGCACTGGCCCTGGAGTCAAGAGGACCTGAGTTCAAATCCGACCTCAGACACTTAACACTTACTAGCCATGTGACTTTGGGCAAGTCACTTATCCCCAATTGCCCTACTTTAACCCTCCAAAAAGAAAAAAAAAGAGAAATATTTATACATTATGACAGCTGGTGGATAGACTGCTGGGTCTAAAGTTAGGAAGACCTGAGTTCAAATCCAGCCTCAGACACTTCCTAGCTGTGTGACCCTAAGCAAGTCACTTAACTCTGTTTGTCTCAGTTTCCTCATATGGAAAATGAGCCAGAGAGGGAAAGGGCATCTTGGCCAAGAAAACCCCAAATAGGGTTACAAAGAGTCAGATACAACTGAACAACAAAATTAAATTGATCTTGATGCTTTGGCTTCCTTGTACTTCTGAGCCTTATTAAAGGCTCTTCACTCCACAAGGTTCCTCTTACCTTCTGCTGTGTGTTTGTAGGTCTGGATGTAACAGCATTAACAACCCACCAAGGGCCCAACTACCTCCTTCCTGACACTTCAAACCAAAGACAGTGCCCAAAGCCCCTGAATTACAGACCAGAAACTGAGAAGTTGAGATACAAGCTCACATCCACCAAAAGAAGAGAAAAGGAGCAGAGACTGACCCTGTCTCCAAATCTCTCTTTCCAAGTGTGGGTCATATTTTTCAACAGTCATAGGATTCCACAGGCTCACCTAGAAGATATACCTAATGTGGAGCCCAGATAAATGGTTATAAGGGTAAATCCATTAGATTGTAAGCTCTTTGAGGGTCGGGACTGCCTTTTCCCTTTTTTTGTAGCTCCAATACTTAGTATGGTGCCTGGTACATAGTAGACCTTAATAGATACAGATCCAAGGGGTTTTAAGTTGCTCTTTTGCTTTGGTAGATGGGATTTCTCCACCAGGTGTTCCTTGACACTAATGAAATCACAGGTCTGGGCTTGTGGCTATTGTTGAATAGGAACAAAACCAATGCTTTATCGATATCTGTGTTCCATTATTTCTGTGACGAATGAAGCAGAGCATTTCACTGGAGTGAACACTTCAAGGTAGAAGGAGCTGATTACTCTTTTCATGTTGGCAGAGCTGGGCATAGGGCCTCTTTGCCACAGAAGGGTGGACTAGACTCTCACGACTTTAAGGCAGTAAATTGCGTAGTCTCTCTGAGTCTCAAGTTTTTTCATCTACAAAATGGGGACAATGATATTTGTAGTATTTACTTCTGAGATTGTTATGAGAAAAAACTTAAGGTCCTACTGAAATACGTTTTTTGAACATATGAAACAGTCACGTGAGTTTTCCATCTGAAAGTTATCCCCACTAAATGCAATATGGTTTGGTGGGTGGTGATCTGACCCTAACGTCAGCATGACCCTTGGTTCAGATTCCACCTCTGACACCTACTGGCTGTGAGATCCCAGAAAAGTCAGATTCTAAGTGTTCTCTCTAGGACTGGAAGACACAGATAAGGTGCTGTCCTTGCTGGGGAGTTCCCTGTGCCAGCTAAATCATGGGTTTAGTTCCTAGTCACTAGTGTAATCTCATTTGACGTTCACGTGAGAATGTGGAAGGCAACATATTTGGGCTGAGTAAACAATAGAACTAAATTTGCCAATCCCATTACTGCCACTCGAATGGTTTCTTTACAGGACTGGGTTTTTTTCCCCTTCATTTTCTAGGCTCACCAACATTTGTTGTCGCCATTGTCAGATCTTCCGGGTTTTCTTTACTCAATCCTTGGGTAGGGGAGGGGGGGAAGGAGAGAGGACAATTACAAATGAAACACTGTCAAAATGAAGGTTTGATTGATGTCCTGAATATTTTTTTCATAAGAATATGACAAGCCCAAAAAGATCATTCTCTTGCTATGAGCATTTGTATTTATTCCTCTAGTACACTGACAAATGATTTTCAAGTAATTTTTGAAACCTAAAATCTGTTAGAGATTTGAGATGCCAAGATCTGTGCTTCTCTAGGGTCGGTGAAATATCTTTTTTTAAATGACAAAGGCTGTAAATGGAAATCTGCTTTCTACTACAGTTCAATGGATCCCAACAGAAAAATGTGAGGCTTCATGACTGCTCTGAAGAGTTCCCATCTTTTGGGGTTGTACAATCTTTGTTCTGAATATTTTTCCATAACTGCAGATGATCTCTAAGTACTGAGAATGAAACTCTATCTGCTATAAATGTCTATGAACTTCAGGGCTTCACATACCCTCTCTGTTCTGGTCATCTTGTGTAATCAAATGAATAATCTAACCTCAAGCATTGACATCCATGAAAAACTGAACATGCCAACAAGACAAGTCATTTGATTTATTTACTTCCTAATGCTAGTGAAATCCCTGAATGGGTGTGATATTTAAGATAGCTTCTGGACAATGCTTTCTCCAAAGGAGTTGTGCTTGAGTCCCTCAATGAGGATATAGGATAAGGTCAAACAGAATAAAAAGCAATGAAGAGAAGTGATTGGGAGGAGCAGAGAAGGTCTTGGCCATGAAGGGAAAAGAAGGGGTACCATAATAGAGCATGAATTCTGTGTGTGCTTGTGTGTGTGTATGTGTATGTGTAGTAGTAGTAGTAGTAATAGTGGTGGTGGTGGTGGTGGTGGCAGAAAGTATTTAAGATCTGGCTCCTCTGGAAGAGATATCCTTGGCCAGACTTTCCAGTACTGGTTCCATTTTCTCTCATATACCCAACATACTGATCTCAGAAGGAGAGTCAGGATAGTACTTCTTCCCTGTTGCCACTTTAAAACTCTCCCCTTGCCACTATCATTTAGTAACCTCTCCTTCTTTGAGATATCCATTCAATCCACATCCTGGTGACTGTTGTCTTTTGGCTATCAGGGCATTTTCTTTCCTTTCTCAAGAAGTTCAGTATCTGGCTCACAATATACCTCTCCATTTCAGCTCCTGCCTTTTGATGAGGATACTTCAATGAACATGTTAATGTTCCCTCAAAGAGCCTAACTTTCCTGTTTCCACAATTTACTCAAGTCCTGTGATATTCTCGTATCCCCGATTCCTTCTCGGCACAATGATGGTCATACTCTTTATCTTTTATTCACAAGGGTTATGCTTCCATGATCAAGAAAACTGTGATTGTTTCATCTGATCGTGGTTATGATTCCATCTCTCCCTATGATTTACTCCATCGCCATCATGACTTCCAATTCTTCTACCTGTCGAAGAGAGGTCCACTTTCCAGGACCGTTAAGCTTATTCTAATTTCACTTCCCTCCCACAATATTAACCCTTTGGTTAACCAATCCAACTCCAAATAATCTTCACAAACTATTGACATCCGTCACTATTCTCTCCTCTTTCTCTCCTCTCTGATGATGAAGTGACCCTTCTACTCATCTATAAATACTCTGGATCTCATTTTCTCCTTTTCTCTCCAGCAGATTGATATCCAAATCAATCCTTCTCTTTTTAATCTCCAATCTCTTCTCATCTATTGACTGTCATCTACAAATGTGCCCCAAATCCCCTCTATCCTTAATAAATCCTTCATTATACCCTGTCATTCCCTCCCTTTCTTGGCCAGAATTCAAGACAAAGCAGTCAACTCTATTATTGATCAAGTTTTGGAAATATTAGTTATAGAAACAAAATATTGAGATATAGGCAAACATAGGCAAAGAGAAAATAAAATTTCATTTAAAATAACTACAGAATGTGTAAAATATTTGGGAAAGAGGTTTGGCAAAACATTAATCTAGACCAACATATTGTATCATGTGCCAGAATATATTCTTGGAGGATAACTGACATATGAATCTAATAGGCCACATCATAAAAGACTCATGTGTATAACAATATTTATATCAACTATTATACAAGCAAAGAACTAGAAACAAAACAGATGTCCATCTATTGGGAAATCAGTAAACGCATTATGGCTAATGAATGGAATAGAATATTGCTGGGCTGTAAAACAGCAACAACAAATGTGATGAATTTAGAGAATTTTCAATGACTTATATGAGGTGATCCAAGTGAAGTTAGCAGAACCATGCAAATAACATATACAGCTACAGTAATGAAAATGTAAGGAACAGTAACAACAACACAATCAAATTTGAATGTTGTGATTATATCAATCTTAACCCTAGAGGAAAGATATAAGATATGAGAAGGCACAGGAAGGGAGCTATGAGTATGGAATATTAAATATATCATGTGTTTTTAATGTTAGCTATTTTTATTAAACTTTCCCCTTTTTTCATCTTCATTGTAAGGTATGGCTCCCTAAGATAAGGTGGGGGAAGGAATATAAGTAATGTATCGCAGAAAGCATAGGTAATGTAAAAGTGATAAATACAAATTTAAAAATAAAAAAAGATAATTTTATTGGACTTTTTCATGTATAGAAGGAAAATTCATGGTTACTTTAAGAAGTTCTCATGTATCCAAAATCCCTATCAAATAGGCCATGACACTTCTTTGGAAGTATTAGCAACAGTGACTTTTTTTTTTTAAGAAATAATAGTTGGTGGAAAAAACTGGAAATTTAAGGGATGCCCATCAATTGGGGAATGGCTGAACAAGTTATGGTATATGAATGTGATGGAATATTATTGTGCTATAAGAAATGGGAAGGAGATGGACT
>CM053594.1:351347595-351407041 GCA_028646575.1 Pseudocheirus occidentalis
GACGACCGATTTTGAAAAACTGGACGCTTCTCAGCATCACACAGTTAAAAGACAACTATACAAGTCTCAGGATGGAAGGAGATGTCTACACTCAGAGAAAGCTCCAGAAAGATCAGAGTTTAAACGGAGACTGAAGCAATGCATGCTATCATTCTTTTCGATGTTTGGCTTTTGTTTCTCTTTCCTCATTGTTCACTCCATTGGCTATAACACATATACAACCAGACGATTGTACAATGTGAAGGAGTTTGCAGATCCTATACATGATTGTATGCCACCATTGGGGGGGGGGTCGGGTGGGGGATGGGGAGGAAGGGGAGAAAAATCTATAACTGAAGTGACTATGGAACAGTCTTGTAACCTAAAAGTGAACAAACAAGTTAATAAAAAAAAAAAAAGGAACAACAAAAAAAGAAATAATAGTAACTGGGGCAGCTAGGTGGTACAGTGAATGGAGCACTGGCTCTGGAGTCAGGAGGATCTGAGTTCAAATCTGACCTCAGACACAATTCTTACTAGCTGTGTGACCTTGGGCAAGTCACTTAACCCCAGTTGCCCCTTCCTTCCCCCTCCAAAATTATAAAATTTAAAAAAACAAGAAATAATAGTGCAGTATTGTCCTTCTTAATGTAATATTAGTCAGTCAAAGAATAAACATTTATTAAGTACTTACTCTGTAACCAGGCACTGTGCTAAGCACTTGGGATACAAAAAGAGGCAAAAAAAAAATAAACCTCACTCTCAAGGAGCCGACAATCTAACAATTAGTCCACAAATAGGTACAATTTATACTTACATCCTAGCAGAGAGCTGGTGCCCAGCATCCATGTGATCCCCAGCCTTTTGCTCCTACTGCCTCAATGGTTCAGGCAGCATTGGGAGCTGGAGTGCAACATCACACTCCCCAAACTTCCTTGCAGGAGTGAGGGAGGGGAGAGGGGTGGATTTGTTCAACTGAGTCATTAGTATCTGAACCACTGATTTCATCAGAAAATCAAATTTTTTGAGGATTGTAGATTAGACTTGGAGGAGATTTAGGATGCTATGTAGTTTAACTACTTTACAAATGAACCAAAGGAATTTAAGAGACTTGCCCAAGGCAAGTGTCCAAGGTAAAATTTGAACAGAAGTTCCCAAATGCCATTGTTTCCCCCATGATATTATGTGCCTTTTGGTCCCAAACTACCCTCCAAATGTGGAAGTAGTCCCCATTGTGGAACACACCTTTAGTATTTTTAGGTCATTGACTTCTATGCCTCAAAACCATGACAACTTGGGCATGACTTCACGTACTTAAAATGATGACAAATGTCAAATGCAATACTTGACGCATTTGTTTTAGTTTCTATATTATCAAAGAATAATGCAAAACCAAAACTGTGCATATGACAGAAAACTGAGTCTGAAAGAACAGGCAAATATGGAAGGGGATCGAGCACTCACATCATGGAGATCGCAGATGGCATGGTACCCAAATTAAAGATGGAATTTAAAATTACATAAAGTAGCTAAGAGCTTTGTCCTATGCTTAATATAATGCTGACATAGAGTAAGTATGTAATAAAACTTTTAAAATTCCTTCCAACTGGGTCGTTTTTCCTTTCCTGCTTTTAAGATCATGTAGGGAGAAGGTGAATTAGAGATTAAGGTTAATTGAATTTATTTTTCTTGTCTGTTATCATCATACCATCTGTCCTAACCAGAGACCCATCTATCCTCACTCTTGAACCAATTATTCCTATTTTTTTTAAAGTCTCAGTTGGAGAGAATTTGGGGAAGATGGCAGGGGAAGTAAAAAAAAAAAAACTCCAGGCTCTCTAGATTTCTTCCACAAAAAAAGACAGACCATTGCCTCAAAGTGAACTTTGAGTGGCAAAAATAATTAAAAGTCAGGGTAAAGTAGTTATCCTCTTAAGACAAGTTGAGAGGACCTCAGGAAAGATTCAACCTCCAGGGCCAGAGTTTTTGACCCATTGAAGTGTAAACACTGCCAAAAAACAAGCTCTGGGTACAGCTGGGTCCAGAGGCAGCCTTAGCTTTGGGAACTTTAACCTCATGGATAGTGTGGGGCTCAAAAAGCTGAGTAGGGGAAGACTGAAGTACAGTCTGCTATCTCCTGATGCCAGAGTCAGATGTGCTGACCAGACTTTGTCCCAAGCTGTGTCTGTGGGTTAGAAAAAGTAAGCACATACCTGCTGAGTACCATAGCATGAGGACAGGGACTTTGCTAGCCATGGGCACTTGCAGAAAAAAAAAAAAAAGGAGTCCTGGGTTTTGGTTCCAAAGCAGAGGGGAGAACTGAATTGATAGCACTGTGAGGTGTAAAATGGATAATTTCAGTTATATCAAATTATAAACTTCTTGTACAAATAAATCAATGTGACTAAGATTAGAAAGAAAGCAGAAAATCAAGGGAAATTTTTTTCATAGACAGTCTCTCAGAAGAAGGTCTTGTTTCTCAAATATATAAAGAACTTTGTCAAATTTATAATAATGTGTGTCATTCCCCAACTGATAAATGGTCAAAGTAAAAGAACAGTTTTTTGATGAAGAAATCAAAACTATATAGACATATGAAAAAATGCTCTAAATCATTATTGATTAGAGAAATACAAATTAAACCATCTTTGAGATATCATTGTATACCAAGAGCGGGGAACCTGCAGCCTCAAGGTCACGTGTGGCCCTCTAGGTCCTCAAGTGTGGACCTTTGATTGAATGAGGACCTAGAGGATCACATGTGGCCTTGAAGCCACAGGTTCCCTGCCCCTGCACCTATCAGATTAGGTAAAAATGATAGAAGCCCTTCAATTGGGGAATGATTAAACAAGTTGTGGTGTATTATTGTGATGGACTATTACTGTGCTATAAGAAATGATGAGTTGACTGATATTAGAAAAACATGGAAAGACTTGGACCTATGAAGGAAGATGACATATACTTCCAAAGAAAGAGTTGACAGATATAAATATGTTTAGTATGGTGTTATGTAGATGCATGCATGTGTATGTACGCACATATGTGTATACATATACAGGGGTGTGTGTATATACTGTATGAGTTTGTGTGTGTGTTCATGTTTAATTGTAACCTTCTCTAGAGGGAGCTGGAGAGGGAAGGAGAAAAAACAATTAAAGGTGTACAAAAGAGAACAAAAGAAAACTTAGAAGGAAGCACTGAAAAGCCAGGTAGCTTTGAAAACAATGTGTAATTTTTATTTCATAGCTTAAAAAAAACTGAACTGTCTTAGATGGAAATTTATGGTTTTATATTGAATCCTCTCTTTGTGTTCTGCTACATACATGGAAATGTTCTTTTTTATGCCCCTTGTTTTGCATGCAAGTTCAAATGAATAAATAATAATTTTTTTAACCTTCTTTTTTTAATTTTAATTTAATTTAATTTTTTTGCTTTTTGGAGGGCAATTGGGGTTAAATGACTTGCCCAAAGTCACACGGCTAGTTTTTGTGTCAAGTGTCTGAGGCCGGATTTGAACTCACGTCCTCTTGACTTCAGGGTTGGTGCTCTATTCGCTGTGCCATCTAGCCACCCCTAAATAATGATTTTTATAATTTGATAGTTGTGTTTTTGAGGTTTTTTTTTTTTTTACCAACCTAAGCTCATTCTAGAGTATAGGTTTACATTGCATTCATATTTCTAATCACTTCTTCTTTGTTCAGTATCAAATCCAGGGGAGCAGTTCTCTTTGTTGCTCCAGCTTCTGAACAATGAAATTATCAGCAAGGGTTAGTGAAGAGTTTATCAGATCCTCTGCTCTGAGGGGAGTGAGACTTTCAGGAAACGTGTGAATAATTGAAACCCTACCTCCCAAGTATACCTCATCTAACATACCTGTCATGATGTAAGAGAGAAGCATGACTGAGTATGGGAGATTGATTTGGAGTTATAGGAGAAAAGTGTGTAAGAGAGTGAAGAGACTGTGTGTCCTAGAGATGCAGTATTGATCCTACCCCACCCCCCCCCAATTCCAGAGGGGAATGGCGCCTTGGATTCTGGTGTTTGCTCTTCTCGGGTCTCTACCTCCCTTTGTTTAGGTCAAACTGGCAAATCAGTCCCTTTGTGCAGAATGTTTTCTATGCCACAACACAATTACTGCTCTGTGCACTATAAATGTTCAACAAATGGTGTAAATTAATTAAATACAAGGAAAAACAGCTTTGGAATGAGATGAGGTAACCTGGAGCCTGGCAAATCTTTTTGTACCAGGTCTCAATAATTCAGAGACATAAAGAGGCATACTATAAAGAGTATTGCCTTGGACACTGGCATTTTTCCTATTTCAAAAATATGTACATTTATTATTATTAATAATCTTTCCCTCACTGAGGATCCCTTGAATATTTTTTTCCAGCTTGCTAGTGCCAGCTCTGATACTAATTACAATCATTTGAAACCCACTTACTATTTATGGTTAATTACCTTAGACACACTATTATGCATATCATTAATGTGTTAGATTAAATTTTACTTATGAATAGAGATTAGTACAGTGATATAACATCACTCATATTGCTCATTATTGTTTGCTCAGAACATTTAAAAGGTTCTTTTAGGAGAGGGAAAAATGGGTTCTAGAAACTTGAAATTAACCACTTAAAATAATGATTCCCAAATCTGGGTTTTTTCTTGTTTTGTTTTTATAACCAAGGATCTCTTTCTCATAAAATCTTAAATGGTATTTTAGAATTCTCAAAATAATCTATTTTTATTCACTTTTATTTATAGTTAAAGCACTGGGTCTGCAGTTAGGAAGATCTGTATTCAAATCTAAATTCTGACACTGGTGATGTGACTTTGGACAAGTCACTTAACCTTTGAATTTCAGTTTCCTCATCTGTAAAATTGGGATAATAATAACATTTAACACACACACACACACTGTTACGAAAACAAAATGAGATAATATTTGTAAATCACTTTATAAACCTTAAAAGACTATATAAATTCTAGCTATTACTACATAGAGCATTTTAAAAGAGGCATGATATAAAATTGAATAATTATAAGGTACTAAAATTTCTATAAGTCTAGGAATCCAAAATTTAAAAGAAAGGCAATATTGATATAGAAAATCATTAGTTGGTATGGTAGAGACAGCTCTACAAATCTCAGGATGGAAGGAGATGTCTACATTCAGAGAAACATCTAGAAAGACCAGAGTTTAAATGGAGACTGAAGCAATGTATGCTATCATTCTTTTCGATGTTTGGCTTTTGTTTCTCTTTTCTCATTGTTCACTCCATTGGCTATAACACCTATACAACCAGACTATTGTACAACGTGAAAGAGTTTGCAGATCCTATACATGATTGTATGCCACCATGGCGGGGGTGGGGATTGGGGAGGAAGGGGAGAAAAATCTGTCACTCAAGTGACTCCGGAACTGAATCTTGTAAACTAAAAGTAAACAAAGTCAATAAAATAAATTTTTAAAAAAGAAAATCATTAGTTGGGGAGACTACTCAAATATAAGTGAAACAAAGTTGGACTTTCTTGTAAATTGAATTTAATTACTTGGAAAGTGCTTTTATTTCACTGGCAGAAGCATTCAATCATCAAGAGGAAGTTTTTGTTTAAGCACCTACTATGCGTCAAATATGTTTGCTGTGTTTTACAAGTATGTCCTCCCTTGGTATCTTTGCAAGAGCTGACTCCCATAATGCAATCCCTTCTCCCTGCCACCTCTTAGAATCCCCAGCTCCTTTCAAAGCTCATTTCCAGTACAGGCTCTTTTCTTGACCCAAGCTTCCTTTCAACTATCAGTTCTCCAACCTCAACAAGTTGATTTGGTTTTGCCTTGCATCCACTTGTTTTTTGAGAAGCAAGGTGACAAAATGGACAAAGAGTGGGTCTAGGAGTATGCTAAGACTTAGATTCAAGGGTACACTTGGCCATTTTCTGACTTTCTAATACTGGTTGAATCCCCTACACTCTCAGTTGTCCTTGGGCAACCCTCTATGACTGTAAGTTCTAGAACAGATGCCAGTCTGCATTTGTAGAAGGAGTTCTTCATTCTCAACTCTTTACATAGGTGGTTTTGAGAGTCCAGTTCCAAAAAATGAACAAACTCACTTTGTATGCAATTGTATGTGTTGTTTCCCCCAATAGAACAGAAGTCCCTTGGAGGCAAGGAATATTTTATCTTTGTCTTTGTAAACCCAGTACCTAGCAAAGTGCCCAGGTCAGAGTAAGTGATTAATAAAGGAAGAGAGAATGGGATGTTGTAGCAAGAGCTTCTGAAGGTAGAGAAGAGGAGACTCAAGGTGAATGGCCTCCATTTTCTTAGTAAAATCCTAGGCAATGTCATCATCTGAGAAAACAAGGGTAGGTGATTATATGGAGGAAACGAGGAGAGAAGAGAAATTTTGGAACAGACTTTAGGAGTAAGGCAATGGAGAATAAATCAGGGAGGAGTAGGAAGATTGCCTTGCAGCAGGCCTGAAATGATATGAGCTTAAACAAAAAAAGCAAAATCTTCTAACATAGGACTGTAGCAGTGCCTATTTTCCACATTTGAGTATTAAGAATGGATTTGGTTTGCTAAAGAAGGCCAGGAGCTCCAAATTTCATTTAAAAATAGCTTCGCTCGGGACATGACTGTGTTAGCAGTTTTACTGACATGGGTACTCTTGCAGACACATAGTCACCCTCACAGCAGTCAGCCTATCTACATTACCACCAATCAGACAACCCCACTGTACTCCTTTGGGACAATAAATGATGTCTAAAAAGCTGCTATTTTGTGAATCACTAGAGAAAGGAAGGAACTTTGCTAAATTGATGAGATTTTTTTTTTGTAAAACCCATCTCCTTTTGCAGGATAGTATCCCATAAATTACAGTACATTAAAGCTCTAAGGAACTCTACAAATCATTTGGTCTAATGCCCGTGTTTAAAAAGTGAGAAGATGGAGGCCTAGAAATGAAATCCCTGACGGGCCTGAGGTCTCAGACTGAGTGAACTGCAAATCCAGACCTAGCACCAGGTCTCTGGGGTGCCCGGTCTATGTACTTTCCATTCCACAACAGGATGGTATGAATACCTGATGCAAATCCTTCACTTGGAATGGAAGACAGTTACAACAATTTTTTAAAAGTTAAGATCAAGTTTTCTTTTCCACTATTCCCAAACCACTATCCCATAGTATTGAGGTCGTATCATATATACACACATAAGGCATTTGTTAATAAGCCTCCATTTACTTAAAGGAGAATTGATTCTAAGCAGTTGGAGCAGATAGTTGAGAAAAGTTGGGCAATACAACACAGATGGTGGAGGAAGTTAAGTGTGGAATAATAAGGGATCAAAAACGGTATTCTGATACTGGCTAATTCTCATAATCTGCAGATAATGGTAGAAAGTGAAAGCCTGATGATCAGGAAAGTCAGGTACCAAAATGCTGAGCAGTGATGGAAATCACAGTGATGCCTTCAGCTTACATCTTACACCATATGCTACAATAAGCTCAAACTGGACACATGACTTGAATGTAAAAGGTCATGCTAATAAAGCACGTGCTTACCTTTTATAATTATGACTGAAGCAAATTCTTAACCAAAGGACAGAGAGATTTTTTATATACAAGATTTTTTAAATGGGCAATTTTGAATACATAAAATTAAAACCTTTTATGGTAATAGAAATAATAAATATAGATTCAGCAGAGAAATGATAAATTAAGAAAGTTATTTGTACCACACATCACTGGAAAAACTAGATATCCAAAATATATGAGGAATCTGTATTAATAAGCCATTCACAAAACATAACCAATTCTCAAGGTGTCATCAGAAGATATGAACAATTTTCTTTTTTTTTTTTTTTTGCCTTTTTTTTTGGGAGGGGAGAAGGCAGGGCATTTGGGGTTAAATGACTTGCCCAAGGTCACAAAGCTAATAAGTGTTAAGTGTCTGAGGCTAGATATGAACTCAGGTGGTCCTGACTCCAGGGCTGGTGCTCAATTAACTTCACTACCTCACTGCCCCCCTCATACCAACAATTTTCAAAAGAAAAGTTGCAGTCACATGATCACATGAAAACATGTTTCAAATAATTAAAACTAAAAGAAGTTCAAATAAAGCCACTCAGGTTTTACCTCTGATCACTTAAACCAGCAAAGATGAGAAGAGATGGGAATATTCAATATTGGAAAGGTTGGGGAAAGACAGTCACACCAATGCTTTATTGGTGAAACTCTAAATTGGTCCAACCATTATGGATTTCAATTTGTAATTATTCTTTTAAAGGGTCTAAACTCTCCATATCCTTTGACATAACAATTCTATTAGTAGGTATATACTCCAAGAGAGTGAGAAAAAGAAACAATGGTATCAAAATATTCATAGCAGTACTCTGTGACAGAAGAGAACTAGGAACAAAGTGGGTTTCCACTCATTGGGGAAAGGCTGAAGGAGGGTAAGGGGAGATAATGGTGGTTTATGACAAAAGATATAAGGATATCACAGGATAAAGGAAAAAAGGCTGAATGATTTAGGAATGTATCTTTTATTATTTTATATTTTATTTTATATTATTTTATTATATTATTTTATAGTAAGAAATATTATGTTATTTTATAGTAAGAAATGATGAATATGAGAAAATGGGAAAATTTCTATTACCTGATTAATTATGTAGAGCTAAATAAGCAGAATGATGAGAACAAAATATAGAACGACTTTAATGATGTAAATCACTGAGTAACTGAAGAAACAATTCAGGTTCCAGGAGGACGGATAGCTACAGCACGTCCCACTGCAGAAAAGGGAGCACTACCAGAACAGAAGATGGTAAACACTCTCGAACTTGATTGTTGCTTCAGTCTGCAAGAGGATGCTAAATGACTGGTATAACTATAAAAGAGATCAATTACAATGTTAGATTGTAAATTTTTTGAAGGCATGTAGTTTTCACTTTCCTTTGCATCCCCAGTGATGAGTACAAGGCCTGGTAGACACTAAGTGCTTGATATCTGCTTGTTAATTAACGATTTAAGCAACAAGTGTCTTTAGAATCAAACATTTGAAGTGTCACATTTCAGGTGACTGCCGGAAAAATGTTAATGCATAATCTTTAGTCAATCATATTGTTGAGTAGCAAAAACCAAAAAATCATCCTGAAAGATTTTGCCTCATACAGCTCTTCCTCCAGTCCTCCTTAAAAATAATAATTTGTTTGAAGAGAAAGAGAATCATCAAAGGACATGCCCTCCTACCTGTTCTCCTTATGGAATCATGTATCAGAATCTCCTTTTCCTCCTCCTCCTCCTCCTCTCCCTTCTTTTTTCTCCTTCTCTTCCTCCTCCTCCTTCCTTTTTCCTTTATCTTTTGATGTTCTTACATCTTATGCCATAAACCACCATGAGTTCACCTTACCCTCCTTATCAGTAAGTTGCGTACATGTCTGTTTCTCAAACTATAGTCAATGAATACCAAAACACATTCAAGCCTGAAAAAGCCCAGAATATAATTTGTGCAAAACACAGCACCTTAATAATAACACCTACACTTTATATAGTATTTTGACATTTGCAGAGCACTGTTATACAGATATAATATCTTATCCCCATTTTACGGATGAGGAAATTGAGGCAGAGAGATCAAGTAATTGGCCTAGGTTCTGAGGCTGATATGAACTCAAGTCTTCCTGACTTCATTTCCAGTACTCTAGCCCTTGTGCTACTTAAATGTCTTGCATACTGTTCCATGTTGCTTCAGACCCAACTCTTTGGAAGCTGAAGGAGGACAAAAATCCAAAATGATTAGAAGGACCAGCGGGGAAGGGAAGCCACGAATACATCTCTCTTTGAGCTTTTGGAGAAAAGCAAGCTTTGGTGGAGAGAGGAGAGGGTTCTTTGCTTAACCTAAAGAAAAGAAAGGTCCCATATTGATTCTAAGATTGGAAATCAATTCACTTCAGAACTAAGCTGAAAGAAATTCCAGTTAGTTTCCCCAAACTGGTTAACAGTATTCTATTGTTTGACACAGACCATCCCATGCAGAGCTGACCAGCTGGTAGAATTGAACGACATTTCTGGCATTTTTGACAGTTAGCATTATACAGAGCTTTAAGCTTTGCAAAGTGCTCTACATATGCTATTGTATTTAACCTTCTAACAATTCTGTGAGGTAGGGGTTATTATCCACATTTTACAGAAGAGGAACTGAGGCACAGAGAGGTTAGGTAACTTGCAACTTACATGTAGTAAATATCTAAAGCAGATTTCAAACTCAAGTGTTACTGATTCCAAGTCCCACACTCTATCCATTGCAATATCTAGCATAGAAAAGGTATTTTTTTTCTCGCTTGTAGACTCCTTTGACAATTTGATGAATCCTATGACCATTTTTCTTTTCTTTTTTTAAAACTGTTTTTTTAATTTTATACAAATGCAAAAGATTAAATACACAATAAGAAAACCAAAAATAATAAAAGAAAGAAAAACATGTTGTGCCCAGCAGAACATAAGAAAGAATTCGATAGCAATAAAACTCCATTTCGAGAAAGCCTGTGTAATAAGTACTATGCATTTGTGTTGAGAATTGTCCATCTTTGCTTTGCCTCCTTATAAGTTTTCTTTTATTTTCAACTGTGCACTTTTTCCTTTGTTATTTTTTCCACCTTTCCCCACCCCATCCCCATCCAAGAAGGCTACAATTAAGCATGGATAGATTTATACATAGATATAGAATAATACATGCACATATACATATATGCACATACATATCCATATATATGTATAAACATACTTTCCCTAACAAATTCTACTCCTGATCTTTGTTTTTATGTTTCTGTGTATCTTTTATTTCCTATCCCTCCTAACACCTCTACTTCTACCCACTACCTTGTCCTCCTTTACTTAACCTAGCCCCCTTCAAGGATCCCTCCCTAATCCTCCCCTTCCCATTAATCTAAACACCCTCCTATACCTTCTTTCATCCATTCCTTTACCCTCCCTCTAGAGATCCTTCCCTTATCCTCTTCCCCCTCCCTATCCCCTTAGCATTTAGATCTATGCATTGATCCCTCTTGAACCCATTCCTGAATGAAATCAGGTTTTCAGAACCAATAGCCCTTTGCCCCCATCTAATTCCTCTGGGTCAGTTCTTTCCCTTGCAGTGCATTTTTATAAAATAATTGCTCTTTTTAATGGTTCCTAAATGATTTTACTTTTTAAAGTCACATCACCCTCCCACCTACCTCAATCTTCCTTACAAACTACCTAATTACTAATAATAAGAGTATTAATAAGTCTGTCCTTACCGAGTTTGGTATATACCTCATGTTTCTCTTGCTTCCTGTATGTCAAATCTTCTATTAAGTTCAAGGTTTGTTTTTTTTGTTTTTTAAAAGCAATTTATTAAATATCCATTTTTTCCCATTCAGGACTGTGCTTAACTTTGCCAGGTGTGATATTTTTTTTTTACCAGAATGCCAGTTCTTTTTCTCTCTGATATATACTGTTCCAAGAACTGCAGTCTTTCAGTGTCACTGCTGCTAGGTGTTGAGTAATTCTAATTGTGGCATTGCCATATTTAAATTGTTTTTTTTCTCTTGATGCTCATGATATTTTATCTTTGAGCTGGTTCCTGGACACTTCATTCTTAAGTCCATGACGTTTCCACTTAAATAGTTCCTGGCCACTTCAGTATCAAGATTCATTTTTTGATCATAGCTTTCAGGTAATTTGATTATTCTTATGTTTTCTTGTCTTGATCTGTTCTCCGGATCAGTTGTTTTTCTTAGGAGATGTTTTACATTCCCTTCTATTTTTTCATTCTTTATATTTTGTTTTACTCTTTTTTGATGTCTCATAACTTTGCTAGCCTCCCCTTGCCAATTATGATTTTCTATGAATTGTTTTCTTCCTTAAGATTCTGGCTCTCCTTTTCTTATTGGTTGGTTTATTTTCATAATCTTGTTTTTCTTGGATTTTGTTTGTTTTTTAGTTTTTCCTCAGTCTCTCTCGTTGAATTTTTAAAGTCTTTTTGAAGTTCTTCTATGAATCCTCTTTGGGTAGATAAACATTTGACATTTCTCTTTGAGGTAGAAGAGGGTTTCTTTACTTCAGTATCCTCCTCTGAAGATGAACTCTAATTGTCTCTATTTTCATAGTACTCTCCACGGTTCTATTTTTCTCCTTTACCTGTGCATTTTCTTTTTAATCTGTAGTAGCTTAGTTTTTGTAATCACCTCTAGTCTTGGGTATGGGGTCTGGTGCCTCTGCCCTTAGATCCTCCTTCATTTCTCTCCTTTGACCTGGAACTGAAACCAGCACAGCATTAAAGACCCAAGGTGAGGTCTTTTCATCATCTTGACCAGAGGCAAGTTCTCAGCAATCTCTGTTCCTACAGAGACAAAGCTTAACAAAGCCACAACATATATTACCAGTGTCCTTATCAATTCACTCTCTGCCCACAGAACAGTCTCAAGACCCCTGAAAACATCAGCAAGACCCTCTTCCAGGATTTCTGTAAATATATAACAAAAAAATCCTTCTTCAGGGCTTCTGAGCCAACAGCAAGGTGTAATGCCAAGCAAAAGCAACACCCAAGGTTCGGATTACCAGCATAGCAAACCCCATTTATTCAGCAAACATTCACAGAACAGAGAAAGTCAAAATACAGTGTAACTCATACATTTCACAAGTAAGTTCTTCATTCAGTCCAGGTACTACTCCACCCCTAGATGGTGCATGCTTTTAGTCAAAGTCTCTTCTCAAATGGAGATCAGTTTCCAGTCATCACAAAAAGGCCAAAGGTTTCCCACCCCTGGACTCAAAATAATTACAATACCGTCCATTAACACCAAGCTAACTCTCAAAAGGGAGCAGGAGAGCACAAAAGGCCATCCACCCTTAAGTCATAACAAGGTCAAGATAACATCTCAGCATAAAAAGGCCAAGGAAAGACCTTTCTTTCATCTTCACTCCAGGCAAGCCCTCAGCAATCTCAGTTCCTGGGGAGACAAGACTCAACAAAGCCATAGCCAGTGTCCTCATCAAGTCACACTCAGGCTGTAGAACAGTCCCAGAACCACTGAAAGTAAAATCAAGGCCCCCTTCCAGTATTTCTGTGAGCTTACAACAAGAAAGTCCTTCTTCAGGACTTTTGAACCAACAGCCAGGTTAAAGGACCTCTACAACAGCAGCACTGTCCACCATCAGGTGAATCTGGAAAAACAACATCAAAACAGACAGAAAAAATACCAGCATCACAGCCATGCCTCCTCAGTTCTCAGCAGCTCCAGGTGGCAGTCCTCAAAAGGCTTGGGCAGCTCCAATGGGCTCTTAGCAGTCTCTCTCAGCAACTCAGGCTCAATGACACTGGATACTGCTCTCCCCAAATGTATTTCTTCTTCTGGCCTTCTCTGGGCTTGAGCCTTCCTTTCCATTCATGGCTCCTCCAAGGTCAGCTCCCTCTCTTCATGTCAACAAGTCCATCCCACCAGTGGGATTCACAAACTCTGGGTCTTAACACTCAACCCAAAACACAAGTCAATTCAGGGGCATCTCCAAATTCCATTACCATTACACAAGGTTTCAAGACCTCTGCAATGACAGTACTGTCCTTCACTAGCAGATGAGTCTGGCAAAACAACACTAAAACAGACAGGTGGAATACCTGCACCACAGCCATGCTTCTTCAGTTCTCTGGTAGTCTGACTGGCCTTAGGACCCAGAATAAATCTCAGCCGGCTCCCAGAATTAAAATCACTCCTACCAGGTTTTCAAAATCAAAATTGTTTTCTCCATCCTTAGGAGAAGGGGTGCATGGGCTTTTCTCTTCAGCCTTCCTGGTGGCAGCAGCTTCAGTCTCCATGATTCTTGTCTGAAGAAAATTATGACTCAGTTCTCAGTCCAGCAGTAGCAGCCCAGCCTCCAGATGCTGCTGAAAGAAACTCTCTCTCACCCCAGCAGAACATTCTCCAACTAGATTCTTGCCAGAAGAAATTCTGACTATGCCTCTCTGGGTCTTTTCTTATATATAGCTTTCTGTTTCAACCAACCCCTTCCTGTTATGACAGAAACCAGAGATAGGAGATCATACCTTCTGTTTCCCCAACAGTGGCTTGATGAGTTACTAACAGCTAAGTACCTGCTACCTTTGCTTAACTTGAAACAAGGTGCTAAGTATCTGCTTACTTGCCAATACAAAAAAGGGGTAATTACCATTACAAGTTTCTGTGGCTGGGGCTGAGGCAGCCTCCCAATCCAGCTAACCCCAGGGTTTGCCACTTGCTTACATGAACCTAATCTAGAGGTATTTACTCTTCACAAAGACCAAACTTCATCCTAGGATTTTTCTTCAAATTTTCTGATTGTCCCAGGAGGATCCATGTTTTTCCCCCCACTCCTATTTATTTTTACCACTTTATGTTTGTCCCAAGGCACCATTTTATCTCTTTTGTCAAGGGAAATCTTGAGAGCTTGTAAGTTTCTGACCTTCTCTGCCATATTCCCAGAATCTTCTCAGAACCATATTTTTAGAACAATGCTCTCAAATGCATAAAGTAAAATATAAAGAATTTCTAAGGAATCCAATTGATTGAACTATAATTGTCTAAATATTAAAAAAAACTTCACTTAACCCAAGTTAAGAAACCTAATGTAGAGGGAAAAGATATAGTTTTCTTGCCTTTCTTGATAGTTTTGTAAGATCATTACCCCTCCAAATTTTTATTTTGGAAGGAGGAAGACCAGGCAATTGGAGTTAAGTGACTTGCCCAAGGTCACACAACTAGCAACTATGTCAAGTTGTGTGAGGCTGGGATTTGAACTCAGGTCCTCCTGACTCCAGGGCTAGTGCTCTATTCACTGAACCACCTAGCTTCCCCTAACTCCCCCCCCAAATCTTCATTGTCTTTTAAGAAAAGTTATAACAGATTCTCCCGTATAACCCAATTTAATTGCCGGAACAGTGGATAATGGGCACACAGGAAATTAACAACTTAATAATAGCATAAATAGGTTGCTAAGATATGAAACTGATAGCAGAGTACCAATGGGGCTAGACAAAAGGAATACCCTTCATGTCCATGTAACATTTGAGGTCATTTGCTCTATACTTTCTGTTGATGGAATGACCAAACATCTTTCCCAAGGAGAATTATTTGCATTTGTTGTATGTGGCATGATGCTGTATGGATGTATGTGTATGTGTGTGTGTGTGTGTGTGTATGTGTTTGCTTGGGGGAATACAGAAAGGAGAGGATGTGAATGGAAGAACTTGTTGCTGCAAAAATGGTTTCTCTTAAGCAAACAAGATTAACATTCACTTTCCCATAACCAAAGCTATCTTCTCTCTTACGTGAAGGAGGAGTGCTGGAAATCCCCATGAAAAAATGCCTTTGACCTGGTAGGTTTTGTCTGGACAAAGAGTGTATCTTCACACTTTTATCATTATATTTATGGATTGTAAATCCTTTTTTTTGTGGAAAATCTCCAACATCTCAAAGTCCTAAATCAGCTTGGTAAATCTCCAACCCCAGGAGCTCAATTGGAGCAGAAGCCCCTTCAATAACCTGAGATTATAAAGGGTGATGTAGGAAAGAAAAACAATGAAGGTTTCAACATACATTTCTTGTGTCCCTGAAGGCACATCTTGGGGATCAGTTTGCATGTGCAAGGAATAAGACTGCTCCTGCTGAGAATGCAATTTTTGTGTAGCCCCAGCTCCAACTGAATTAAACAATAAAACAAAGAGATAGTCCCTCAGGAAATTAACTTTGGGGCCACTAACAAGTCCACCATTGTTTCCACAACAAAATATCTTTCTTTTCCATCAGTGGATTATGATACTGGGAATACAAGTCAATATTGAAAAAGAGGGAAAAGGTTGTTCAAAGACTCCACTTGTATTAGTTGAACCACCTCTGCTTCATGGACCCTCCATATACACACTCTAAACCTGTGATATCTCAGGTTCAATACCAAGTAAACATTTGACCATGACATTTCCCTCTTCAATAAATGACATTGGCTCTCTATTACCTAAGCGATAAAATATGAATTCCTTTACATAACATTTTAAGGCTGTTTACAACATGACTCCAGTCTACCTTTGCAGCCTTATTATACCTTATTCTCCATTCATATGATGTACAGTCCAGCTAAATTGATTTCTTGCTTTACTTAAGATATAAGATTCCATCTCCTATTTCTGTGCCTTTGCCAGTGCTGTCCCTCATGACTGGGATACCCTCACCATTGCTCCTTGGGCTTCCATAAAACTCAGCTCAAGTTCCACCATGAGGCCTTTTCTGATCCCTGCAGTTGTTAGTGGATTCCCTGAAATTACCTTTTACTTACTTTGCATGTAAGTATATATACAACCTATGTAACCAATGATTTAAGCCTAGGCATTTACATAAGACTCTCCTCCTTGGAATTATTCAGTCTTCCATGCCTGCATGAGGGGTGGAGTTTTCAAAAGAAGAAAGTCTTCTGGCATATGGCTTCAAGAAAAGTTCTATACACTCCCATGGTCTCTTCAGGAAGAGGCCCCCCAAAGGAGAAAAGACTATGGGAAAAAACTGACATGTAGAAAAGCCAGTGCCTAGAATTTATTCCTATTTCCATCTTGCCCCACTAGTGACTTCTGAGAATTTCCTCTTGGATGAGATCAGATACCCCTATGGCTCTTCTGAAGCAGCTAGGTAACACAATGAACAGATTGCTAGACTAGATTTAGGAACACCTGAGCTCAAATCTGACCTTAGATGCTGACTAGCCCTGTGACCCTGGGCAAGTCATTCAACCTCTGTTTACCTCAGTCTCCTCATCCGGAGAATGGGAATAATAGTAGCACTTATCTCTTGTTGTAAGGATGAAACAAGACAGTATTTATTAAAGGTGCTTAGCACAACATCAGACACATAGTAGGTGCCATATGAATCTTAGCTATTTTTATTATGTTAGATATCTTGCTCGTAGTGGGAGAAATCATGCATTCTGTGCATTGTCTGGTATGTTTTAATTTAAGTAACTTATCTGGTTTCTGCTTGCCATCAGCCTGGGCTTATTTACTATGCATGGTTTAGGATGGTTTGCCATTAATTAGCATGGAAAGGGAAGACAGTCAAGCTTTCATATGGACCTCAGGACACTCCTTCCCTCATTAAGAGATGGAGATCAGGAGAGAGGCATGGACCTAAAAATCACATTCAGTAGACTAGCAATATGTAAGGGAGCTAGATAAGTCTAGTCTGATATTCCCTTCCTGAAGAGAACAGGGGCTCAGCCTCATGGCCCCATTATCTTGCTTTCTTCTTGATAGAATCAAACTCTCCCTTGAAGAAGGGTAGGCAAGACTCTGAAGATGTCTATCCATACCTTACTGCAAGATGCATTTAGACAAACCCTTTGAAAACCTGTATGGGCAACACACACCTTAGGTTTATATATGTGCATGTTTTTGCTAATGTAATGTAAGCTCCTTGAGGTTAGGAATCATTTGTCTCTCTTTAAAAATATATTTATATATATTAGCCACTAGCCACTATACACAGAAGACATTTAATAAATGCTTGTTGGTTGTCAGTCAGCTAACATTGATAAAGCGCAATGTGGCCAAAACAATGCTAAACACTGGAGAAAAAAAAAGAAAAAAGAAAGGCAAATCCCTGCTCACTGTTGAATGGGGAAGACAGTATGGAAACATCTATTGACAGACTATAGGAATAATGCAATTTGGAGGCAATCTGAAGAAAGTCACTGAGATGAAGGAGTAAGAAAGGCTTCTTGCACAAGGTAGGAATTTAGCTGAGACTCCAGGGAAGTCAGGAGGTGGATCTGAGGAGGGAGTGATTTCCAGAAAAGAGGGACAACCATCCAAAAGAGGAAGTCGGAAGAGTGTCCTGTTTGAGGAATACCCAGGAGACCAAGGCTGAATTACAAAATATGTGGATGGGAGTCTTTGGTGTTTGTCCTTTGTTTTTGAAGAGTACCAACTACATCACAAGGTAGTGTTTTGACTTGCACATGCATTGCATTTAAGTGAGACCAAGTTGTATAAAGTCTTCAGCCTCACTGTCTTCCAGAATCATCAAAGTCCGATATCAAGACAAAGGTCAGGATGACCTTGGCATCTTCAATGTCTTACCAAACTCTAAGAGCTCCATAGGGCCTGTCATGCCACCTTCATGGCCAGTGGAATGAATTATTCTCATTCACCCATTCTGCCAAGGGAAGTTGTCACATGCTTGG
The DNA here is from genome assembly GCA_028646575.1 of Pseudocheirus occidentalis. Lineage (NCBI taxonomy): Eukaryota > Metazoa > Chordata > Mammalia > Diprotodontia > Pseudocheiridae > Pseudocheirus > Pseudocheirus occidentalis. The sequence goes on from CM053594.1 coordinate 351,365,822, forward strand.
GGTCTTGACATCCCTCTAACTCACTGATGGGCTTGAGGACCATTGGTTCCCCTCAACCTGGTTTAGCCCATCTGCCAAGGTGGTTTTACCAGGATGTGGCTTTTGTGCATGCTACAACTTTTTGGAGCCACAGGCGAGAGCTGGGGAGCAGGTGGGCACCAAAGGTGTGTGATCAGCCCTGAAAAGGGCTCGGCAAGCCCTCACACCAGAGGTGCTGGGCGTCCCTAAGACCCCATACATAGAGCACTGGAAAGGTAGGAAGGAGCAAGGTTATGATCAGTATCTAAAAACCTTCATGATAGCTATTACATCTCATTTATTTTGTAAGGTTCAAAAGACACATGCCTGTCAGCGTGTCTTCTTCATAACAGCTGGTCAGCCACATGACAGCTCACCACAATGATGGCGTCTCAACACTCTTGGCTTCACTAGTAGTTACCGAATTGGTAGCCTAGTTCATGGTAGCCAATCCAAACACTTTATCTTTGAATGAAATAAAATCCCAAGCAACCACAGTTCTTAGGCATGTGAATTTTATTAAGGTCTATGCCTCAGACATTATAAAAACAGAGATGCAACACACAGAGTTGTTGAGCGAGGCCCATTTCAAACAATTTCCACCCACACCCTGAGTAATGTCTAATGGAATTATGACTTTCATGAGATTCCGGGTGATGGAGGGATGTGGAAAAGCACAGGATCCTGCAACTTCATAGGGACAGGCCCTTCTTGTAGTATAGTGGATTGGAAGTCTCTGCTTACATAAAGAATCTGACAGAGTTAGAGGCAGAGGGTATCCTTATTCCCTCAGTGGGGAGAATATGTGGAAATGAGCATGATAATTTATGTCTGTCTCTCCCTTTCTAATATAGAATAATTTCCCCAGGCCAAGCTACTGTGTAATACTAGTGAAAGCCCATCTCTGGCTCCTTAATGTCAATAACAGCAATATCCCAGGTTTCTTTTCCAGGCTCTTGTTCCTAAGATTGAAGAGGAGCCTTCTCTACCAAAAGCCATTATAGAGGTACATAAATTACAAACAGCTTATGCTTCCTAGACTCTCTTTGGAGTGTTGGGGAATGTCTTGATCAGCTGAAACCCAGGTCTGTAGAAATGATGACAGTAGTATTATCCAGCCTGTTCCTCCCAAGCCTCTTGACATGTTCAGACAGCAGAACATGTGGCAAAAAAAAAGAAATTTTTTTTTTAAATACTGGATTTGAAAATAGAGGTCTTGGGTTCAAATCTCAGTTCTTATGTTTATTGCTCGTGCAAAACCAGACAAGTCTCTTAATCTTTGCTTGTGTGAAACTGGACGAATCTTAATTTTTGTTTGTGAGAAACTAGATAAGTCTCTTAATTTTTCTGAGCCTTGGTTTCAAAAAGAGTGGTTTGGTTATATGATATCCAATATCCCTCTCATTTCTGACATTCTCAAGTCCTGTGATCTCTTCTTTTTTGTGGCGTTACCACCTCAAAGGTTTCAAGTATTACAACTATGCAAAAAAAATTATCTATATTTATTGGAGGACTATTACATGCCCAGAAGATGAGTTAAAGTTGAGAAGAAAAAAGACATTTGTGTATGGAGAAAATATAATATTTGTATGGTAGATTGATACCATTAATTGCTACCTTGGTTTTAAAAGTGTATCAAGGTGTTCTCCTGATTTTGAGACTATACCTAGGGACCTTCCCACCTGTCCCATGTTACCCCAAGATCAAGGAATGCTCTGGTCACCTTCCACTCAAAGCCATAGCTCATATGATCCACCTTACACATTTTGTTTGATCCCTAAAGAACAGTATCAGCATTTTGACCAGGCAGATATTGGGATGATCTTAAGATTCCAGTTGTTTTTGTAGAAGAAAAAATATTTTAGACCTAAAGTCTAAAAGTGCATGTGCGTGTGTTGGAGAGGAGCAGGGTAGTACAATTCATGTCTGTAACTACTATTAACTCCTCTGAATGATAAAGGGTTCAGATCGATAGGAAAGGAAAATATGACAAGCCTCTTAAAGGGATGTGAAGGGCTAGCTAGAGCAGCCATGGCTAAATGTCAACAGTCACAGCATGTACTCAGGAAAATGTCAGCTCTAAGAGCACAGGGCCTGTTTTGGTTTTGTCTTTGTAAGTTAAGCACCTAGTATAGAGTTTAATTGTTTAATATTAAATTAAATTTAATTAATTAAAATAAATTTAATTAAATTTAAGATTAAATATTTAATAAATGTTGAATGTATAGGGTTTAAAGTGTAGTTAGAAGGTACAGTAAAGAGAGTGCTGGGCCTGGAGTCAGGCAGACTCATCTTCCTGAATTTAAATCTCGCATCAGACACGTCCTGGCTGTGTGAACCTGGACAAGTCACTTAATCCTGTTTGCCTCAATTTCCTCATCTGTAAAATGAGTTGGAGAATGAAATGGCAGATCACTCTGGTATCTTTGCAGGAAAACTCCAAATGGGGTCACAAAGACTTAGATATAACTGAAAAATGATTGAACTGTGATAGGGTTTAAGCTATGGAGTGACCTCAAAAGTAAAATCTGAAGAGCATTCAATGATTTTATTGACTTAGACTGCTGCGTATTTCACAAAGCTTTCTTCATCTGCTTCAACCCCCAATGAGTGCTCCCTCCTCTAAAGTCTTACAATGAGGACTATTTGCTTCATGGCAGGCTATTTTATGGCACACCTATTGTGTACTATGTCTTTAAACTTTCTGAGTCTAAACTAGAAGTTTCCTTATAGTATCTGTGAGGGTCTAACAGAATAATGACTTTGAAAACCTTAAGTTGTCACATGAATATGAACTGTTATTAATACAGGTGTTCGTGTATGTGTGTGTGTGTGTGTGTGTGTGTGTGTGTGTGTGCTTTACCTCTGCCAGTAGAACGTGAAGTCCTCAAAATAGAACTATTTTGTCTATGTCTTTGTATTCCTAGGGCCTAGCCCAATGCCTGGAACATAATAGACATTTAATTAATACTGATCGATTGAGTGTTGATTTCATTCTTCTCATATTTATGTTCACTGGAATTTAGAGAGAAATGTTCAGGTGACAAGTTCCTATTGTACTACCATTCGTTTGTTTAGTGCTCAGGAAGTCATTATGCAGGAGAATAGAACAATTTATTTCAAAATAATTTCAAACAAAAATTTATTGACTTTAACAAATTATTTTTCTAATTGGACAAGATTAACAAGATGTAACTTTCCTATAGACACACTAAAAGTATCTTCAGGACAGCTCCAATAGTAGATAGGATGACGGGGATGGGAGGTACTTCATCTTGTTCCTATATAAGTTTAATTTCTTTGGCTAGGCCTCTATATTTTGAGAGCTTTCCATTTGGGGTAGTTTGAAGATTATGAGTATTCCATATGGCAACAGCTATTAAACGTTCTTAAATTTTGTGGGTCAATGGTATGTGTATGTGATAATGTGCGGCATTACAGTCGAGAGAATACTCTTGTTCCAGTAGAGTTTATTCATTGGATTCCCATAGATGTTGTAGGATTTGTTTTTGCAGCATGTTAATTTTTAGCGTACTAGTTTAACAATATTGAGTACCTAATGGATAATCCTGGCCGGTTACTTGTATTCAATAAGTGTTTTTGCAGTCTAAAGTGATCAGTTGCACCATTTCTACAGTTTCCTTGTGAAGTCTACGGTTAAATCTTGTCAATAGATGTGGGCTCCTTAAGAGTGAGCTTCTGAAGTTGATTCTTGATATGTGTCACTATCATGAACCCCTCCATTTCCCTAAATAAATCTTCTTAAGTCAACCATTACTTTATTAGCACATTTGTCAGTTGAGTTCATGTGGATGTTATTCATGTAAGTTCTTTTGGTTCTATTCTTGAGTGTGAGCCCATATTGTCAGCTCTCTGGGGGTGAATCAATATTAGTTAAATTTGATAAAGCAAGTGGTTTAGATTTATTATCACTAAATTACAGAATCTGAAAGTAGGAAGAGACTTTTGTAGCCATCTAGTTCAACCTGTACAGAAATCTCCACTTTATAAGTTCTCACCCAGCCTCTGTTTGAATACTTCCAAAAGGGGAGAGAAGCCACCATCTCCTATAGTGGCCCATTACACTTTTGAACAGTTCTAATTGGCAGGAAGTTTTTCTTAACTTCAAGTCTAAATTAGTTCCTTTGCAACCCTCTGTGACCAAAGAGAACAGATCTAATATCTCCTCATGATAGCTCTTCAGATATTTGATGACAATTATTATGCACCCCCTGAGTCTTTTCTTCTTTAGGTTTCCATGCCAAACATGATTGGTTTCTTCAACCAACACTTATCTGACATAGACATAGATTCTCATTGCTCTCCTCTGGACATTCTCTAGTTTATCAATGCCCTTAAACTCTGGAACCCAGAGCTGAACACAATTCTTCACATGAGATCATTTGCATTATCTGGGCCTCTCTTTCCTCATATATAAAATAAAGGTGCTAAAATAGATGATTTAAAAGGTCCCTTCTAATTTTAGGTAAAGAAACTACGAAAACCAACTCTACAACTCTAATCTGATCTGTTTTGTCAGTTTTCTGATAAAGAAATCAAAATAATTTATAGTCATATGAAAAATCCTTTCAATCATTATTGATAAGAGAAATAAAGTTAAAACAATCTTAAGACATCATTTTACACAGATGAGATTGACCAAAGTGATCAAAGGGGGAAATGACAAATGTCGGAGGGGATGTGGGAAAATGGTGATACATTCATTGTTGGTGGAGTTGTGAACTGGTGCGACCATTTTGGAGCGCAATCTGGAATTATGCCCAAAGAGAATTTAAGCAGGCATAGGATTAAGGTATAGCGGTGCCATCCAATGGGACGTTGTAAAGGCAAGTTAGAAAATGGACCTGTCAGTCTCTTACTGCTGTTCCTGTTTCCTTGCCCTATCTTCCCTCTCTTCTTACTGTTAACTCCATGGAAAGTTTGCATTGGAGAGTGGATACCTAAAAGAGTAGTGTCCAGAAGTACTACAGAGGGAGTCTGAAGCTGCTCATACATAACTAACATTTATAACATCAGAAATCTAGAGCTGGAGTCATTTGATCCAACTCTCTTCACTTTAAAGATGAGGAAATTAGAGCCCAGAGATGTTTGTCCAAGGGAACACAAGCAGTGAACAGCAGAGGCAAGACTCAAACCCACGTCCTCTCATGTCAGATCCAATGCGTTGTGTTTCACTGCTGTCTGATGCAGAATACTTCATCAGAGAAGGAAAGAGTCTCTGTTCTTAATATTCTTTCCTTAAGTATTTTTGTTTGTTTTCTTGTTTGTTTGTTGTTGAAGCAATTGGCATTAAATGACTTGCTAGTCTGAGGGCAGCTTTGAACTCAGGTCCTCCTGACTTGAGGGCCAGGGCTTTATCCGCTGTGCCACCTAGCTGTCCCCCTACCCCCTTTTATTTTGGAGGCAATCATACATGTTCTTGTTGTTGAGTCATTCCTGGTTGTTTATGACCCCATTTGGGTTTTTTTGGCAAAGATGCTGGATTACAGATGAGGAAACTGAGGCATACAAGGTTAAGTGACTTTTATGGGTCACACAGTTAGTGTCTGAGGTCAGATGTGAACTCAGGAAGATGAGTCTTCCTATCTCCAGGCCCAGCACACTGTCTACTATGCCACCTAGTTGCCCTTGCTTACATCTTTGAAAGAATAAACAGACCACATTGGACTTTACAGTTAATAGTTAAGAAGGGGTGGCAATTGCATTGAATTGGTTTTCTTTCTTATTAGAAACAGAGTTTTTCAGAAAAGCCCTGGTGAGGCTTGGAGGGTGGCAATTTATCTCATCTTATAGAAGCCAGAGGGGGGAATCAGAAATTAGATAGCTAAAAAGTTGAACATACAGATGAGACTCGAGGCCAAAACCCCTGTGCCAAAACCTGTCAGAACAAAATGTGAGCCTCATTAAGACATTATTTGTTATCACGTAACTCTGCTATACATCAGTTTGTGATTTTGAGACCACACCTATTTAGAGTTAAAATATGATTTAACTTCCAAAAGAAGTGTTGATCCTGCCCAACAATCCCAGAATCATAAGTTCTTTTGTGTATGAGGCTAATGCAACTATACGTTTAATCCTAACCTTCAAGTGAAACCAAATTTTCTCCATCCCATTGATCTGGGCAGGGTTCCCAAAAGTCAAAATTTAATCCTAAGTTCTTAAATTTTTACATTGGTCTCTGATACTTGGAAGTTATTTTTAAATATCTTTTTAAAATGTTTTTGTTTTTGAAACAAAATGAAATTATCTTTGGCCTCTTCTCAAGGATATTGGCTCGTTGGTTTAAACTCCAACGGCTTGAGAGAGAGCCAATCACTCTATAGAACTTGGGACTCACAGTCTGCTTTACTAGACATACGAAAACCAGGCTAACCAGAAACATATGTAAGCCAGGAACACATCAGTGGAAGCAGGAGGGACAAGGGATGGGGGCAATTTAAAGGGTCCCTTCCAGCCCTAAGGAGGTTTTGAGGGATCTGGTAGAGCCGTCTGTTGTTTGTCCATATCTGTCATTCTTTTCAGCGCTGCACACACATTCAGCAAATGGATTTAAACCCATAAGTTTGTTGCTAGTCTGTTTTCCCTTTGTGACTTAGCAACAACTTTGATTCTCCTCCTCCTTTTACTTCGTCCCACCTGCTTTTTTTGGAAATAAGAAAATCGAGTTTCTAGACATGGGGAGTAGCTTCCAGAACCAAAGGAAATGCATTAGAAGGATGTCTAAAGTGAAGCAATATCCAAAAGAGAACTCCTAGAGAGCTGCAGTGCCTTTGGAAGATAAAAGACAATATTGGTCATGGAAAGAATCCCCCAAAGTCAGCAGACTCAGATATTTGAGTCAGTAACAAGACTCACTCCTTTATAGAAAAGGTATCAGATGAGATGAAAAGGTACTTCCTTGCTCCATTAAGTAGGAATGATACAAAGTCAGTACATGAAGAATGACAGGCTGATTCTGTAGGAAGTTAACTCATAGGATCATAGTTTTGAGTTGGAAGGAACCATAGAGGCCATCAAATTCTTGATTCAAGTAAAGATTAGGGTGAGGATTAGAGGTTGTTGATATTGTTCGGTCATGTCTGACTCTGCATGACACCAAGGATGTTGCCCATGGAGTTTTCTTGGCAAAGATAATGGAGAAATTTGCCATTTCCTTCTCTGATGTGTCCCCATTTAATAGATGAAGAATTGAGGCAAACAGGATTAAGTGACTTGCCCAGGAGCACACAGCTAGTACATGTTTGAGGTCACATTTGAACTCAGATCTTCCTGACTCCAAGACCTGTACTCTATAAAGTACACCACCTAGCTGCCCCCAGATGAAGAACCATTTGAAGCTTTGTCCTCGTTTTTCAGAAAGATGCAATGGCTGAAGGAGAGTATATGCATATTTTCTTGCTAGGATTAAAAATTTTAGTGATGTGATCAGAATAAACAAAAATACACTTGCTTCCCTTTCTTATTTGTTGCATTTATGTCACTGAGAGTCCCTCATGTCTGTGTCTTCTAGATTCATAGTTTGGCATCGGGAACAGATCTTTGAGGTCACCTAGCCCAATATCTTCATTTTATACTTGAAGAAACCAGAGCCCCAAAGAGTTAAACAATTTTGCCAGTGTCACCTGAGTAGTAAGTGACAGAGTCAAGATTTAAGCCTAGCCTCTTTGCTTCCAAATTCAACATGTTTTCCAATGCACTGCCCTACCTCTTGGAATTTTCAGAATTTGGAAAAGACCATGGCTACAAAACAAACAGAAATTAAAAAGATATATCCATGCTACAGAGGGTATTCCTTGAAATTTAGTATTGATTTTCTGGAGATAGCTTTTAGCTAAAGCATTAAATTTACCCTGATGAGAATAATAGCAGTAATAACTGAAATTTTTACAATAATTTATGTAAATTTAAAGTAATTTACATATATATGTACATGCAAGCCAACAGGCAGATAGACAGATATACCCGATGGAGACAGCCTAGGAATCTGAGCCCCCAAATCCTGTGAAGAGTGGTGCCCACAAACCACATGACTTGCTTTCACCCCAGTCCTTATAGCCATTACTGAGGGGAGAAATCATCATGGTCCACCTTCCTCCACACCACCAGTAACTACTGCTGGCAAACTACCATAAACATGCAGATAGACATAGGAGCCCTGGGAGTGGCAACATCTCAAGAACATTTGTCTTACTTCTAATGCAGCTCTCATAGCCACCATCCAAGCTGTGGAGAAGGCATCAGCTATCCCAATCTACCATCAGCCAACCAGCAAACACTGGGGAGGTAAGCCAGTCCAACTGAAGTGGCAAGGTCCCTAAGGGGAAGGGCATGGGAAGGCACAGGAAGTAGCATGCACCAGGCAGGTCAAACCACCACATCTTCTTTGATGACTTTCTCCCCTCAGACACTGATGGAGACATCCCAGGACCCTGAACCCAAGAAACTTGGTAGTAGCCCAGCTTCCAGCCCAGTGTCCCCAGCCATCATTCTGGGAAGCAACTTCTGCGGAGATGCCGCCTGGTGACTACTCTTGAAGATGCTCCATTCACAGCTACTGAAGACCCAAAAAGAAGATTCTTTTCACTAAAGTCCTTGACACTATCAAATAAACACTAGAAACTTGTGATTTTTTCAGTGGAAATGACCATAAAGAAAAATTAACATCTTTTTTTCCCATTGTACCCTGAGGACCATGGGAATTTTCCATCCAAACTGGAGTTGAAACATTCCAAAAGCATTATTTCCACATTAGAATGTTAGCTCCTTGTGAGCATAGACTGACTTACTATTCCATTTGTATTCCTAGCATTTAGTGCAATCTTCATCCATTCACTCTTTCATTCATGCATTCGTATTGATATGTATCAATTGGCCCTCTTCACAACCATGTAGGATTGGTATGGCAGGTACTGTTATCCTCATTTTGTTGCTGTTTAATTATTCCAGTCAAATCCAACTCTTTGTGACCCTTAATGGGATTTTCTTGGCAAAAATACTAGAGTGGTTTGCAATTTCCTTCTCCAGTTCATTTTACAGATGAGAAATAGGGGCAAGAGACTCATCCAGTGTAAAGCAGGCTCTGAAAGTGTCATGACTTGTCCAGGAGCACACAGTCAGTCATCATCAGGAGCAGAGCACACATCTACGTCTCTCCCAGTATGCCATTCTACCAGAGGTCCTGGGCTGAGTTTGCATACATTAATTGAAGTAAAGATGTTTTAAGAGGGAAAGAAAAAACTTTCTTAAAATTGACTTGCTATCTCGGAGGAGAGTTCACTTAGGTTTCAATTAGCAGATAAATACTTCAATATTCTAGGCCAATATTTTTCATATTACAGGTTTTTGTGCTCTGCTCTTCAATGTGCTAAGATCAGTGAACTGTGGAAGTAATTTTCAGAAAAGAGACTTATGATAACAACAGAGCTAGTAAGCTTTCTTTTTTATATTTAACTTTTAGTAACATTTTAGTAGTCTTTTGTATTTACGTCACAGTCACTTCAGCCTCTGTCCAGATTGCATCCCCTCTTAACAAAGAAAAACAATTAAGTGAAAACATTTGATATAATGACCATAGACAATTATCTGAACAAAGCCCTGTCTTAGTGGTCCCCGTTTCTCTTCTTTGGTAAGGATGTATATTTATTATCTATTCTTGAGGACCTTTGCTAGTTTTTCAACTATTCTGCTTGATTTCCTTTCAGTGACCTTTCAAGTATAGTGTTGTAATTATGTGGATTTCATTCTCTTGGTTCTGCTTATTTTGTTCTGTATCAGCTCATGCAAATCTTCCAGTGATTCTTTGAATCCTTCAGATTCATCATTTCTTACTCAAATAGATCTGTGCTCCCATTATTTGGGAAATTATTTCCAATAATACATATCACAGCTATGCTAGTCCATCCTGCACAATTCTTTTCCATGTCTGCCCATAAATTCTCCAGAGGGTACTTACCCAACATGCTGGAGGTCTTTTTTTACTTTCTCCCAGTACTGTGAAAGTAATAATAATGATAAAGCACTCTGGTTGTCAAACTATGTAAGTAGACTATCTTCTCCATGTTTCCTTGAAAAAATCTTTTTTGTGTGGGTTGATCTGCAAAGTTCTTAATTGATTGTACATTATAGCTTATTTGTTCTCTCCATGTACCTCTCCACTGGCCTCTGTATGGTTCTAATTTTTAATTCTTTGTGGATTATTGCATTCTGCTTCTTGCTGACATAGACGAATACTAGCAAATTGTTGGTAATAAAAAAGATGGGCTTTTGTTTCCATGGCAGTCTTTGGTTCATTAAAAGAGCTTTGAAATTTCCCAAAGGTAATCCAGTCTGCTGTCTTCTCTCCTCTTTAACTCTGGACCAAATTCTTCATCCCAGTTATACATACTGATAAACAACTTTATATGCACCATCTGAGTGCATGTTGTTTTCTGGTAGAACAAAAGACATTCTTCATCCACTTGACCTTTTCTGTGTGACTAGTGAAGAAAAAAATTTAGGCACAATTGTTTTAAGCTGACTAAATTGCTTTTAGGGATTATTATTATTATTATTATTATTATTTTGGTCAATAGTTTTGACAAATGACTTACATTGGTTTACATTCCATCCAAAATTATTGTTATTAGTGTCAATGTCATATGTGTTGCCCATTTCAAAATTTTTTATTGCATGAAAGGAATCATATGAATGCTCCAATTTATTCAGCCATTGCCTCATTCGGTGGAACTCCACATTGTTTCCAGGTCTTTGCTGCCACAAAGAGGACTACTATGGACATTTTGACATAAAGAAAGTTTTCTTTGTAAAGCTATCTTAAATGGAATCAGTCCTCCTTTTGATGACAAGATATTTATGAAGTCACATTTTGTTGGTTATTTTTGGAGAGTTAGACTTGCTTTGGCTAAGTCTTTGAACAGAAATAGAGAACTAGATGAAATGAAACTTCTGCTCCAGCAAACTTTTTCATTTTAGTTGGGAGGTACGAAAGGGAATATGTGGTTATAAATTAAGGACTTAGGCTCTTGCTTTATGTTGGAAGCAATTCATATTATGATAGATATCAAATTAAAAAGGTATCCATTTGAAAATGAAATATGGGATAAGAAATAAACGCAAAGGAAGTCCTGTGGCTTAGTGTGTAAATGTTTTTAACAACCAATTCAAAGAAGTATTCAATATTTAAAAGTTAGGGGTTTTGAATTTTGAAGCTATATGAGCAGAGCCAGTGACCCCACACTTCTATAGATCATAATTTTTCAAAGCTATAATAAAGCTAATACCTAATATTTCTATAGTGTTTTCAGGAACACAAAGCACTACAGACATATGTATATGTGTTTGTGTGTATATATCCTATATATGTGTGTGCATGTATATAATGCATTATACACATATATTTACTTTCAGGTTCACAAAGCATTGTAGTCATATGTATGTGTATGTATGTGTGTGTATGTGTATATATGTATATACATACATTTTATGTGTAGAAAATCTCATTTGATCCTCAGAAAGTCTTTTGAGTTGTGTGCTATCATTATCCCCAGGTTACAAATGAGAAAACTGAAGCTCAGAGATGTTAATTCACTTGGCCAGGGTTACACAGTGTCTGAAACAGGATTTGAACTAAGGGCTTCCTGATTCTAGTCCCAGCCCTATAGCCATTGCCCCTAGGTGGGGCAATGTCTAGCACTGTGTGCCTGGTCAAGAAGGGATAAAGGAGAGACTACTTTCAGATTACTTTTGTAATTGGTCTTGTTTGTCATAATTGTTTGACCCTTTGTTTTTTCCTATTCAGCACGATGATACCTAATTTGAACTGAAATCTTTGTGAAGCCAAGTGGGATTACTGAACCTAAAGTCTCGTCTATGAATTCTTCTGCAGTTCCACGTCTGATTTTTTTTAATAAAATGGAGAATGATTTATGATCTCTTCCTAAAGTTCTTCTGGTCAACAGTCATTTTATCTACAGTAACCTCCCATTCAAAAAACTTAAAGAAGCAGAATAATCTTCTAGACTGTAATGAGAACAGGGCAATGACAAATGAATGAACTGAGAGCAGATATCTATCCCCCAAGCAACCATAGGGCATATTCCCTAGGATCAGGAGAGAGTCAAACTGTCTCCCACAAAGACTGGCTTTCCCCCAAATGAAGACAATTTTTTTCTCTACTCACTCCGTCTCCTCAGCTTAAAATATGCTCAGCTCTTTCCTATTTAAAACAAAAAAACCCTTTCTTTTGGAGGCTTATCCCTGTTCTGTCCCTAATCAAGAAAGGTAGTATAGAGCAATGGACACTGAAAGAGACCTGAATTCAAGTTCTGCCTTTAATTCTCACTGGCCGTTAGACCACTCTCAGACAACTCTCATCTAAAAGAAGAGAACACATAGCTGCTGATTTACAGGGAGAAAAAGAGAAACATCAGAATCCAGGAGCTCCTGACCTTGGCAGGTAAATAGATAAAAGGACAAATGAATGAATCAGTGAATGAATGAATGGATGGGTGGATGGATGAATGAATGAATTGATGAATGAATGAATGGATAGATGGATAGATGGATGGATGGATGGATGAATCAATGAATGAATCAAAGAATGAATGAATGAATCAACAAATGGATGGATGGATGGATGGATGAATGAATGAATGAATGAATGAGTAAATGAATGAATGAATGAATGAATGAAATCATGGGTTGGACCAACAAAATGCACTCAAGCTCATATTCTAGCTCTTTCTTCTCTTTTATTATCAAATTTCTCATAAAGTCAACTATTATATCCATTACCTTACCATATTTTATTCTTTAGTTCACTGGAACCTGGCTGCCCCAACTTTGCAATCTGATTACACATAATTCCCCTCCATACATTCTTTGATAGAGTTAAGCAGGACTTACCACTGTTCCTCATTTACAGCACTTAATTTCCTATCTTTTGCACTGTCAGGAGCCTATGCCTGAAATGTCCACTCCCTTCTCGCTTAGACCTCTTAGATTCCCCTCGTTTCCTTTAAGTCTCACTTTATGACACAGAACAAGCATTTCCCCCCCAGTTGTTGATGCGCTCTTCTCAGAAAACACCTTGGATCTAGCCAGTCAATCGGCCAATATGCTGATAAATGCCTACAATGTGCCAGGCATTACATTAAGCTGCAACTGTAGTTGTTGTTAAACACTGACAACACAAAGAAAGGTAAAAGACAGACCATGCTCTCAAGGAGTTGGTAATGGAATGAGGGACACAACATGCAAACAGGAGAAGAAAAAAGAAATTTACGTGATCAATTTATTACATGTTTAAAAGTTGTACATAGTAGGCTTGCAATTTTATGGGCAATCATCAGTAACCTTTTATGTTATGGAAATGTATGTTTTATTCCATAATTAAGAAACCATACATTAAATCACAATTAAACCATAAATTAAAAATAAAGGAAATTTTTTTTAAAAGAAATCTTAAAAGTGTATAGAAACAAGGTCAGAAAAGGGAAAATTAGGGATAGACTCAGAGAGAAGACACTGAGATTAAGGAGAATTGCACAAAGGCTTCCTGCAGAATGTAGGAATTTAGCTAAATCATGAGGGAAACTAGGGAAACTGGGAGGTGGTGATGAGGATAACAGGTGCTTGTTATCTGACTGATAACTGATTGATCAATTAATTTCTCTGTATCAGGGATTGTGCTCTACACCAAAGATAAAAACACAAAATTTAAGACAACCTCTGACCTCAATGACCCAATAAAAGGGGATGGCCTTTTCTCAATGGTTTTTTCTGGAGCCATTACAGAAACCAGTTATGGTTAAAAAAAAAAAAAAAAAAAAAAAGAAACTCCAAGTTCTCTCTAATGTTGGCAAGGGTTGCCTTTTGGAGTCTCGACCACACTTCTCACCCTACCGCCTGAGGAGTTTGGGTATTTCTGGACTTATTAATCAGATCAAACAATCCAACTGAATTGTCTGTAACATTGTATTTATCCCACTTGAAACATTTGTGAAAGAAAAATAATATAATATAGCCATGCCACTGATTCAATTCTCTAGATCCTCTGAGTTCTCCCTAAATTAAGGAAGGCCACTACAAAGCTTTGTGCTTTTTCAAAAGTTTTCAATCACCTCAAAAACTGATCTGTGAATTTCTACTTTGCTTTCAATACTGATAGAGGGCTGATACAAGGAAATGTCCATTTGAGAAACATTTCTGTCATCTTTTACAAGATTATGTCTGAAGATGTGGTACATTCTGTTCCCCAGCGTCCCTTACATAAGGAGCCATGGAATAAATAAAAAGGACATGCCAGGAAAAAATGTTTACCTTTCCAGATAACTTGAGAACTAGACAACCTATAATTTTTTTTTCTTCTATCATAGAGGAAGGAAGCTCAGAATTAAACACAGAGTTGCAGACAGTAGTCTTGTATAGTAGCAAGACCATCTAGGGTTGTGCTGGAGCCAGCTCTAACTAATAGCTCACATAAGCCAATTGTTAAATTTTTAATGGTGAACATTTATATCACAGAAATTGGCAAATGCTACAAACCAAGGTCTTATTGATTGTCTAAATTTAAGAGGGTAGTAGAAAAAAGTGTTCATAATGCCAATCAAAGCTTAAAAGTGTGCTATGTGTAACATATTTTCACAGAAAGCTGATTGTTAAGTATAACTCTGACTAGACCTGAAATCAAGAAACCTGTGTTCAAATCCTAGCACTAACACTTATGGCCAGCTTGTATGGCCAGCTTGACCTGGGGAAAGTCACCTCACCTTTCAAAGGTTTCATTTCCTCATAAGTGAAATGAGGGAGATATTTATAATCAGAGGGTTGTCTAACAAAGCTACCTCCATTATTTCATTTCATCTCCCAAGAAATCTTTGAGTTTTTTTGCATGGGAGAATGCTGTTGTCTGTAAGGCAACTTTCTCATCTACAGAATCAAATGATGGTCAACAAATGGGCACTGTATTTTCCATATACTCTGTACTTTGTGTTTTCTTCAGTTTTCATTTAATTTTGAGGCTATGCTGCTGTGATTCTCTGGGAAGTGCCAACTATGAAAGTTTTCTTTTATTCTGATGTCATTTATCCTAATTTCTTTTATAACCCTTTTATGAAAGGGGTTCTTTAAAAAAAATTTATCTTTTATTTTTACATCATTTATATTATTCCCTTGTTCTTCTCCTTATCCTTCCCAGAAAGACATCCTTCATAACAAATATTTTGTTTAAAAGAAAAGAGGTAGAAGAGAAATATATATATATATACATATATATATGTCATCAAAACATTAAAAAAAATCTGACTGATAATACTGTTGGTGGAACTGTAAATTGTCCAAGCATTCAGGAAAATAATTCATAAGTATATGGGAGGAAAAGCAATTAAAATGTCTATATCCTTTGACCCACTGCTAAGCATGTACTCAGAGGAGGTCAAAGACTGAAAGATATGATAAAGTAACATATAATAGTATGAATGATGACAAAGTAAACCTATTAACTTATACTTTTAAAATAAGTTTTTATATCTCTAAATGACAGTTAATATGCAATATTTCCTCTTTGGATGCAATCCTTTCTTTACAAGATTTGTAAAGTTACAAAATTATAAAAGAATTTTTCAAGTTTTACCATTTTTTGGCATTGAGTTCTTAAGATTTTGAACACATATTTTAAAATTCTCTATCATGCAATCAAATGATCAAATGAGATCATATTTTAAAGCACTTACCACAGTGCTTTGCACAAAGTAGGCACTTAAAAATATTTTTTATCCTTATGAAAATTATATTTTTATCACCTTGTATATTAAGTATGCCTTTAGTGATTATTTCAAAACTGACCTTTTAATTGCATTTAAATCAGGAAAATTCCTAGATCATTGAAGTATTTATTTATTTCTCAAATAAATTTCTTAACTTTTTGGTGACATGTGGCATACTATAAGGTTATGTTGCAATATTCTACCTGCATTTGGAAATTTCTGTAATTCAGACATACTTCTGCTTCTTGCTGTACCAATATATTTATCAGAGTTTTTAGCAAGATTTCCTGGCCCGTTGGAAGTAAAATATTTGGAAAATATTTTCTGAATTTTTGCTTTATAATCTGATGAAGATACCCAGATCTTATAAACTCACTTGAAATTCTTTTTGGCAATGGTTTTGCTATAGACTTGAATACAAAGGTGAGTTTCATCAGTAAAAATTACCTTTCTGCAATTCTTCAGTTCACAAGTATTTGTATTGTCTTCCCTGTTATATGTATGTTTTTCTTAATTAAAATAGTTAACAGCTGGTGGAAGTCTTCTTCTTGTTGTTCCAATTTCAGAATGACTACACTGCATTGTAGAGGAATCAATAACAATCTTATGACCTACCAGTACTCACTGAAGGTTTTTGATTATTTTCTGAGAATTATTTAGGATATCTTGCAACAACATTTAGTCATTTCTTGGTGTTTTTCCATTTTAACTGCACTTTACTTTGAGCTTCATTGTAACTTGAATGATCCCTGAAATGCTTGACTTCCCTATGCCACTAGCAACTACCCTTTGCATGTTTCCTTAAAGTAATATCTATTCTTTCAAACCATAGAATTACAAACAATAAAAAAAGGAAGATGGGATGTTTGACTAGAACAAAATCCAGCATTCAAATAACAGAACAAAGCAAAAGTGAGGAAATCAGCTCATTCTGTTCCTATCTGGTCAAAGTCAGACATTCTGGAATCAGCCTAGTGTTAATGGATATACACACAGGAGACCATTGGTATTACAAAATGAACCATATCAAATGCATTGCTTGTCCCAAGTAATTCACAAGTCACTTTACTCATAGCAGAATTTTCTTTGGTAGCCAAAAACTGAAAACAAAATGCATAGATATTATTAATCAGTAAATCAACAAGCATTTTAAGTACCTACTACATGTCAAGGACTATGCTAGACACTGAGTATACTATGATAAAAACAAGATATCCCTCACCTCAAAGATCGTATATTCTATTAGAGGAGATGATATGTGTGTATCTAAGTCTAGACAAAATACTGCCCTGAGGTCCTAGAAGTAGAGGGTAAAATAGCTAGTGAAAGAATCCACAGATCACTTCCTGAAAGAGATCCCAAATTAAAAACTGCAAGGAATATTGTAATTAAACTCCAGAATTATCAGATCAAGGAGAAAATACTTCAAGCAGCCATAAAGAAACAATTCAAATATCGTGGAACCACAGAAGCTTGCAGCTTCCACGTTAAAACATTGGAGAGCTTCGAATACGATATTCCATAGGGCAAAGGAGCTTGGATTACAACCAAGGATCAACTATTCTGCAAAACTGAGCACAATATTTTCAGGGAGGAGATGGACATTCAATGAAATATGGGACATCCAGATTTTACTGATGAAAAGATCAGAACTCAATGGAAAATCTGATCTTCAAATACAAGACTCAAGAGAGGCATAAAAAGGTAAACAGGAAAGTGTAATGCCATGCACAGGTAGCTTTCCAGAAGAATGCTACTGTGAACAGTTTTTAAGGTTCTGATCGCACAGTATGGTAAACACTCTATTCCATAACAAATCAAAACAAAAAATTCACAGAAAATCAAGGTACAGCATTCACAATTTTACAACTTATCACAGAAAATCACAATATAGTATTTACAACAGCTTATCATTAAAATGAACACATAGTTACCACCATAGTGACCACAAAATTTTGAACAAAGAACAATCATCTCAAAGTACAATAGTCAAAGTCTTCTACTCATGGGGCACACTAAGTTAACCCAATCAGTCTCTTATTCAGCAATCAATTACTAAATATCATTAATCACTAAGTACAATCATTAGAAAATACACAGACCCTCCACCCCTAGGTCACTAGTAAACTAGAATTTCATCACTACTCAGTACCCATGGAGAGGTCTTTTCATCTTGACTAGAGGCAGGCAACTCCTACCTGAATCCATCAAACACTCACCAGAACTGAAAGGCAGACAGCTCCCAGTTCCTTGTCCAGCTCTCCATGTTGGTCCTGCTCCACACTGAAGTTCACAGGGTCCAGTCTATCTCAAATCCTTCACAATTTCTGTTTCTGAGAATTAAAGGCTCAACCAAGCCACAAACAGACAAAGTCTTAGCATCCTGGTCATGCTTCCTCAGTCTTCTGCACCTTGTTCAAAAAACTAGAATCACCTTATCCAGCTTGGGAGAATGGTGGGGGCAGGGGTGCTTTCCTCTTCAGCTTCCTAGGCTCCTCTTCAGAAGAAGCTCCGCCTCCACAAGTTCTCAGGAAATTCTGACTCAGTTCTCAATTCTCATTTCTCTTCTGTAGCTGCCCTGCTGCTGGTCCCAAGAAATTCTGACCCTTCCTCTCTCTTTTCTTTATACATACACAGCATTAGCTAGTTCCTGTTTCAGTCAACCCCTTCCTGTTACATCAGGAGCAGGGATCATGCCTTCTGTTTCTTTCACAGAGGTTTGATTAATTACTAAGTGCGAAGTACCTGCTTACTTGCCAATACAGAAAGAGATATTAAAATTCAAATTACATTGCCATTACAGAAAGGGAGAAAACAAAACATGTTATTCAATAAGGACCAACTGTTTATATCCCCATATGGAAAGATGATACTTACAACTCTTGAGAACTGTATCTTTATTACATCACATAGAAGAAAAATACATAGACAGAGGTGGTGGGTTTAAATCAATTTTGACCTGATGATAAAAAAACTAATTAAGTACTGAAAAATTATTATAATGGGAGAACAGAAAAGGAGGAGGCAGAAAAGGCTAAATTGCATCACGTGAAGAGGCACAAAGGCATATTACAGTAGAGGGAAAGAAGAGAGGGAGATGAGCACTGTCTGGACCTTGCTTTTATTGGATTTGGCTCAAGGAAGAAATAACATACTTAGGTATAGAAATCTAACTTGCCTTATAGGCAATTGGAGGTGAAAGGAGAAAGAAAAGGGAGGAATGGAGGGATAAAAGGGTTTAAGAAGCAGTAAGAAAAAAACGAACATGAGAAACAGCATGAATTTTAGAAGCTGATTTAGAATGAAGTAAACAGAATCATGTGTGCGGGTGTGCGTGTGTGTATATATATATATATATATATAAAACTATATACATAGTGATTATAATAGTGAGAACAGGAAGAACAATAAAATGAACCTTAACCATAGACCAAGTTTGGTCCTGGAAAAAGATAAGAGACTACATCTTGTGCCCTTCACTGCAAAGGTGGCAGACAGTGGAATATTGTATATCCTATCAGAAGTAGGCTGTAGGTTGGTTGGTGTTACTGAACTGGCTTTTTTTAAAAAAAAAAACTTCATCACAAAGAAAAGTTCACTGGGTATGGAAGAAGGGAGGCATTTATACAGAAATGAATGTGATATAACAAAAAAAACATAAATAAAACTCAAAATAATAAAGAGAGGAGAAAGAGGAAGGAATAGGTGGGAAAGAGAGAGACATGGTGAAGGTAAAAAAAAATACAGAGATAGAGTCAGAAAGAGAAACAGAGACAGAGAGAAGGAAAGAAAGTCTGATATAGTCATATGTGTTTGAAACAACCTCCCCCAAAATGGTAGCTCCACTAAATTTAAGTCAATAATAAATTTCACCCACTCTGCCTAATAGAACACCTACTTAAAGTTTGGAATGGCCAATATTTCTGAGTTACTACTGAGTGTCTATGAAACATTTTGTTTTCCCTTGGGGAGGAAATGTAATTTAAAAATGGATACCCATAGGCTATTTGGGAAAGACTATTTCCTAATGTCTGACCACACACTCATACTGGGTATATTATTCAAAATTATTTTCAAACATGGCATTGAAGTGTGAAAAGGAACTGAAGAAATGAAGCCAAGTCCTTTGGGTGCTGGGCTTGGGCAGTTCAGAAAGTCAAGCGTATTTTTTACTGCCTTGCTGTCCAGCAAGTCCCATAGGCTCCAATGTGCTAATTGAATCATCTCTATTTCTTTTTAGTAATCACGCTTCTGTTATCTGACTCTTGCTAACAACCTTGTTTCTGATGAGCTGAACAGAGATGGACCCAGTTCTCTCTCTTAATATTTTAGTCCAGCTGTATGGCTTAGGCTAGTCCACAAGGGACATTCATTTTCATGAGAAAAGTAGATGTGATTTCATTACATTAAACAAAAAAAAGAATGGTAAGTGAGAAGAAAGGGTTTTTTACACAAGAGCCACACTTCACAACACCCTGGAGTTGTGCTTTATAACTTTTCATTTTTCCAAATGGTGTTTCTTTCCTCCTATTCCCTTATTATGTATACTCACATCAAAAAACACATTTTAAACACAAGATCAAGGTGCAGAGAAAAAAAAGCAATGAACTGGGGTCAAGTCCGAGCTCTGTCACAGACTAGTTTTGTGACCTTGGATTTGTATCGTAGAAGAATGCCTCAACCACGCTGCTTGAATGCATGCATGAATGAATGAATTAATGAATGAATGAATGAACCTATAGTCTCACTGTGCCTTCATTTCATTATCCCCAAAATGGGAAAAATAAACCTACACAAGGTTTTCGTGAAGATTAGTGAAGTAAAACATATATGATAATAATTTGTCATTGTTGTTCAGGAGTATCCAATTCTTTGTTACCCCATTTGGGGTTTTATTGGAGCAATTTGCTATTTCCTCTCTAACCCTTTTTACAGATGAGGAAACTGAGGCATACAAGGTTAACTGACTTGCCCAGGGCCACACAGCTAATGTCTGAGTCAGGAGCTGAACTCAGGTCTTCTTGATTTCAGGCCAAGAGTTCCAACCACTGTGATACCTACTTGCCCTATGATAATAGTAACTAGCATTCATATAGCATTTTAAGACCTGCAAAGTCCTTTACAAATATTATCTCATCTCCTCATCATCAAAGCCCTGGGGGGAGCACGTCATTATTATTCCCATTTGACAGATGAGAAAACAGAGGCACACGGACATTAAGTGACTCATCCAGACATACACAGCTAGTCAGGGTCTGCAGCCAGATTTGAAATCAGGTTTTCCTGTCTCTGTGTCCAATGCTCAGTCCACTACAGCACCTAATGGCCTCGAGTTCATAGTAAACTATAAACTGCTCTCTAAAAGTTATCAGTTATAACAATCATCATAAGAACAACAGTAATGGGGATAATCGTGGTGAGTAGTGTGAACAGTGGATGTGCATATTGATCATTGATGCACATAGTGGATAGAAAGCTATTCTTAAAATCTAGAAGAGTTGGGTGCAAGTCCCACCTTTGACACCTAATGGCTATTTAAGTCACTTGACCTCTTACTACTCCAGATAATTCTTTAAGAATACAAGTTCATAGTTGTTGGACCACTGTGATACTAAGAGCTCCCTATACCAGGGAGGTAATGCATCTGGACAAAATGTTTTAAAACAATGAATGTAACAGGGGTCTTCCTACCACCCCTGAAACTATACAATGCCTATGAATAAACCCAGCCCTGAATGGTCCCACTTTACTTACAGGAGATTGAAGAAGAATCCAGGATCTGTTAAGATCTAAGGGTTTGTTGTCCAGAGTCCCCAAGACCAGTCTCCCAATCCTGGCATTGAACAATGGAGAAGAAGCATGAGATAAATAGGAAGGAGAGGTCTCTGTTAAGTATAAAGGAATTTGAAGAAAGAGTGCTCATTTTCATGTTGAAGGGGCATTTGAAAAAAAGAGAAGGCTTGATGAGAAAAGGAGGTGCCACCTTAGACAAGCCTGAAAGGAAGGAAAGGATTTCGACAAATGAGGAAGTCCACATCCAGCCATGGGAGATGGTCTGATTGAAGGCAAAGTCATGAGACGTGGTAGGACAAAAATAAATCCAGTTTGATTGGAACATGGAATATGTGAAGGGCAATAATATGAAAGAAGAAAGTTGGAAAGGTAAATTGGAGCCAAATTTTAGAAGGCCTTGAATGTCAGAATCATGAATTTGCACTTAATTTGGTTGGCAATGAGGAGACACTCAAAGTTTTGAGAAGAGTGACATAATCATAGCAGCGCATTAGGCAATGAGTCAGGCAATCGATGAAGGATAGGTAAGGGAAGAGGCTGAAAGACTAAGAAATCAGTGTGATTGTCCAGGCAAGAAAAGATGCAGGCCAACACAAGGGTAGTTGCCATGGGAATTGAGGAGGGTATAAATGTGATACCCTGTGGAGGTAAAACTGAAAGGACTTAATGATGAATTTGATGCATGGAAAGAGAAAACAACTTCAAGCCAGTCTCTTTTGCTGAATCATCATTCATAACCTAACCCTTAAAGAAAGCCTAAGGCTTTGTCCTGGGCTGCTGCCTCCTCTTCCTCCTCCCTTCCCCTCCCCTCCCCTTTTTTCCCCTCCCCTTCCCTCCTCTCCTCTCCTCTCCTCTTCCCCCCTCCTAATCACCTTCCACATGTTTAAATATTATCTTTCTTTATAAGTTTACAGATCCATAATTTCAGACCTAACCTCTCTCCAGAGCTCGTGTCCTATATCACTAGCTGTCAATTCAACACTCTGAATGGGATGTCCCATTGACATCTCAAATTCCACATGTCCCAAATAGCCCTCCTTCTTTGTTTTTTTAACTTAGTCTACCCACTCTCCAAATGTCCCCAGTTCTGCAGAATGGACCACTGCCCTTCAGGTTACTCAGGTTTTAAGTCAACTCATCCATCTTCTTTACCCCCATCCCCAAAATCAATCAGTTGCCAAGTCTTGCCATTTGTAATTCTATATCCATCCTAATTGCCCCCTTCTCCAAGTAGAGAGAACAATCACCAGCCTCTTTCAGACCTTCACCACCTCTTATACCTCTATGTATACCTCTTATACCACTATGGCAATAGTATCCTAATTTTCCCCCCTGTTTTAAGTCTCTCTCCTCTCCAGTTAACAGTGCTGCCAAAGCAATTTCCTTAAAGCAGAAATCTGAGCATCACACTCCACCATTCAATAAATTCCACTGGTTCCCTATTACTTTTAGGGTTAAATAGAAACTTTTCTGTTTGGCATTTAATGCTCTCCATAACTTGGCTCCAATTTAGCTTTCCAGACTAATTTTCTATCCCACACATTTTCCCGTTTACTGTTCCTCACACATGATACTTCATTTTCTATCTCTGCTTTTCTGATGGCCATTACCCAGGCCAGGAATGTGTTCTTTCCTAATTCAAGCCTCTCACAATCTCTGGTTTCATACATGATTCAGCTTGAGCATTATCTACTATAAGAGGCCCTCCTTCATTCCTGAAGATACTCAATCCTTTCCCTTAAAATTGTCATATATATGTTCTATCTATATTTTATGTATCTGCTCATTCTAGCCCCTCTGTTAACTACACAACAGAAAAAATACTCTTTGTATCCCCAGTACCTAGTTTAATGCTTGGCACAAATCAGGCCCATAATAAATTTTTGTGGATTGATTAAAAAATTATTCTGAATTTATGAATCTTGGATACTGGGAAAATGCAGGCACCATCAACAGAAAAAAAAGTTATGGAGAGTGTCAGGTTTAAGGGGAAAGAAAATTAATTTAAGTTTGGGTATATATTCACAGCACCTGCGGGCCATTCAGGAGGGAATATCCATCAATCAACAAGAATTCATGAGGTACCCATTATGTGCTGGCTACTGTGATGGGTACTGCTAATTACAAAAAATGAAATAACCTCTAGTCTCAAAGAGTTTATGTTCCAGTGGATGAAACAAGTACATATAAAAATATGTACAGTATAAACAAACTTAATAAAAATAAATATATACAAAGCATTTATTACAAGGTAGTTTGGGAGGGAGGGGAGGTCAGGAAAGAGTTCATTCAGAAGATGGTACCTGAACTATATCTTAATGCAGTGGTTCTCAACCTGTGGGTTGCGACCCCTTTGAGGGTCAAATGACCATTTCACAGAGGTCACAGGGGTCACCTAAGACCATCAGAAAACACATATTTCCGATGATTTTAGAAACTGACACCGCTCCTCTATCCAGTCAGGTCTGCCCACATGCAGAAATACCCACATACAGTATTAAAGGGTTGTCGCATTAGGAAGGTTGAGAACCACTGTCTTAATGGAAGAAAAGGATGCTATGACTTTTAGATAAGGATGGAATGCACCCTGAGCATAGGAAATGGCCAGTGCAAAGGTACCAAAGTGGGAGATGTGGTATGGTGTATGCAGAACAGAGGGGAGGCCAGTTGGGCTGGATCAACGAATGTAGAAAGGGAGGTAATATCCATTGAGGTCAGAGAGATAGTTTGGGACGAAGTTGTAAAGGGCTTTAAAGTTAAACAAAGGAACTTATATTTGATCCTAGAGGCAACAGGAAGCCATGGGAATTTGATTGATTACAGGAGTGATGTATTCAGATGTGAACTTAAAAAAAAATCACTTTGGCAGTTGTGTGCAGCATGGAATAGAAGTGGCAAGAGGCCAATTAAGAGGCTGTCACAATTACCTAGAAGAGAACTATTGATAAAGCAGTGATCAAGTGAGTAAAAGAAGGGATTGAATAAGAGATATGTGAAGGGGTAAGCCAACTGTGTGGCTCTACATGGTAAAGGAAAGTGAAGAAGGAGTTCAGATAATGCTAAGGTTGCCAACTTGGGAAACTGGAATGACGGCTATGGCTTCAACTGAAACAGGACCATTAGGAAGAGGCATAAATTTGAGTTTCAGATAATGAGTACAATTTGGGACATGAGTTGCAAACGTCTCCAGGATGACCAGTTTGAAATGCCCAATAGGCAAATGATGATGCAAGACTGAAGTTCATGGGAAATACTAGGGTTGGATATGTAGATCTGCAGAGATGATATTGGAGTTTAGCCTTTCTCTCAAGGCACGTTAGTATGGCACTCTCCTTGTTGGTAAAGGGTATGAGGGGTGAGGTAGAGTCAGCAAGAGGCAGAGAGCGCCAGCCTTTGCCAGTTCTCACTTTGAGACTCTTCAAGACTAGTCCCCTTTTGGGACCCTTTGAACAGGGGTGAAGAACCTGTGGTCCTGAGGCCATATGTGGCCCTCTATGTCCTCAGGTACATCCCTTTGACTGAATCCAAACTTCACAGAACAAATCCCCTTAATAAAAAGATTTGTTCTGTAAAACTTGGATTCAATCAAAAGGCCACATTCAAGAACTTAGGCCACATGTGACTTGGAGGCTGCAGGTTCCCCACACATCATTGTCTCTTCAGGTGTTTCTGATTTCCAGTTTTGAGAGGAAAGATTAAAGCAGCCAGTCTATTCAGGTTGCTGAAGGAAAAGATTCTGGGAAGACACGAGAGGACCCGATAGTCTCTATCTTGTCCCTTTCCCTAATTTGGTCCACTAGGGATTTTGGGAAGTTTCCCTTTTGGTGAAGTCCAGGATATTCTTTCTTGGTTGATCTGAGTTATCTCACTCTCAATGAGAGAGCACCTTCACTCTTTATTGTCTGGTAAATATTCTCCTCTGCGTACCTTCTATGATTACTGTTATACTACTATTTAGATAAATGGGTTTCTTTGCTATTCACTACTATGCGTTCACTGTGGAACTGGTATTTGGTGGGACAGGGGTTGAGCCTTGGATATAGAGTTTGATGTCCCCTTTGCACCCCAAAAATTGACAAAGGGATCAGAAGTTAGCTTGAATTCTGTAGACTAACAGTACTTGAGGTAATAGATAGATGTAATTCTAGTCTGGTACCCCACATCTACCTTCTACCTGAAGAGGGCAGAGTGGTCCCCAATTCCAACTTCTTCCTTCTCTTCCTGGCAGGAATTAGAGTCTCCCTTGGAGAAGGGTGGGGGAAGAAGAAGCTGGAGATGTCTAGTCTGTCTCCATTCAAGCCACACAATGGCAAGCCCTTGCTTAAGAGTGGATCACTCTTAACCTTACATAAACTTATGGACCTTGATGAGATTAGCAAGAGAGACAATGTTGAGGGGGAGGGGCAAAAGATCTAGCTTTGGAAAGACCCTCAGTTAGTGGATATGGATGGTGAACCAGTGAAGAAGATTAAGAAGGAGGGGTCAAACAGGTAGGAGGAGAGTCAGAAGAGAGTAGTGTCATGATAACCCAGGGAAGAGAATGTATCAGCAGGTGAGTGTGATCAACAATTTCACATGTTGGTTGAGGAGGAGTAGGCCTAGGAGAAGATCACAAGACTTGACAAGTAAGAGACATTGGTCATTTTGGAGAGAGAAATTTCAGATGAGTATGTTGGAAGTCAGATTGCAAAGTGTTGAGGACTGAGTGAGAGGAGAAGTGGAAGCATTTTTCAGTTTATCTAGGAAAAGAAGGAGAGGGAGGGAGAAAGGGAATTGTAGGGTCTAGTGAAGATTTTTAAGGCTGGGGAGACAGGCATATTTGAAAGAAGTAAGGAAGAAATTTATTCATAGGGAGAGGTTGAAGATTGAGGGGGTAGATTTTTGAGGATATGATCTGTGTTAGAAGATGAAAAGGAATGGGATGAAGGATCCATGTAGAGGTTGGCTTTACCAATGAGAATTGTCATCTCTTTGTCAAAGACTAGCATAAAGGAGGAAAGAGTGGGAGAAGTCAAGAGTCTTTTGAGATGGAATGGGATAAGGAACACATGATGAATGTCTTCAGTTGTTTCAATAAAGTGAGAGACATGGACCTTAGCTGAGGGAGAGGTGAGACACATCCAACAGGAAGTTCAAAGTATGAGACCAAAGCTGTGGGTATAGGTTGAAGGTAGGGATACAGATGAGGAAAGCAATGGAAATGGGTAGGACTGTCAAGGGAGAGTTCAGAAGGAGAAGAAAGTGCAACATGAGTAATGTGAAAATGTGTTTAATGTGAATGAATATGTAGAGCCTATGTCCGATTGCATGCTGTCTAGGGGAAGGGGAGAAAATTTGGAACTGAAAAACTTGTGGAACTGAATGTTGTAAACTAAAAATAAATAAATATTTTTTTAAAAAGAAGAAGGGAAAAAAGGAGAAGAGAAAAAGGCCCAGGAGAGACTTTGGGGACATAGATTCTCTAAACCCAATGGGAGAAGACTAAGGACCCACCTGAGAATGCACAGGTGTCAGAGATGTAGGAGAGCAGCAAACAGCTTTCCATAAATGGTATTCTTCAGCAGACCATAGCTCTACAGTAATGCAATTAGCTCAAGATTCTGCAAAATCTAACCATGCTTACCTTTTGTTGATTACAAAAAGTTTTTGATTTCGTAGAGAAGAAAGATTCCTCTAAGATAGCAAGCTGTCCCCCTCGCACATGGTAAAATCATAGAAAGTCTCTTGAAATGTGTCATAATAGCAATGATTTTATTAGACAATGCTCTGACTCTTAATAGCCTCCTCATTCTATAGATAAAGAAATTAGGGCACAGGTAGTGTGTAGCAGAGCTGGGTTTTGAACGTAGGAGCTGGGACTGCTGGTACAGTGTCTTAACACTACACCCCAGTATCTCCTGCCATACTGCAATTAACTCCAAATATCTTGGCACCTACAGCTAAAAGAGAAATGTTGGGTCGTCTGGTTCTCAAGTTCATCTGGAAGGACTAACTATTCCTGGCACTGAGTTCTAAGGGTAATTTATTGCATGGCTCCTTATATAAGGGACATTGGAGAATAGACTGTGCCATGTCTTCAGGCATAGTACCATTTAAAAAAATACAGAAACTCTCCAAATAGACATTCTTTATACCAGCCCTCCATAAGAGCTGAAGGTGTAGAATAATTGTAGCTCAGAAAATACATTTTGAGCTGAATAAAGATCATATGGCCAAGTGTGTAGCTTTCTGGTGCCCTTCCTTAATTTAGGAATAGAATTTAGAGAGAGAAAAAGAGACAGAGACAGTGCCATTGAGGTTGACATTTTCTGAGCTCCCATGGTTCTATTTTTAAAAATCAATTTGTTTTGGCACCTTTAGTCATCCCTAATATAGAAATAGAATTTTCATTTTTTTAAATAACTGGTTTTCATTTCTTTACTACAACAAAATGTATTGCTATAAATATTTTTGTACATATGGGTCTTTTCTCTGTGTCTTTGATCTCTGTGGGTCAATATCAGTGCTGGTTCACAGGATATGCCATAGTTTAATGATTTTTAGAGCATAGTCCTAAATCATTTCCCAGAACATTTGAACCCCTCGATAGCTCTACAATGCATTAATATGCCTGTCTGCCCACAACCCCTTCAAAAACAGTCATATTCCCCTTTTGTCATCTTTGCCAAACTGAGTGTGAAGTAGAATCTCAAAATTGTGTTAAGTTGCACTTATTATTAGTGATTTTGCTGTTGATAACTATTTTTTCTAATTCTAAGTGAATTAATTTTGTTTACATAAAGCCTTTCAATCTAATCTAACTGAGAATGTGCATTTTACCTTGTAATGTCATCTCTGTCCTTTGTTTAGTTAGAAATTCTCATTCTCAATTTCTGTATTTTGAAGTATTTTGTGTAAGTATATTTTGTATTTAGCAATATTTTTTGTTCTTTCAAGGAATGGGAAACAAAGTAAATGCTCATGAGTTGAGAACGAGTGAATAAGTTGTTACGTATGAATTCAATGAAATATTGCTATACCATAAGAAATGATGAGTGTGATTGATTCAGAGATATGTGGGAAGGTTTGTGTGAACTGATAAAGAGTAAAATGAACAGAATAAGAACAATGGCAACCACAGTAATGTATAAGAAAAGTACCATTGACAATTACAAGACAACTCTGGAAGGACATGTCTACCTTCAGAGAAAGATCTAGAAAGACCAGAGTTTAAATGGAGACTGAAGCAATCTACATGCTATCACTTTTTCCCATGCTTGATTTTGTTTCTTCTTTCCCATTGTCCACTCCATTGGTTACAACCCTTCTATATAACCAGATTAATGTCCAATGTGAAAGTATTTGCAGATCCTATAGTTGACTACATGCTGCCATGGGGGGTGGGGTAGGAGAAAAAGGGGAGAAGACTTGAAACTCAAGGGATTGTGCACTGAATCTTGTAAACTAAGAGTAAATAAACAAATCAATTTTAAAAAAAGAAAGAAAAGTACCATTGAAGTATTTCAGAACTCTGATCAATGCAATGACCAATAATAATGTCAGAAGTCTTATGTTGAGGCATACTTCCTATCTCTACTCAGAGAGATGATGGACTAAAAGTATGTTACCAGGCATACATATGCAGAAACCTACATGTTGATTTATTTTGCTTAAATAACTACATGTGATATAAGGGAAGGCTCCTTTTTTTTAGAAGAGGGCATTGAAGGGTACCAATAGTGATGAAAATAAATTTTAAAAAGAAATGATAAGAAAGAGTGCAATGGAACACTTTAACATTCACTAAACAGAGGAAAAGGAAGTTTGTAAAAGGACATGTGAGCAGGGCAGTTTTGTTACTACCACATTCAATTTAACACACATTTTTTTAAAAACTGCAGGTAATAGAAGTTTGCAGTTTCATACACATGCAGTTTCTCTTTTCTGTTCTTTGTATATTGAAATATTCCTGTTTGTTAAGTGAATCATGAAAGAGAGATTTTATTTTAAAATATCATTGGCAAAATCTTCAAGAACGATAAATCACGCCTAAAAATGCCTATTCTGGGAACACCCAGCAACTCTCCCAGACCCACCCCAACCCCCTCCTGACTAGCCTCATACTGAGAAAAAAAATTAAAGCAACCCCTCATTCTCTCACTAAAAAATATTGGTTGCCTTGCAAACCCTTGATTTTGATCCCAAAACTAATGAGGGATGAAAGCCAAAAGCAAAGTTGGTGAGATTTTCCAAACAAGCCTAAAGAGACTGATTCAGATCTGCAAGGAGCTCCCTGCAACTTATGGCTTTTTGGAGAATATTGGGAGCTATTTTTTCCATAGCAACAACTTTGCTGTGGTAACAAAGCAAATTACACAACAGCCCCAAACTCCTTCTGAATCTCTTCCCCTCCCCTCCTTCTTCTTCCTCATTCCTAGGAGTCCCAGGTGATTTAGGTATGACAACACACCTCAGTCTTCTTAGATGTCTCTTGGCTTCATCACCGTCCTTAATCACCTACTCTGTCATAGCAGATACAGTTGGACACTGAGGTAAAACTTTGTGAAATGTCCAGGTCAGGAGACGACTGACCATTGAGAGTGAGCCTGACTCCCTTATCTTACAATTTCAATTTTGCAATACTTCCACTGTGGTTTTTTTTTGTTTCATTAAAATGCTACCATTATTCAAAGAAATGTTTAGAGCTTAAGTTCCTTGTGGACAGTGATGATTCTGTTTTTGTTTCGGTATCCTTGACTCCTGGTTCTGTTGCCCAGTATATAATGGCCACTTAGTAAATACTTGTTGATTGACTGAATAGATGAATGAATTGTGTAGACTCTGGATAAATAAAACTGTCAGTGGCTAAAGTATATGTGTCTCTGGTGAGAGTAGAAATGCTATAATTTTGTAAGAGTCCATATTACAGTTCCATCCTCGGTCATGCAGTTAGTTAATAAGCTACAGAGCATCACCCAAAATCAATCTGTCCAAAGTTGACAAATGTAACAAGAAAGGCCAGAGACAGTTTCCAACAAATCATCTTTATCTTCCATTTTGCCTTTGCCCCTAGAGAGAAATAAAAAAAAAATGAATGAATCAAGAAATTCAAAAGCCAACCCCAAAGAGGAAAACCCCATTTCTTCACTCTATTGATTCAATATTTCAAGACATCACTGTTCTTCTAGGGTCTCAGATTCACCTGGACTCCAATAAAGAGCTTCCCAGGTGGACAAGAAGTTGAAAGAAACACTGGGGGAAAGAAATCATCCAGGAGAGAGGAAGATATGGAGAGGAGAGATGAGAGGAGGGAACTTGGGTGGTGCATGAAGTCCCAGAAGTAAACAGAGTAAAGATGATTTAAGTGACTCAAAGCAACTTTCTCTTACTGAAGTTCTACCATGAAAATACTTTCAAGCATAAATTCATGGTTGGAATATAATCTTAGAAGTCATGTAGTTCTGAGCTTTCATGTTATGTATGAAGAAATTTAGGAACAGAGAGGTTTAAGTTACTTAGTCATGGAATTTAGATTTAGAAGTGGACCTCAGAGGATGCCTAATCTAACTCCATAATTTTTCAGATGAGAAAACTAGGTCCTCAGAGAGATTAAATAAAAATGCTAATGTTCACATATGGGATCTGAACCCACATCCTTGGAATCCAGAACCAGAACATTATACAAAGGCAGCTAGGTGGGATAGTAGAAGGCTTATCTTCCTAAATTCAGATCTGGTCTGTCACTAGCTGTGTGACCCTGAGTAAGTCACTTAACCCCATTTGCCTCAGTTTCCTAATCTGTAAAACCAGCTGGAGAAGGAAATGGTAAAACAGTTTAGTATCTCTGCCAAGAAAACCCCAAATGGGGTCACGAATAGTCAGATATAACTGAAACAACTGGACAACAACAAACATTAAATCCACCTAAGATCACACAGGTAGTAAGAGTCTGCAAAAACTTGAATTCAGGTCCTCTGATTCCAAATGCACACATTAGGAAGGCTTTCCTTGGTGCTTGTCTTTGCTTTCACTTTGCAGCCCTCTTTTAAAGGGCAAAATCTTCTGGGAGGAGTCCCTCCTATGTCCCATTAAATCCCTTGTATGAATTCAATGGAATTCTGCAGGTGGTAGATTATAAACTCCTTGTAGGCAGGAACTATTTCATTTTTGTCCTTGTAATCCTATCCCTAGTACATAATAGATCCTTAATAAATACTTTGAATTGAATTAAATATGAAAACAATTCACCTCACTTCTCTAAGACAGACCACAGTAGCATGAGGTCTCTGGAAAATGTGTGTGTGTGCAGTGTTGGGGGATGGAAAATAACACAGAAAGAAGAGACTTTTCACTTGTGGTGAGAACACAGTCTTCCCTTATAACACAAATATTTTGACCAGGGTCAGCTGTGGTCAGAAGTACAGGCCTGTGGGTAATCAGGCTATATAAGCTTAAAGAGAAGATCTCTCATCATTATGTTGGAGATGATTTCCAGAAAGTATAAGTTTAGGCTACCTGGAAACTTTCAGATTTCAGTGGCAGGGCCAAACTTCTCCACTGTAAAAATAGGCTTCCTCTTCACTTTCTCTTATGAATTATTTCTGATTAGAACAGTGGGAATAAACAGAGCTTGGGAAAGAGGCTTCTTGGGAAGTGAACATTCTTGTGGGTTAAGAGGAATAAGTTAGTCATGTTTGGTTTTTTAAAGTAGCAAAACTGGGGAGAAATAATTGTTTAAAAAGAGTTTACTTGGGTATACTGTTCAACTTCTTGATGGAATCAAGTTATGAGTCATGGTCTGTGTATCATAGGAGACAGCTGTGAGGTAATGCAAACTTTTGGAGTCACTACTTTGGGTTTGGAATCAGGTAACCTGCGTTTCATCCTAACTCTGTAGCTCTTATGACCTTGGGCAAGTCATTAAACCTATTCAGGCCTGCCATCTCTGACACCACTAATGCAAACCATTGATCAACTGCCCTTGATAGACAAATGATTGCAAAAGTCCTGAGAACAGCATTAGGCTCCCCTCTCCCTCCTAGCCGATCACCGGTCCTGCTTCCAACCTGGTTACAGCAGCCGTAGTCCAGAAGAGGAACCCCTATGGAGATGTGACCTATAAGAGTCTCCTTAGCACCCACAGCTACTGGAAACTCAGGGAGTACTTGGAATTAAAAATCTTTGGCACTTTTAAATTGTTAAATATAACAAACCAATATGGTTTTATTAATGGAAAAGACATTTTTAAAAGATTTAAAATTACCACCTGCTTTGCCAATGGACCATCAGACCCTTCCATCAGACTTGCAGCTGAAATTTCCTCTATCCATCCTCTATTAGAATGTAAGGCTCTTGAGAAGAGGGACTGTCTTACTTTTCCATTTGTATCTCCAGCATTTAGCATCATCTTTTGCACATAATAGGGCTTAATAAATGCTTTTTAATGCATTCATTTGATTGGCCCTCAGTGTCCTCTTATACATTTACAAAAAAGAGATATTACTTGTACTATTTGCCTCACAAGGATATTGTGAGAATCTAACAAGCTGATGCTTATGAAGTCAGCTCTTTTAATTAGCACTCTTTTAAATGAATCCACCAAACAATAACTGGTCACAGCTACATATGGAGCCAGTCTTAATGTTTTGTCCCTGGCAAGGTCAGCTTATGAACACCAGATTTCCATCTTGGTTGAATAACAATAAAAAATGGGCAATTAAAGGAAGACAACAGTGATCACTCTTAGATCTAGACTTAAACTGGCTTTTAAGTC
The DNA here is from genome assembly GCA_028646575.1 of Pseudocheirus occidentalis. Classification (NCBI taxonomy): domain Eukaryota; kingdom Metazoa; phylum Chordata; class Mammalia; order Diprotodontia; family Pseudocheiridae; genus Pseudocheirus; species Pseudocheirus occidentalis. Next base: position 351,399,173 of record CM053594.1, read on the forward strand.
TCTTTTTATAAATTTGTGAAAAAAGGTACAGTAGCTTTCTAAATAACATGGCATCTGATGGACTTCTTGAAAAGAATTGCCCTTTTAAACATCATTTTATATTTCTTTGATCCAATTTTAAAAAAAAAAACTTCAAAGCTTACAATTCAGTCCTGGCACCAAACTTTTCTCACTTTAAAAAATTAAATAAAACCTGTTCTAAAAGTTTATCAATGAGGCAGGTCACAGACACCACATTTCTTCATACATTTCAAGCCGAAATCAATGTAAATTGATTTTAAATACCAATTTAGTAATGGTGTCTCTGCGATAGCTCAATGAGGAGAAAATGAATTTCCTGTTTGCTCTGTTGATTCAGTTATGCTTTCAGGGAGACCAAGAGGGAATTTATTTTATACTCTTCTGGATGCCCTAGGAACTCACTCCAGAAGTGAAAGTTCATGTATAGAGAACTAGTCCTTTCCTTCCAGCTTCCTTTTTCTTTGTATCTAAGAAATATGAGAACAATTCCTTTTGGGGGTCTACATGTGCAGCTAATTGTCCTCATTTATCAGTGAGTCTTGTAACTCTAGACTGGGACATCCTGTAGTGGCAACCACACTGCCATACCTAGGATGGCTGCTAGCACAGGTTCTTAGATCTGTTTTAGTAGGAAAGATAGCTGTTTAAAGAGTCAATGTTTGCTAGAAAAGATAGCTGTTTAAGAGGTCAACAATCTTTTTAAAATTACATTCATTACTTCAGGGGGAAAATCAGCACCCTGAACTTCAGTGAAAATCCAAACAAAGAAAATAAAGAAAATACAAACAGAGAAATAACGACCAACAGACATGGCTTCTGTCTGAGAAATTAGAACAGATGAACAGATATATCCAACTGTCTGACCACAGCATTAGATACATAGTTACCAGAGAAAAAAGCACCAGCATCTGGGTTTTTCAAAGCCAGGGTGGGGGAAGGTAAGAGGGGGGTGGCTCCTTACCTGCTGCCCAGAGTCTCATTTGGTCAACTCATAAGAACACTTTCAATGAGCAAGCCCCAAAGCAATATGCTAACCTCAGAGTACATATACATATATACATACATACATACATACATATATGTACCTATCTATCTACATATATACATAGATATGTGTGTGTACTTTACATACATTAGCTCATTTAATCATCATAACAGCACTGTGAAACATTATTTCCCCCCTTTTACAATTCAGGAAATTAAGGTTCAGAAAAGTGAAGTGACTTGCCCATGGCAACACAACTGGGATCAAGGGCAGTCCTGGTCTTTCATGATTCCAAGGCCATTCTTCTTCCCACTATACATTACTGTCTCTGCTAATAGAATATATTTAAAAATAAAGGAAAAAATTAATTTCAAAAGCAAAATAAAAGGAGCATTAGTAGATTAAAATTAGAAAATGCTAAAACAAAAACAGGTTTATCAATGAAACTTTTCAAAAAATCTTTATGAATCATATGTGGAATAATAGAATCCTGGAGTTAGAAGGCATCATAGAGGTTATCTAGTCCAGTCCTTTACCTAGTGGATGAAGTTTCCCTACAATATCTCCAACAACTGGTCATCCAGCTTCGACTTAAATATGTTTGGCGATGGTGGACTCTTTTTCTCATGAGGTTGTTAATTTCATTTTTATATGTCTCTGATTATTAGGACAGGTTTTGGCATACTGAATTAAATTTGGCTTCCTATAATGATAACCCGGTGATCCTAGTTCTCTTTCCTGAAGGCAAGAACAAATCCAATTCCCCTTCCTTAGGATCATCCGGAGATCTGGAGATAGTTGTCATGTTTTCCTTTTTTTCCCTTCCTCAGGCTCAACATCTGGACTTCCTTCAATCTAGCCTGCTATGACTTAGTTTTGAGTTCCATTACTCCTGTAGTCATCCATGATACTCAATTACTTTTAGAAATACAGAGTGCTAATCATTTAAAAGTCCAGAGTGCTCTTTTACTATATTCTTCTTGGTAGAATGTAAAGAAAGACATGATGATAGAAATGGAAAGGACCAATATCCCTTAAAACACCCATGTATGGTCACCCAGATGTTGCCAGATGTCTTGAATATGCTTACAGTCCACAGTACCATAAATTCTTTGGAAGGGATGCCTGGTGTCTTTAAAATCTTTCCAACCTGACGTATAGAAAAAGATATGTTCAAATTATTAAAGAAAGGAAAAAAGAAGAAAAAACCCCTTACTTAGGCAATTGAGAATTATAATAGAAGCACAGGATCAAGAGTCAGATGATCAGTCAACATATAAGACTGAAAAGATAGAAAGAAGCTAGGTTATATAGAGCTTTAAAAACCAAATAGAGAATTTCATATCTGATTCTGGAGGAGATAAGGAACCACTGGAGTTTATTCAACAGGGGACTGACACGGTCAGACCTGCACTTTAAGGAGATTGTCTTGATAGCTGATTGAACTAGAATGGAGAGAAACTTGAAGCAGGAAGACCAACCATTAGGCTGTTGCAATGGCCCAGACATTGATGATTAGGACCTGCACAAGAATGGTGGCATTGTTTGAGTAGAGAAGGGGCATATGTGAGAGATGTTACAAAGGTAGAATTGACAGGTCAGAGCAACAGATTGGATACAAGGGATGAGAGAAGCTGAAGAATCAAGGGTGATACCAATACTGTGAGATTAGGTGACTGGAATGATGGTAGGACCTTTAAAAGTAATAGAGAAGTTCAAAAATGGGGGCAGTAGGGGGAGAATAATGAGTTATGATGGGACATATTGATTTTCAGATGTTTATGGAACATCCAATTCAAGATAACAAATTCAATATGTGAGTCAGATTAGGGAAGAGGTTAGGGCTGGTTAAGTAGATGCAAGAGACAATAAGTAATTTGTTATAGGTTATCCATGTCCAATTCTACAAAACATATTACCATAAATAACTTCCTTTTCTATTTTCTTTGCATAAGGAAATGGTCATGTTTATTGATTTTTGTCAAGTTTATTTATCTACAGAACATCCTATAGGCAAAGATATGATTGTTGAATCCATGGGAGTTAATGAGATTAACAAGTAGAAATAGTATGTACATAAAAAAGAAGAGGTCTGAGGACAGAACCCTAGGGGACACCCACTATTAGCAGGTATGACCTAGGTAAAGATACATCCAATAAGACTGAGAAGGAGCAGTCATATAGGTAGAAGGATGGGGGCAAGTATATCATCAAAGCAGGGAAGGTCTTCAAATTCCCTTAGATCTATTAAGCAACAGGGAAGATCTTTAAATTCCCATTACCCTCACAGAGAACTAGGATATAGTTAAATCATGGAAACCTAGAGACAGAAAAAAGAATATCCAGGAGACAAGGATGATTGAGTGTCAAAGGTTGCAGAGATGTGAAAAAAATAAGGATTTTAAAAAGGATATTAGATTTGACCAGTAAGAGATCCTAGGTAACTTTGGAGAGAGGATTTGGGTTGAATTATGAAATTGGAAGCTAGATTGCAGAAAATTAGGAAGGAAGTATGAAGAAAGGAAGTGCAGATAATCATAGAAGTCTTTTTCAAGTTTAGTTGCAAAATGGAGGAGAATATGGAAAGATCTCTAGTAGGGATGGATGGGTCTCGTAAGAGTTTTTTGAAGATGATGATGGTACAGTGTGCTCATATTCAGTAAGGAAGCAGTCCATAGGCAGTGAGAGACCGAAGACATATACAGGGATGATAAAGGGAGCAATCTATTAGGGAAAATAGGTTGCAATGAGATCACCTGTGCACTTAGAGGGGTTTCTTCTGTTAATAAGAAAAGCTACCTCATCATAGGAGACAAGGATGAAAGCAGAAATAGTATCTGAGTGATATGAGATGAGGAGGGAAGAAAAGATATACTTTGGAGAATGGGCTCAATTTGTTCAGTAAAATATAAGGCAAGTTTCTCAGATGAGGAGGTGTGGTAAGTTTGAGTAGGGTGAAAAGATTTCTAAAAGCCACTGTGGTGAGTCAGACAGTGGGTCTGATGTAAACGGTCAGATGTAAAAGGGCTGCCTTGCTGTAGTGAAGATGCAGCTGAAGCTGTGTAACTTCACCATGTAGTAGACCCAGGGAACACAGTTTCATCATTTTCTCCAGTTTCATTCCAGTATATGAATAGGTGCAAAGACAATGGATGATGGAAATAATCTAAAGCTGACCTTGACAAGGCAAGACCTCTGATAGGTTAAGGAAGAAAAGAACTGAAGAGACACAGACCTTGTGGAGGTAAATTGGTTCATTAAGGGGTCAAAATAAGAAAAGAAGGAAGAAAGGAAAGAGAAAAGGAAAGAAGGAAGGAAGGAAGGGAGGGAGGAAGGAAGGAATGAAGGAAGGGAGGGAGGGAGGCAGGGAGGGAGGGAGGGAGGAGGGCAAAAAGCCTTTATTAAGTATTCACTATGTTCTATGTCCTATGATCAAAGACCTTAAAATCTCAATAGTGGTAAAGAGGCAAGAGAACACAAGTCAAAATAACATGAACATGGCATATTTCAAAGGTTATGGGACTTTCTGCATTTATATCCTTTACAGTAAGTACATTTTTATTGCCTACCTATAATCTGTAAGCAGTTGGATAGAGTCTTTCTTCTTTTTTTCCTAAATGTCATATATTGTTTTTCTCATAGAGGTAGCTTTGCTTAATGGCTTTAGCACTCTGACTAATAATCAAGTAAGCTAAAAACAACTCTGAGGTTCTACCTCAGATCCATCAAAATAGCCAAAGTAACAAAAAAAGAAAAATGATCATCGTTGGAAGAGTTGTAAAAGGAAAGAAAATCAATGGAACATTTAAAAAACACACACAGAAGAGAACAGAACAAAGTTCAAAAATAGATACAGAAACATAAGGTGGTACTGATACAACCAACCATATTAAAATCATAATGTACTAAAAAAAAAAGATCAGGTTGTACATAATCAAGACCAATAGTTTCACATATAATTTCCTTTTTAAATAATATTCTTTTTCCCCAGTTACATGTAAGGACAAATTTTGACATTCATTTTAAAAAAATATTTTGAGTTCCAAATTTTCTCTCTGCCTCCCTAACCTCCCCCCTCCCTGAGACAATAAGTAATTCATTATAGGTTATACATGTCCAATTCTACAAAACATATTACCATATATAATTTCCTTTTCTATTCTTTCTGCATAAAGAAATGGTCATGTTTATGGATGGTTGTCAAGCTTATTTATCTACAAAACATCCTCCTGGGGTAAAATATAGAGCTCTCTCTTTGGCATTTAAAGTCATTTAAACACATTTCCCAACAGAGAAGGGCATGTACTACTAGTACACAATGAGACATACATTTTTGAGCACGTCTGATGTGGAAATCTGTTTTGTTTGGCTATGAATGTTTGTAACAAGGGTTTTCTTTCTCTTTATTTAGTTGGAGGAGGTGAGGTGTGGGGAGGGGGAATGTAAGAGAGTGAAAATATAGTTTATTACTTGAAGAAATTCAAATAACAAAACACAACAGAAATGCAGCCCTTCAGTCTAACTCCAGCCTACGTTTGTGGACCAGTTACTCAAGTGTCCCTTTCACCCGTTCTGCATTTCAGACAAACTGTCGTGCTTGGTCTTCCATGTCTCATTTCTGTTGATTTGCATAGGTTATTTCCCCCATAAAGCCTTGAAGACAATGTAACGAAGTAACACGCATTTATTAGCTGTTTATGCCAGGTGCACAAGCAAAAAGAAAGCTAGTGCCTGCCCTCAAGGAGCTTACCTTCTAATGGGGGAAGACAATATACAAAGAGGAGCTGAAGAAGGAAGTGGAAGGAAAATGTTAAGAGACCAGACAGTGGCAAAGTCTTGAGTTAAAAGCAGAGCTGGGAGGGGAAAGAAGCATGATTTGCCTGGGCCCATCCGCAAAACAGATGACATGGAAGGCACTCAACAATGGAGGGAGGGGACAGGGGAAAGGGACGAATGTTTCAGGGCAAAAAGGGCCCAGTGTATTACCTCTTCACGTAACTTTTTATGATCTAACCTCCCTTCAAAGTTCAATCAAACTGTCACCTTCTGCATAAAACATTTCCTGATAAGACTTTGGATTTGCCTTTTCTATATTTCTATTTACTTATATAGGTACATGTTATTTCCCCTATCAATAAATCTTTTCTAATGTTGGAATTTACTAAGGGCCAGCCTTAGAGCCAAAAAGTGTTCATTTAATCCTGCCCCTGTTGTGGGCACATACTAGCTGTGGGACATCCCCCCCCCCCCCGGAAAGTCATTTAACCTTACAATTTCCTAGGTATCTCTCCAATGCTATATAACTTGCAAAAAAGGCTTCAATCTTCATTGACTGAAGGCATTTCCACAATGGGAGTTCACTACACATTTAGATAGAGGGAAAGTATTCAAGGCTATGTACTATAGAAATTGAAAGACACATCCTTCTTTTCTTTCAGTAACCAGCAATAAACTCCAAGTGGTAAGTGGCATGTCATTAGTCATTATTACTTGGTTTTTCTTCACAGTTTCAGGGAATGCACTTTGAATGGGAGTTTGTTTTGTTGGTTTCTGGGAACTGTCTAATGTGTCAAAACAAAATGTATGAATAAAAGAAATTAAGCCACGGCAATAATTCTAGGGCAGAAGAGAATGCTGTAATTTGTTAAGTAGGCTGTCTACCATCCCCAATGGATATACATCCCTACTGCGTCTATGAGCTCTGTCTGTGCATTGAGTCAATAGAGCCTCTGAACCCAGAGCCCTGAACTCCCTGCAGCAAGTGTTTTCCAACCACACTGTCTTATTTGGCACAAGAATTGCTTTTCACACTCCACAGTTCTTGTCTACATGGCAAGCAAAGAAATGCAGTAGGAAATATTTGGAGCCATATGATACAGGGTGATGCTTGTCTTGGCATGTGACCTTCCATTCTCCTCAAAATCAGCTCCTTAAGGACATCTCATATGGTACTACAGGAATCTTGGAGTCTCCATCACAAGCTTAGCTAAGTTTCCACAGGTGATGAGTAAGTCAAGATGGATATACTAAAACATTTTGCTTAAAAATGCCAATTGTCTATGGTGACCACCAAGAAGCAACCAGGACAACAATCACTGGCTCCCAAGTGCACCACATGCTTCTTCATCCTGTTTCCTCATCTGCCCTTTTTGCCTTCTCCCTTCCTCTGTCTTAAACCTACTAGTGGTGCTCAGTCACACCCACAGCATAGATTTGGTGGAAGCATGCCATGTAGAACTTAGAGGGTTTAGATGTGAGTACTATCTCTGACATGTAGTACCTGTGTGAACTGAGCTAAGTCATTCCCCTTCACTGGCTCTGTCGTCTCCTCTACAAAATGACTTGGTTGGATCAGAAGGTTCAAAGGTCCATTTCAGCCCTAAATCTAGGATCCTAAGAGACTATGACTTTGCTTTTATGCTGAAAGAGATTGCTGGTTCATATATCTATAGTTACAGCTGTCTCTATCTCTCTATTTTTTTTTCAAAAGGTTTATTCTTCTAGGGTTAATGTGGGGTTTGTTTTCCACCTGCAACCTGTTTTTGTTTTTAATTATCTGCTGACAATGAAGGACATTGTACTACAGAATTAGGAGGGTGTCAGAGGAATGGAGGTACTGTAAATTAGAAAATCTTTATATTTATATGTGGGAACACATTTTTCCACTCCACCACAGTTCTCATAGATCCAGAGTTTATGTGGAGAAACAACATCACCCTTCCCTCATCTCAATTCCCAGGCAATTTAATCTGACTTTTCAAACTATGTCAGAAGTAGGATTACAATTCTAGTATAAGACTCCTTCAGTCTGGAACTTAGAGAAAAGAAAGAAAGAGAGGGAGAGAGAGAGAGAGAGAGAGAGA
>CM053594.1:351407141-351482846 GCA_028646575.1 Pseudocheirus occidentalis
CCCTCTCTCTCTCTCTCTCTCTCTCTCTCTCTCTCTCTCTCTCTCTCATCCATCTCATAGGTGAACTCCATGACACCCATGGGCTTTCTGAAGTTCATTTTCAATGACTCCACTAACATATTTCTTTTTAAAATTAATATCTGAAGAACGGTTATCCATTCAGTACTTTTTTTTCCTCCTTTGGGATAACTAAAGAGTACAGACTATTTTCCTTTAAAGCTTTCTTGTGTGTAAGCATTTTTATTTTCTCAAAAAGGAAAGAAAAGTGAATTATCTGTAGTATATTACCAGGATGGACAGGGGTGGGGGAGGGTACAAGAGAAGAAGAGTTTCTATGTTCAGAAAAGAAGCAAAATTCTCTCACTAACCAAAAACACTGATGTCTCAGTAGCACCTAGTTTCTGTTTAATTGGCACTAATGAGACTAAATTACTTATGAATGACTGCCTTGTCTAGTTCTTTGCTCTGGGAAAGACTTTTGCTGAGAAGCATATGGCTTCTCATCTCCTCTCCAGCCTGCTCTCTCACCCTCAAATGTACAAAGGAAATTGTCATACCGTCTACACTGATGATACTATAGAGCAGCCTGGCTGCCAGGCAAGTGCTGGAAACACATCATTCACATCATACCAGTTTCTCATGATAACTCAATAATTCATGGCCAGCTTTTTATTGAATTCCTCCTTAATGAAGACTGCTCTAATTGTCTCTACATAGATGCTTGGATGAGAGTCTATGAGAAAGTACTAATGGGCTGCAAGATTAAGTGCAGGCTGACAGAGGACAATAAAAACACAAGGCATACTCCATGTAACCAAACCGCAAACTTTATTTTATTTTATTTTCCATTTAAACATGTCTTACTCTGAGCTATGTCACTGGTCTGGTTGCACTGTGGAATAAGAATGTTGCTATAATAGACACTCTTTGAGGGCAGGCAACTGGATGTCTCCTTGTTTCCCATACAAGTCAAGTGGTGCAGTTCACTGCAAGGAGGTCTCACTGGTCCTTTTCTTTGTTCTTTCTTCCAAAAGGAAAGAAGGAAGGAAGGAAGGAAGGAAGAAAGGAAGGAAGGAAGGAAGGAAGGAAGGAAGGAAGGAAGGAAGGAGGTATTGGTCCCTGGGCTGCTTCAATAGAGGGAACATAGTCAGAAGGAAATGGGCTTTTTTTTTTGCCTATTGTGTCATCAATCAGTCAAGTTAAAAGAAAGAAGGAAGGAAGGAGAAAAGAGAAGAAAAAGAAAGAGGAAGAGTAAAAAATGATCTAATATCTGTTTACTGTCTTTCAGTTTATTCTGAGGATAAATCTAATAAATGAATTTTATGAAAACTCAGGGATTTTCTGAAGCTTATTCTCAAACATCACTAATGTGTTCCTTTTTAATGTTTGAAGAACAGTTATCCATTCAGTGTTTTTTTCTCCTTTGAGAGAAAAAGAGCACAGACTGTATTCCTTTAAAGATTTCTTGTAAGCTTTTTTTCCTCAAAAAGAAAAGTAAATTACTTGTAGTATATTACCAGGGCAAGGGGTTTGGAAGGGGCAGGTGGGAATATTTCTCTATACCAACCAAATGTGAGACTTGAAAGAAAATAGGCTTATGCCCAAAGAAGGTAGGCTATGGTTAAGGGAAAATTTAATTAAAACTTTAAAATACCCTCCTAACATTGCCTCTGCATGGTATGCTACTAAAACAACAGAGGGAAGTGTCAGAAGACTTTGTAAACCATCTGGCAGTCAGCTCAGCTTTTCTGCAGATTGACTGATTTTTGCAATTTATTTACAAGGCTACACAATTGACAGAATCATTGCACATTTCCCCAAATGCAATCCAGTACATTCTCTTCCCCTTCTATTCAATTTTTTTAAAGTAAGTTTTTACTGATGTCTTTTTTTTTGTACCATAGTAATTTCCTCCAGGATCCAGCCCGTCTCCCTCCCAGAGAGCCATCACATGTAACAAATATTTTTGTTTAAAAAAAAAGAGGAAGTAAGAAAAAGTAAAGAAAAAAGAGGAGAAACTCAACACAACTGACACATTGAAAATGCCCCAAACCATGTACATTGTATAACCTCTATAGACTCTTCCACCTCCATGTGGGGGTAGACTCACTTCTATTAAATTTTAAGCCCACCTCCTTATTTAACCATTGGATAGGATACAACCATTTTCCAAGATGTGGCTACTAATGGACTAATTCAATTAATTACACCATACAACTTCATGAGATAGTCTGTATTTGTAATGGCAGGAAAAGTAGTACTTTGTGGCTTGTTTCAGCTCTTCAAGTGCCTTGGAGTCTGGTCTTTGATTGTATCAAAAGTCTTTGTTGGAAACAGTATATGTCGTGTTGCCCTTAATAGGCCTAAGGGAGTTTGGAGACCTTCCCTGCCCTTAGTAGGCCTAAGGGAATTGTAATTTGGAGACCTTCCTTGCCCTTAATAGACCTAACATCATCACAATGGGAAGAACTTCCTGAAAGAGTGGAACTGAAAGGGTGGAACAGGAAGAAGCAGAGCAGAGAAAAGCTCCAGCAGAGCGGGCACCAAACAGAACTGAGAGGGAGAATGCTTGTGATTTTGAGTTACTTTCTGGGAACTTAGAGAGGGAACGCTTGTGATTTCAATGCTCTGTTGATCTGTGTTACTTTCTCTGAGCTAAGAGAAAGAACGTTTGTGATGTTGGCACTCTGTAGCACTCTCTTGGTCTCTCAGACAAAAGCACCCTGTCTGTTCTTAGAAGTCCTGAAAGAGGACTTTAGAGCTGTTACAAAAGTCCTAGGAATTTACTGTTGGTTTGTGTTTGATTTCTCAGACAGAAGCCTTGTCTGTTGATTTGTGTTACTTTGTCAGACAGAAAGTGAATTGAGATGATAGTGCCGGCAATGTGTGTGAATATTGTTGTAGCTCTGTTAAGCTTTGTCTTCCTAGAAACAGAAACTTCAAGAGCTTCGAGCGAAGCAGTCACCTCAAGCTAAGGTATGAAACAGGGACAGAGAGCTGCCTACATGGGAGTCCAGGCAAGAACTGGGAGAGATGTCTGTCTGTGAATCCAGGCAAGAGTCAGGTGAATCCAGGCAAGACCTGAGAGCATTCAGCCCATGGAAGAGGAACCAGTGGGTTTGGAAGTCATTCTCAAGTTAAAATGAAAGAAGACTTTACTTCTGTATTCTGTATTGACTGATGAGATTGTGACTTACTGTGACCTAGGGGTAGGTGGTGTGCTTGTAATTTACTGGATGATATGTTTTGTTTAAGACTATGTGGACTATGTTGCCACTTTACTAATAAGTTGTGTTATATTGTTGTGAATGTTGTGCTTTAGTTTCTTGAATGTTATGCTTTAGTTTATTACTGAATAAATAGAGAGTTTACTATGCTATGCCATTAGATTCTTAAAGTAATTCACAGTAGCAGTCAACAGGAGAGCTGCTCCATGATTGACTTTACAGTATTCTCTTCTGGCATTTCATTTTTTCCTGTGTGGATTATTAGGTCATACTCTTATGAGTGGTCATGAATCTTATCTCAAGACCTCAGTAAATTTCTGGTTCTTGATAGAATCAGCACAGTGTCATATATAAACAGGAACTATTGGAGAACCTAACAAACTACAGGGGGTGTATGGGGTGTCCCAGGAGGACTATGACCTTTTTTTATATAGGGGCTTGACAAGCCCTTTTTAGGATTACTCATTTCTGTTTGGCATCCACCTTTCACTCAACTCTCAACTGTGGCTCCAAGAAGCTTTGGTATGCACAGAGGCCACCTAACCACCTAAGCAGACAGGCTAAATCAGATTGAGGGCAACCAAAAGGAAACTAGGGGGATGTCAACACCCAACTATGTGAAGACTTCCCCTGCAAGAATGGGTAGATGAGAACAATATGTTCCAATGGCTACGAAGGTGCCTGAAGCAGGCTCTGCGGAGAGCTTAGAATCTAGTCAGACAGCAAAGACACCAATGTCATCTACCACATCCTTTTGTTTTGTCCCTGGACTTCAATGACTCTGGAAGAGAGTGAGGCTGACAAATTTGTGCAGTTCGACCTCATTAAATCCAATTCACCACAAGACAAGACTTCACCCATGACGTCATTGGTACTCCTCAAAAATGAAGGACAAAACCAAGAACTAACTACTGAGAATCCTTCTCTTGTTCCACTTACAATACCTATCTTCCACAACAGTGGCAACACTGTTGACTGGTGTATACGTATTTCTCTATTATTTTTTTTTTGCCTATTGTGTCATCAATCAAAGTCATTGAATAAAGTTATTTCATAGCTCTGATACTGGAATGAATTTCCTATTCGTGGGAGTCACCTTGTAGGAGTGTTGTTTTCTGTACAGTCGAGTCAAATTTATTTTTATACTCAAGCAGGAATACACGCAGCAAGATTTTGTATAGTCTGCACCTTTCATTTGTGTGAAAGTATGTTCAGCTTTAGAAAATCATTCATGAAAGCCTGTCTGTCCCCTCGACATACTTTAATACCTTCATCAAGGAAAGCCTTGCTACATATGTAGATCATTCTCATAAGGATATTATAGAGACAAGGAAGTAACATACAATAATTTGTCATTGATTCCATTTGATTATTGTTTTAATGATAAATGTGAGCTGTGTTATGGAGGTACAATAGGTAATAATAATATTCTTGATTTTTCTAAGCCCTTTTTCATCTTTCCACCTTTCCGCCTTTCAGATATCTTAAAAATTGATCCCTTAACATTTTTGTAACATAAATGATGAGGATCCCTCTCTCTGAGGACATAATATTTTATATTTTATTGTTATTTAATATACTATTAATTTAAAACACTAGTAATACACCATTACTTTTTATACCTTACCCTCCATCTTGTGTTCTTTGGAGGGGATCTTATTTCTCTTCCATGAGTTTAAGCCCATTTCCTTCTGACTATGTTCCCTCTATTGAAGCAGCCCAGGGACCAATACCTCAATTCCACAGACCTATTCAACATAGCTTTTACAAAGGAGTATTTACTTCAAAAATATAGCAAGAACAAACATACAAACCTTCCCCCAACAGCCTTGGAAGGGAGAGCATAATCTTTCCTACCCCAACTCTTTGGGAGAGGACAGGAAGGAGGGGGAGAGTAGACTCATAGTTTAGCTCATTCCCTACACATAGCTAGTCCCACCAAGCTTAAGTCCAAAGCTGGCCAGCTGGGTTGACTGCAACATCTGTCTGGATTCCTAGACTCCTGGATCCCTATAACTGGTGTTCTCAACCAGTCTGAACCTAGCATGAAAAAGAATAAGCCAAAATGTCAAAGACCCTGGTCCATCTCGTTTAAGGAGCAGGAGGATACTGGAAAGCAATGGCCCATAGGCCTTCTTCCCCGACCACTTGGTGTGAGTGAAGGAGAGGTGAATACAGCAAAAGTCACAGACATTTCTGAATCAGGATATTTTAAACACCCTGACAATTCCAACTATACAACCAATGCAGGGGGAGAAAGGCTTCTTCCAACCATACGGCTGACCAATGCAAAAAAAAAAAGTAGGCTCATTTCCAGTCTCCCAAAAGTAATTCAAAGACCCCCATGTGAGTGATTCCATTTTAGGTCATCTAGACATGCACCAAATCCCCATTATACTTTTAAAACGGAGTTATTCAGGAATGGTTTGCTTCTGTACACACTTGCTCTTCCTGTCTTCTTTCCTTTTCTTATGACTATATTTATTATAGGGCATCCTGCATACTGAAGTGTTAAAATCAAAATGTAGTATTTCCACTGTCTTCAATGATGAAAGCAGTCTGTTAGAGAAATGTTGATGGATAAAACCCACTTTTCATCCACTGTTCTCTTCACGTTACATCTCTCAGGCCTCTTGGTATGATCTGGATTACTCGGGACTTCCACTAAGTTTTCTACAGACTCATTTCCCCTACTTTGTTACATAGCCAAGATTTTTCTCCAAAAACAAAAACAGACAAGATTTAAGATTAAAGTTGTTTATTATAATGAAATTCAGATCTCAATTATTGGAATAATTGGTTTCTCTGCTGTGGTGTGACTTTTTTTCTTTTATATCCAGACTTCTAGGCCCATAAAATAAAATCAGATGAGCGCTAATTTAACACTCATGAGCATAAATCTGAGTTAGGCTGTACTCAATTCTTAGGGATCACTGAGAAATGTGTTAACACTTCTCTCCTTTAGGACCCACTCTTAAAAAATTGTTTAATTGATACTTTTTCTCTCTTACATCATTGTCACTTTCTAATGATTCTCTCTCCCTCTACTAATCGAGCTCTCCTTTATCAACAGAAGAATAGCCAAGAAGAACAAAACAGCCAACACACACACACACACACACACACACACAGTCTTCTGACTTCCTCACCTTTTTTTTCCCACTGAGAAAATTAGGGCCATTCTGTGAGTTCATTCTTCTTCCATTCTCTTTATTTTAAAATTCCTCAACCTCATCCCCTGAGCTCTCCAACCTTCCCAAGCCTCTGATAAAGAGGTGACCCTTCCCCTCACCAAGGTCAACCCCTCTTCAAGTGCCTTTGCTTTCTTTCTTTCCTGTCTTCTCCAGCAGACTGTCTCCTCAATCACTTTCCCTGACACAGACACAGACACACACACACATATTTTCAACTTTTCTTTATTGGTTCTTTCTCTCCAAACTGCCCAACAAGTCTCCTCTTTCCTTTAAACACAAACTTCATCAGACCATACCATTCACTCAAGCTATCGTCTATCTTTTTTTAGCCAAGATCCTAGAGGGGAAAACCTGTCTATTGCTTCCATTTCTTCTCCTCTTCATCCCACCTCAACCTTTTGCAATCTGGCTTCTCATCTCATCATTCAACTGTTCTCTTCAAAGTTAACAAGGCTCTCTGATTTGCCAATTTTTATGACCTTTTCTTGGTCCATATCCTTCTTGACTTCTTGTAATCATCCCCTCCTCCCAGATATTGTCACTTCTCTGGGTTTTTATGACATTGTCACCTTCTACCCAACTCACCATTCTTCAGTTTGCTTTGGGCATTCTCTCTAATGGTGGATATTCCCCAAAACTCTGTCTTGTGCTCCCTTCTCTCCTCCTTCTATATTCTCTCAGTGACCTCACATGTTCCCATGCATTTAATTATGATCTCAATCAAATGACTCACAAATTTGTACATCCAGCCTCAGTCTCTCCCCCTGAATTTTGGTTTCATATCACCAAATACATATTGAACGTTTTAGGTTGGATGTTCTGGAGGCGTCCCAAATATAAAACATCCAAAGGAGAATTCATGGTCTTCCTTCTAAACACTGCCCTCTTCTAAACTTCCCCATATCTGTTGAAGGTATCACAAGTATCTGAGATGTATGAATTCTACATTGTCACGAACTCTTCATTCTCCACCACCCCACATATCAGATTCATTGGGTTTTACCATTTCTACATGTACATCTTTCACATGTGACTCATTCTTTCTTCTCATGAAGAACAGCACATTAGTAAATCACCTATCACCTAGAACAGGAGTCAGCTAACTTTGGCCTGTGGATGACTTTTTTATTGCCCTTGAGCTAAGAATGGCTTTTACATTCCTAAATAAAGTTTTGTTGTTGCATCTGAAGACATAAAAATCATACTTAGCTTGCAGAATGAACAAAAATAGGCAGAAGACAAGATTTGGCCCTTGGGCCTGGGATACTTTATCAACTCCTGACCTAGCCTATTGCAATAGCTTTGCAATGATTTTGCCTCAAGTGTCTCACCACCCCAATCTACCCTCCACACATCTTCCAAATTTTTTTTCATTTGCACATATCTGACATAGGGGCACGGTGGAGAAGTCAGAAGAATCCCAGAGCAGAACTGCTCAGTGAAAAATGAAGAGCTGTCTGAGCCAAATTTCCTCTCTAAATGGAAGTTTGAGAGTTCACAACCCCATTTTCTAGTCAGAGGGTGGTGAGGAATGTGCTCCCTTCTCGCCTTGGTGTCGTAGGTAGCCAGCCTCTCTCTATAGGAGTTCAAATGACAGCCGTTGGCATGAAATCTTTAGTAGTTCTTCCAACTCCTAGTACCCTCTACCCTTCCCTACCTTGTATTTAATTTCTTTGTTTATTCTTCATGTTATTCAATATGCACTGGTTGTCTCACCTGGAAGAATGTAAGCTCCTTGAGAGGATGGATCAGTTCATTCTTTCATGTGTATCCCCAGAGCCTCCCACATTGCCTGGCATGTAATAGGGGCTGAACAAATACTTTCTGACTGATTTGGGAGCACACGGACCATGCCTGTCAACATATGGCTGATTTTGCAGCTGTATCATACCCCTTCTGCCAAGAATAAGGAGGTATGGTTCTCCATGGTGCTCCCTTTTATGGGGGTGGCTTACTCAGAGGAAAGTTGTTGCAGAAACAGACAAAGACTCCTCAACAAAAATAATGGGAACAAGCATAAATAGGCTGTTTTATTAAAAAGCAATTTGCTCTTTGGGGTTTTAGTTTTTTAAAGCATCCAGTTTCTGGCTATTGAGCACCTCCAAATTAAGTAAGACTCAGTAAATAATTCTGAAAATCATACCAGAGCCAGAAATCCACAAAGAAAAAACACACTAGAAGAGTGTCTATATATACATGTACATATATGTATGCATGTATGTATATGTATATATGTACACCCACATACGTATTGTGCATCAGATTAAACGTGCACAAAGACTGTATAGAACCTAAACAAGCCAACAGCACGGAGCCCCATAAATAAAGATCCACCAGAAGCTTTAGAAAAGAGAAGCGCTTGCTCGGCGTTAGATCAGAATCGTGTTATTTAGTGGTTTTTCAGTCCTGTCAGCTTCTTCATGACCTCATTTGGGGTTTTCTTGGCCAAGATACTGGAGCGGTTTGTCATTTCCTTCTCCAGTTCATTTTAAATATGAGGAAACTGAGGCAAACAGGGTTAAGTGACTTGTCTGGGGTCACACAGCCACTAAACATCTGAGGCCAGATTTGAACTTGGGAAGATGTCTTCCTGACTCCAGGCCCAATACTCTGTCCACTGCACCACTTAGCTGCTCTTAGACTCAGTTTAGACTCCTGGTAGGATGAGCTGAATATTAGAACAAAACAGAACACTTATAAGTCATTTAAAAGTTTACAAAAAAAGAATTTACTTAGTCATAAGAGGAGTAAGACGTTAAAAAAAAATAAAGGACAGGAATTGAAGGTATATTGAGTGTATTTAGCTGAGTGAAGTTCACTTGCCTGTCTTACTCTTGATGACCCACTGGCCAAGCTTTACAAAGTCTCCAGTATTCTTTGTAGCTGTTTGGTATGTAGTCAATGAAGAGGTAATATCAGCCATCTTGACCTTTAGTTACCTGACCTAACCACGTTTTAGGGAATGTTTCCATACCTTTAAAAAAAATTATTTATGGAATAAAACAAACATTTCCATATCTTTTAGAGAAAAAAAACAGCCTAAATTGCATGGGGGGAGGAGTTAGGATATTGCTCCTATCCCATTGGTGGTGGTGGTGGATATGACACTCATATGGATTCAACAAATATTTATTAACCTTTTATGTTGGTGCTTGAGAACAATGACACAAATGAAACAAATTCTGCTTTTAAGAAACTCGTACTCTACGTGATCCAACATGAGCACAAATGAATGTGGTGCTGTGCAGACAAAGATGGTTCTGAGGACATGAACATGGGCAATTGAGAAGCTAATGTTGCCCTTGACAGAAATTGATCAGGGTAAAGAAAGCAAGAATACGTAGACTCAAAGAATTTTTTAAAAAATGTATGAATTCTAACAGGATCAAGTGTCCATCTTGCAGGATCAGGTTGTACTAATATAGGTATGAATGCGTAATATTAGGGGTAGAGATGGGAAAGATATGGAAGGAAAGGATGAGATATTTAACTTAAAGATCAAGACATGTGTGCTTTTTTACATTTACGTCATCCCCAGAATTAAGTATTTCTTATACTATTTCCAGGAATATATGGTATAGTGCATGAAAATACATACTATCAGCAAGGTACAAGGTAGTATGTAAAATGAAAGATCTTAATTGGGTAATCTTAAGCCAGTCATTCAGCCTCTCTGAGTATCACTTTTCTTATCTGGAAAGTAGGTACAATAATACTTTTTCTTCCTTATTCACAGATTTGATGTCTTTGAAGTGCTTTATAAATATAAAAAAAGACTATATAAGTATAAGTTACTATTGTAACCAAAAGAATGTACATACTCTCCAAAAACCACATTTTTTAAAGCATAAAATAGCAATTATATCTGTCCAGCATTTTCTACCCAAAGAGAATGTATTTATTTGCAAAGATTCAGAAGTGAAATCTCACATTTCTAAAGCCCCAAAATCTCCAGTTACATAATATTGTGGTACCACCCAATGTAACAGAATCAGTCTTTTGGGATACCGCACAGCCTAGAATGAGAGCCAATATGATCTATCCTGGGACTTCAGGTAGCTTTCATTCATGCTGCACTGCCATTCCTATTCTCTTTTGCACACAAATGTAAGGAAAGGTTGGGATAGAAAGAGGGGGAAAGGAGAAAGAGAAACAGGGAGGTGTATTTTTATCTTTTGCTTCATTTAGCTTTCAGGAGGAAGAAGCAAATCATACAACAAGCTGATATGAGGAGTTAAAATTTACAAAAATGTTTCTAAGCTATGACCCACACAGAGCCCCCTACATCTCCTATCTCTTACATTTCCCATATCTATAATATAACAAAATGATCTTTGACATTCAGAATTGCGAAGTTAGATAAGAGCTTAAAAGTCATTCATTACAACCCAGAATTAAATTCAATGTGTTCCAGATAAAGCATGACCTTTCATCTCTGGATTTGAAAACATTGAATTGAGAGTGGAGGAATAAAGGAGAAGAGGGAGATACCAAAAAAGAGGATAAATTCAAATTTAGCATGTTGTGCTGAAAGTTGTCAAATTTTAGTGTGAATTTGGGTCAAATGACACAAGATTTTTAAAATTATATGAATCTATACAGATGTAAGATGCCAACCATTTCTTATGTGTACATTTTGCTTGCTGAAAGGGACAGGAAAAAAATGACATTCACATAAGAAATAAAAAAGTTCTCATTGATGAAGGGCATATGTGAAGTATTTAATACATAGACTCTGGACTCATTCTTTCAATCCACATTGACCATAACTTGGCTACTATATCTCTCCTCTGGGTTCTAGGGTCAACTTTGAGACTTTAGGGTTATCTTTCTGACATTATCACTCTTGAACCCACATCTAATGTATTCCTCCAAATTAATAACTTCCCAATATTATTTAAACAATTAACGTCAATTAGTTTTTATCAAATGATCTTTACTGAGACAATATGAGAACCCAAGAAAAAAACAAATCTCCAAAACAAAAAGTCCAATCTCTTCTGCCAACTCATTCCTTGGGGAAAGTAGATTCAAACTCAAAGTGGTGACTATCAACCAATGCCCTGAACAAGTTTATTTCTTGGTGTAGCTGCTTATGGAAGAGCTCCTCTTTTATTTGCAACATACAATACATTGACTAATAGGTCAGTTATCAGGACTGGCTCCTCACCAGGCAGTGCTTATCCTGCCATTATCTCTACTTAATGGATTTCTAGAGGCCCTTCTCAACTTTCAAAGCTTATAGATACTTTGTTATGATTATTGTTGTTCTTGTCTTATTATTTAGTAAACATTTCATCTTTAAGAGTTAACAGGGTAATTGTGAATACTTTCTATAAATGGGAAAAAACACCAGCAGGGGCTCAGGAGTCATAATGTCAAATGGTATGGATGTATTCCCAAAACACAAAGTTACCTCTAGAACACTAAGAGTATGTTATCACCATATGGTTGTTCTCCATCTAGAAGCCATCCATTCTTCTCCAGAACTGCTCCTTGACGTGCCAGTTGGGAGGGAGCGAACCAGTCTAAAGAGAGAAATGGTATCTAGATGCCATGCCAAGCAATATGACCTTAAGAGACAATACCAGCATGAATGAGTCAATGCCTTGCCATGGTGCAACTAGACTCATATTGTAGGACTTCCAGGTAAATAATTCAGCAGGTAATTAGGAATGTAGTTTTAGAATTTGACAGAGGATCAGAGATGATGATTAAAAAAACATTTTGAGAGTCAATTGTATAAAAGTATATGGGAAATTCTGAGTGAAATGCTTTATGTGGTAGAACAAGAACACAGCTGAGAAGGACAATATGATTTCTTTAGACACAAGAATTTATGCTATGGAATTTATTCACATAGAAGAGGAAAAAGGAAAGATATATTGTTTTTTTTTCAGAGGTATTACTTCTTCCCAACTCATGATGGGGAGGACATGAACTCTGGTTCTGTAGAACCAGTAACTGCAAATGAATATTTTCTTGAAAAGTTAAATACAGGGACAAACAGTTGTGTAATTCAGATAGCTCAGGTGGAAGGAAAATAGACCTGGCAAAAAGAAGCTCCCAGTTTCCAGTGGTCTGCCCAATTAGTGAGTGTGCAAGGAGAAAAGAGACCTTTGAATCACCTATGGCAAAGAGACAAATGATCTCAAATATCTTTGGAGATGATTTGGCAGTATTATAAGGTTCTATGTTATAGGGGGCTTCATTATATTGGAGGCTAGAAACTTCATTGTCTTCTGGTTTCACAAAGTGATAATAGAAACCATAGGTGTGGAGTAAGTGTCTAGTATATTGAGAAAATAGAAGAAAAGGTTGAGGACATGATCATGGAGAAGACACACATTTGAGGAAAGGATAAGGAAGAAAAGGAGTCAGCCAGTTCGTTCAATTACTCAGAAGTGCAGATCAAAGGTATTTCATAATATTAGTTAAAACAGGCATATGCAATTGTCCCTTGACCTTCATGGGGGTTAGGGACACAGGACCTCCTCAAATATGAAAAACTTTGAATAACTGTAGGTTCCTCTGGAAGTCTTTATTTCTAATAATACTGATCATATTTATTTAACACAGAGAATGAATAAAACCACACGCTGCATCCATTAAAAAGTTGAATTTTCTACAGGAGGGAGATGAGGATCGTGCATAATATGAACTCTTTGCAGTAGTTGTAGCAACTGCTTCAGGGATTTCCTGTGATGAAAAACACAAGATAAAAAGATCACTGCTGGATAAAATCACATGACTGTGTCCAGATAGTAGAGAGACAATGAAAATGCATTATCAAAGAAAGTACGGAGCTTTAACAAAATGTAACTGTCTATAATAAATTTGCACATGTGTAGTTATGGCAGTAAATGATAAACAGATTAATAATATATAGTATTTATACATTTATGATGTTAAGTTTTTTGTTGTTTTCTTTACATTCTCATGTTATCTGTGATTGTCTGCAGTGTGCTACAAATCTCCAAGAATTCTCATTAAATTATTGATAGCCAACCCATGAATAATCAAAACCAAGAATGTGAAAACCGTGAATATTGACGGATGACTGACTTAATAGAAGCAGCAAGGGAAGTAGAATTCACAAATCTGCTAAATTGATTTTAAGCTTTACACGGACCAAGTTTGTCTTAGTTATTATTCTTTCTTGCTCAATGCCTAATATAACACCATGCTTTGCACGTGATTCAATAAGTCAAGGATCTGTTGTTTCATTTGGTGTGGGAACTACTTCTACTGGTGAAGAATTCAACTCATCTAAAACTTTGCAGATAGTTACTTGCCTACTGTCACATGGATAGTAAGGATGGAGCAAGATTTGAACCCTGATAATTCTAACTCCAACATTCCATCCACTACTCTGAGTTCATTCAGTCAGTATTAAACAAATGTGCATAACAAGTACTTAATAAACTGTTGCTGAATGAATAAATGATCTTTTTGCACTGCTACCCAGTCAGATGTCTTCACGCACTGGCCCCTTTCTATCTTTCTAGTCTCTGTAGCACATTCTTCTTCTCCACAAACTCGATTCCTATTCCATACTGGAGTGTTTGCTGTTACTTACACATGACACTCATCTCCCATCTCTTTGCCTTTACACTGGTCATTCCTTATGCCTGGAATTCTCTCGCTCCTAACATCTACTTTATAAAATCCCTGGCTTCCTTTGAGATAGACTTCAAGTCACCTCATCCCTTCACTTAATCGATCCTTCCCCCTTTGGCTACCTTCTACGTACTCTATATTTACCTTGTACATATCCATTTCTGTATATGTCCTCTCATCCATTGGAATGTAAGATGATCTTCAAGGGCAGGGATTAATTTTGCTGGGGTTTTTTGTATCTCAAGCTCTTAGCACCCAACCTGGCACATTAAAAACACTTAATCAATGCTTGTTGGGTTATTGATTGATTGTGTTGTTGATGTCTATCATTGGATTTCTAAACTGATTTTTTTAACAAACATTAGTTAGCCAGAAATTGAAATTAACCAGAAAACCTCATTCTCAGAATATTCTAATTACTCCAGGTTTACTGTGCAAAATCTAGTTTCCAAAGGATATCTGTAGATACTTTGAAATTTCTTTATAACATGTTATGGTCTATCTACCATTAGATCTCTATAAACTGATCATAGCTTTCTGATCTGAATGTGAGGATCACTACAAAATGCTTGTGGCTACAGGAATTAGAACTGACCATGAAGATGGTTGGAAATAAGCAAACCAGCTCTGCCATTAAGGTCATCTATGGCACATGGACATGGCCTGTGTTTTTCAAAATTGCTCCACTTTGTATTTAGAAAGCTGGCAAGGCTTTAGTATAATTATGCAACCTCACATGGGGTTTGGCTGTATCCATGTACACACTGGGTTATTTACACCCTATTTATGTTTTTGGACCAGAAGACACCGTGTAAAGTTTCCCAGCATTTCTCCAGCATGTTAATTCTCTCCCATTGACTCTGAAAAAGAATCAGGAAAACCTTATAATTTAGGGAGGTGGGAGGGGAGGGACTTTTCTTCATATAGTATAAAGTATCTCTTGTTACTCTGTTGGTACTAGAGAGAGACAGTGGTTCAGCTCAGTAAATGGTCACCTATTAACTGTGGAAGCCATATTTATAGGCATTGGTAAATTATGGAGAAAATGGCGTACCTGCTAACTAGGGATAATTCGGAGGCCTGATTTAGTAAATGCTATGGTCTGTGGGATTTCAGCACACAATTACAGCAGCTAAACAAAGAGAGGAAACACTCTCTATAACTTCTATTTAAATTTCCAGAAGGAAAGGAAGGCAAAGGCCTTTTACAATATACTTGATCAAGTTTCAGGAGATGGAAAAATATTTTTGAGTGATATTTAAGAAGAGCGGAAAACTACCTGGCATGGTGTATTGTTTTAAGAACAGATTAAAAGTACTAAGAGTATAATTAAGTTAAAGATCCTAGACAAGATTAAGTTATGAGTCACAAATATTTGGCTTCATTTTGTTGATTAAAATTAATAAAGAATATTATTCCCAAAGTCAGATCATTTCTTTTCATTTGAACATATAATTTGAACTTCTATAAAAGTAGAACATTGATCTATACATGATAAAGACTAACAGTAGAACTCCTATAGCGGTTTTAAAAGTACCATGCTTTACTGGTTCACCAACAGTGCTCTTTTTCTCTTAAAGTTCCTGCCTGGAGGGGAAGAAGAAGGTTGGAGACCAGAGGCTGGCTAACTTTCTTCTCCTCAGAGAGAGGGGGTATCAGGCTAGAATTATACATCAGCTCCCTAAAAAATTGTTAGTATAGTGGATACAGTTTTCAGGTCCAAGCTAAACTTCTGATTGTTATTTATTAATGGGGAAAAGAGAACCCCTCGTTCTATATCCGAGGCTTGACTCCCCACCAAATATAGTAAACACACACAAAAGAAATGGTGAAGAAAGTCATTTATCCAAAATGAAAATGAGCCAAAGTTAGAGAAAGTATACGTGAGAACATGTATCAGACAACACAGGGTAAAGGAGCTTGCCCATTGGGAGTGGGGTAACTCAGCTAAGCCAAGAAAGTATTCGATCTCACCCACGGGAAAAATTCCTTGAAATCTCTAGTGTAGCAAGCTGAGGATAGGGAAATAATGCAGACTACCAGCTCCTCTCAGGTTGGTTTCTTCCTCAAATCCTTCTGCCTTTAAGGCCCTGAAGAGGGGCTGGAATCCTATGTGTCTTTTCTCTCAACACTGAAGGCCATAGGTGACGTGTACAGGCTCCAGAAACCCCCTTGGACTCTCTTTGAATCTTCCCACTTGATCTTGTGAGTGCCTGAGGTATCCCGGTAATCCTCTCAACTGGCCCCATCCTGGACCTCTACTCCTTGATCCTGTCTAGACTCCAGCCTCCCTTGGCCTCCTAGTCTAGGTCCCTGGCTTTCTGGACCCTTCTCTGTTACTTCAGAGTCACCCCAGCCTACTGGCCACTCCCATCAAGATCCTCCCTAGAACCTTCCTCCAGTCATCAGACTACTTGACCAGTCCTAGATCCCTCTCACAGTCTTTCTGTATTTAAGATCCATCTTACCTCATTGGAAGTTCTCAGATTCCTTAAGAGTCTAGCTGATACTTAGATACCTTACAAGTCTGGCCAATATGGTGGATATTTAGAATCACACCCACCTTAGACCATGTTTTAATAAACCTTTCTTTTCTTTGGCTGAAATAAGACTTGGGTGGAATTCATTTGGGCAGGATCTGCATGTCATTATTCCGGGGTCCAGCCATCCTTAAACAATATCAACAATAGGTTCCCAGAAAGCCTAGAAAGCCTAAAGAAACTAAAGAGATGGGACCTCTCCTCTCTCCCAATCTCACCAAAACTGTCACCTGGAGCAGGCTCTGGGCATTGATTTTTGCCAACAAAGAGAGCAAGTCCCATACCAAAGGGGTTTGGGACTCAATTTATATCTAAAATGGAAAGAATACCCACGGTGAGGATCAAAGATAATATTTGTAAAATGTTGAATAAAGGCACATAATAAATGTTTTTTTTTCTTCCCCTTCAATGAATTTGGGAGGTAGAAAAAAATCATAACTGATGAAATCAACAGTAACCAAACCAGTGCATATTTTGTTATACAGGTAAAGGTAAAGTCAACACACCCCTACTCTTATTATCTCTAAGACTTAACAAAGTGACTGTGAGCTAATGCTTTAAAAGCTCCTCACAGGTGGGGAACCACAGGTGTGGAATGTCACGTGCATTGCCGGATGATGTAATGGCATTATTTAGTCACAGGATCATTGACATAGAATTGGAAGGGATCCTAGAGGATATCTGGTCCTACTCCCCTAATTGTGCAGATGAGGAAACTGAGGCCTGGCGGTTATTGAACTTATTTGCCCAAGGTCACACACTGCTCTCTCTACTAGATTCCATTAGCTGAAGTGACTGTAAATCTGAACTTCCATGCCCCCATGGAGTGGCTCCAAAAGCCAAACTACAAGGAAATCTCAGATTATTTTCCATTTTCAAAGCCCTTCCTACGAGCAGTTGTTCTTCTTGTTCCTGTATGTTATTATACGGAAACATAATCCAGTGAAAGAGCATTATCAGGACATGATTCTTTAAATGGATCCCTCAGCATTTTCCATTTCACAGCACGTCATTACAGGTAATTGGCAGATACATACGAGCCTCTCAATGACTCTTAACAGAATTAACGGCAAAGCACTACATGCCTTTAACCCACTTCGCCCTCTCATCAACCCGAGTAATCACAGAAATGCTTGCCACAGAGCTTGCTCCTTGGACAGCGTTGGATGTCAGAGTCTTCAATAACTGATCCTGAAACGGTGGTAAAGCATTTCATCTGGCGCTACTAGGATGCCGCTTGAGTGAATTGGGCTCTATTTTCTCTCTTCATATGTGGAAAAGTGCCTTTCTGGGTATAAAGGTCAAATAACACAATGCACTTTCTCCCAAGAAAATAGCATTCTCTTCTACCAGATCCATTTAGTCAGTTAATAAACATATATTGAGCTCCTACTATGTGCTAAACATTGTGCCAAGTGCTAGGAATACAGAATACAGGAATACAGCTTGTGTATACACACACATAAACATATATATATATATATATATGTATGTATATATATATGTTTGTGTGTGTATATATATATATTATATATATGTACACACACACACACACACATATATATATATAAGCAAGCTATATATAGTGTAAACAGGAAATAATTAACAGAGGGAGACACTAGGATCAATAATAGTTTGGAAAGGCTTCCTATAGAGGGTGGGATTTTAAGTGAGACTTAAAGGAAGCAGCTAAGTGGTTCAGTGGATAGAGCACTGAGCCTGGAGTTAGGAAGACCTGAGTCCAAATCTGGCCTCAGATACTTACTAGCTTTGTGACCCTGGTCAAGTCACTTAACCTCTGTTTGCCTTAATATGCTAGAGAGGGAAAATGGCAAATCACTCCAATATCTTTGCCAAGAAAACAATATGTATTGGGATGGGGATGGTACTGGTGTGATGTGGTCCACAGAGTGGTGAAGAGTTGGACAGAACAACAAAAAAGAAGCCAAGGAAACCAGTAGGAAGATATAAGGGAAGAGAGAAGAGAGACTGGGGCGGGGGGGAACCACATAAAATATCCAGAGCCCAAAGATGGAGTATCTTGTTCATGGAACAGCAAGGAGGCAAGCCTTAGCCGGTCAAAGAGTACACACTAGGGTGTAAGATATAAGAGGACAGTAAAGCCAGGGTGTGAAGAGCTTTAAAGGATTATTCATGGTGAGAACAGCCAGGCAGGGGAGGCAAAACACCCAAATTATGTAGCTCCCAGAATATGGAGAAGGAACTGCCATTTGCCCAGGTCAAAGAGTAACTCCTTGCTTCAAATGAGATATTTATGAAGAGTTTAGCACTGTTCCTGCCATGTGGTAGGTGCTTAATATCTTTGTTCCTGTTGCTCCCCAACAAAGCCCTCACCCCTCTGCCATGATTTACTAAGGAGAAAAGGTGGGAGCCCCGCCCCACCCCGGTGAAGGGCAACTAGGTAGATAGAACACTAGGCTTGGAATCAGAAAGACTCAACCTCCTGAATTAAAATCTGATGACACTTACTAGTTGTATGACTCTGAGAAAGTCACTTAAGCCTGTTTGCCTCAGTTTCCTCATCTTCAAAATGAGCTGGAAAAGGAAATGGTAAACCATCCCAGTATCTTCACCAAGAAAACCCCAAAATGGGGTCATGAAGAGTCGGAAACAACTGAACAACAACGAAACCCTCATTAAAGTTTCTCTAACATCCCCTGAGTCAAATCCTACCTGGTCCTGCCTGGTACCACATGGTATATGATTGCATAAGAAAAATATAATGCATGGTATGGAAAGAAGGTGGGAGATTGTTTCAGGGAATAAGGATTTGAGAGGATCCTTGTCCTGTTTGGGGTCGTTCATGATTTTTACATGAAGTACTATGGATATTTCTTTGTACAGTGAACTAAGGCCCAGCACACCATTCATCCACTCACTTGACCTGGTCCCCACAATACATAATAAAGGCAATAAAGACCTCCTGCCTTTGTACAGCCCAGAAACAAGGAGAGCTGGGGTGACAACTGGAAAATGCCATTTCTATCCATTCCCCTATCTGTGTGCATGTCTAGGGTCTCTTTCTCTTTTCACTTTTGTATCCCCCAGGCTTACCGCAATACTTTGAATTGAATTGGAGCATAATAAATGCTTGTTACATTTAACTGAATCCCATGATTTCTTTCACACATGTCCCATCTAAGGTGTCACGTGCATGAAAGGAACAATTGGGTACCATTTGTTAGCACAGCAACCAGGGGAATAGAGCAGACTTGAAAGTGAAAGTAACAACGAAAGCCTGTCAAATGTCAATTCCATCTTACCAAGGTGGTGTTTTGTCGAGATGTTCCTGATTCTAAGTCTAAACCATGATAGGAAATGACATTCTCTCCAAGAGGGCACAATCTAATAGGGTGTTATGGAATACAAGTGGGCAAGTAGAAATAAAGATTTAGGGCTAATGTGGAAATACACACAGAGGGACCCAGGGAAAATGGAGGAAGAAGAGATCACTGAGCTTGGGGGTGGATCAAGGGGGTTTTCATGGAGATGATCACTGTCAGTGACTATCACACCGGCACCAATCATTAGCCCAGTGATCTGTTCAAATTGCATTGAAGCTGAATTCTTTATCGCTTGGCCCTCAGTAGGTTTGACAGACATTCCCCCCATGACCCCTGCATGAAGTTGTGACCTTTTTACCAGCATTCATCCCAGTCTATAAAAAATGTAACAATGCAGGTCCTTTCTCCTCAGGCTGATAAACTGGAAACATAATCTACAATAATCTGACTTCTACATAGAATAGAGGCTCTCAACCTTTCCAAACTTGTCAACTATGAACAATTCACCGTTAAACTACTATGTGACCTTTTGTATAATAAAGCTAACAACCACCCTCCAGTAACCTGTAATTTTCTTAAGCAATACTTCCGAAAATCTGGTGCCTTTTTTTCCAGCTTTTTATAGTTAGAGATAAGAGTAGAGAATGGGCCTGGGATTTCATCAGAATACCCTCTACTGTTGCGGGTCAATACGTTCTCTACAATCTGCTGTCTTAGAAATTTGCCAGAGCATTGAGGGCTTAAGTGAGTTGCTGATCATACAACTATTAGGGCTCATGTGTAAAAATTGAGCTCAGTCCTTCCTGGCTCTAAGGCCAGATCTTTACCCACTATGCCGTACTATAAAGGAAAAGAAGAGTTTCCATGATATTTTGTAATCTTTTTACCTTACATGAGGTTACTCACTGGCTACTTGGGGAAAAAAAAGTGTTATCCTAAATGTAAAGCCAGGAGGAACCTGAGATAACAGCTGACTCAACGCATTCATTTTACAGATAAGGGAACTGAGGCCCAGATAGGTAAGGTCATTTGCTCAAGGCCACATAGCAAGTAAGCAGCCCAAGTGTTCAGTTTATAAATCCAGTTGTCTTCCTAGATAGAATATCGTTCATTCAATAAACACTTATTAGGCACATATCGTGGGCAAGGCATTGTTTCTTCACCTTCTATTACTAGAGAAAAATGGTGGGAGATGGAGGAGAAAGGAAGTTTAATTTTAGGTCATTTAACAATAAAACGTGGTTCTAATCAATTGGTTGAACATCTTGTTGCAACCACTTATTGTGTTACATTCTGACTTATCATCCCCTTGGAAATCCTAATAGGAGGGATCATCTTCGTGTTTTCTGAGTTTCATTACAAATTTTCCCTAAAACTAAAATTTTCAAGACTGAAGCCACAATCTCTTTATCTCGGGCTACATCCCCACAATATCACTGAAGCACAAAGCACACAAACAAAACTGATGATATTAGAATACTCCCCTATACTGAGGTACCATTGTATATTTGAACCACAATGCTGAGTCTGGACAGCTGGGGTATAATTTGCCTCTGGTCCTATCATAGTCAAGGCACTGAGTAAATTATGCTATATACTTAAATTATGCTATATACTCAGCTGTCCTGGGTTCTAGTGATAGCAAGAAACCCAGGTCATAATCAAGTTAGGCAGTAAGGTTTACTTACTATGTGCCAGGCACTGTACTAAGCATTGGGGGATAAAAATAACAGGAAAAAAATTAGGACAGTCCCAAACTCTCAAGGAATTAACATTCTCTTGAAAGAAGATAACACACAAAAGGGTTCTGGGCTGGGATACGGGTGGGGGGTGTACAGGAGGCAGAGGAGGAAAGGAGAGGATGGTCATAGTTAAGTCCAGAGAGTCAGAAGCAGAGCTGTGAGGGAGGAGCGTAAAGGATGGCTGGCCTGAGCCCTTTCCCAAAATGGAGACCCAAGGAAGAGCTCATCAGTTAGACAAGAGTAGGTTAAAATTAAAGCAAAAAATGTTCTAGACTGAGACAACCAGAAGAGGTGAAGGAAGAAAAAAAAAATACCACACTAAGGTTTGTGATGGAGAGTCAAAAATGAAATCTTGCTCAGCTTCTATGAGAAAAACATGTGGATCAGTATCCTCCTACCCAGGAGCATTGTATATTCAGGCACATCATTTCAGGAATTACTAATATTTGGCATTAAAATAAGGGCAACCAAGCTAGCTCTTTTGTTACTACTTCAAAAGACAAAGTCTATTTTCCCATTGATACGCGGAGAAACATTTAATAAGATGTGGGAGTTTATAAGGAATCTTTTTCTCTTTTGTGATCTCTATATACTGTTCCTTATTCCAAACATAAGTAAAAGATTTACTTGTATCCAGTTATCTCTCTTTAAATCTCCCAGTTCCAACAATAATTATAAATGTCTATTGACTAGATTCATTTATGTTTTAAATTAGCTCAGGGTTGTATTTGAGAGTTGGTTTTATTTGTTTTGTGACACTGAATAATCTACCACATCATAGCAAATCAATATAACTTAATAAAATTATCTGATGGATTAATTGCTTCCAATTGTCTTTATTTCATTTCTGTCACTGAATCATATTTCATCTTCCAAATTCTAATAAAGATCCCATTTACCCCCAAATCTAAAGATCTCAATGTTCCTAATAGCTTTGGAAATAATTTTTAAAAGAGAAAATTAGGAGAGATTTCCAGAAAGTGATAATCACATCTAAATCATTTTCCTCATAAAGTCACCACTTATATTTGAAAATCTGTGTTGAATATCATATAATAATTTCCTAGAAATTAATGATGTCTTTGGGCTTTGTGTTATTAGGAAAAAACTTCACATACTTGATTTTTTTAAAGGAACGATGAAAACGTAAAAACAGAGCTCTCTGCAGACCAGTTCTAATTAGCATCTCAGAACGGTCCTATGGAATGAAAATGGACACTATAATTTTAAAATTTCCAGGCAATGATGGTGGTTAATGTTCTGGATGTTCATGTCTGGCAAAAACAAAACAAGAGAGCAAATTGTGCAACCTTAGAAACAGTAACCTAGCCTAGATGAAGCAAAACTATTCCTAGAAAGAGCACCGCAGTGCCTGGAAGGCTGAAGAGAAACTGTTTTCTCATTTCTCCCTCCAACAAAATCTATGAATATGGACAGGTCATAACTCTCGTGGAGTCTGGGGTTTTCCCATTTTAACATTTGGATGAGTTTAAATCCTTCCTCAGACACTTTCTAACTGTGTGATCCTGGGTTGAGTCATTTAACCTTTCCCGTGCTCAGTTTCCAAATCTGTAAAAATGGGCACAATAATAGCACCTAGGCATTGTTGTAAGGATCAAAGGAGATAAAGTAATATAAAATGCTATTGTTTATTATCATTACCTTTACATTAGCATCTGTCCTTAGATCTTTAAAGGAGTTGATTCATTCAACTATGGCTAAATTATGATAGCATCGTGGACTTGGATTTAAGATGACTAGAGTTTTAAGGGAGAGGCTAGGGGGTGTGGGGATTGGGGTACCAGCCCTTGAGTCAGGAGGACCTGAGTTCAAATCCAGTCTCAGACACTTAACACTTACTATCCGTGTGACCTTGGGCAAGTCACTTAACCTCAACTGCCCCTTCAAAAAGAAAAAAAAAATGACTAGGGTTTTAAATCCCACCTAGACTTTACCAATGGTATGACAATGAACAAGTCAATTAACCTCTCAGCCTCAGTTACCTCATCTTAAAAAAAAACACACAAGCTAATAATGCCTATAGAATTTCCTTTACAGAGCAGTTATGTGGGTCACATAAGAAAATACATGTAAAGCACTTTGCTAACCCCTAGGTGATATATAAATGCCATAGAGGAGTAGTAGTATCTTTCAAGTATTTATTGATTGTTTTTTGTAGAGGTGTCAAATACTCCAGGGCAATCCAAACCAGATTAAAAAGTAATTGGGAGCACCAGCCCTGGAGTCAGGAGGACCTGAGTTCAAATCTGCCCTCAGAGGCTTAACACTTACTAGCCAGTGACCTTTGACAAGTCTCTTAACCCCAATTGCCCCGCTTTCCCCCAATCCCCAAAAATGCAATTGAGAGATATTTAACAAAATAAATAAAAATACAATAAAACATAGCATTACAGTCTAAAACTAAATCACTATTCAGCCTGCAGGGATTCTTACTTTGGATCAATGGTTCCTGTTTCTATTTGAGTTTGACACCATTACCAAGCTTAGTGCCTAGAGATGTCTAAACAAAGTAAATGCGATTGAATATCTATCCTAAGATACTGATTAATCGAGGTGGTTCAGCAAATAGAACACTAGAGGCAGAGTTAGGAAGACACGAGTTCAAATCCAGCCTCAGACACTAGCGGGTCATTCAACCTCTTTCTCAATTTTCTCATCTGTAAAATGGGTATAATAAAAACAATTACTTCCCAAGGCTGCTTGTGAATATAACATGAGATAATATTTATTAAGTACTTTGAAAACCTTAAAGAATTACGTAAATTCTAGCTATTACTAGTGTTTTGTGCAACATTGATAATAAAGACAATATGGAATTTAATACTAAAATGAGCACTACAGACAAAATGTGCCACTGAAGTTTGGAGGAGGGAGATGGAATCTGCACTGGGATGTGTTGGTAGGTGGGCTTGACATGGGTCTTTGAGTGGACGTAACATTAAAGATAAAGACAGGAATTAGAAATATAATAGGAGATAGTGAAATATGGCCATACTAGGGGTCTATCTACCTCTCCTCCATTCTCTATTTTTTCAATTTGTTTTTAGACTTTATTATATTCCTATAAAAATTAATTCTCTCGTATCCTTCTAGTCTGTTAAGATCTTTTAGAATCCTGATGCTTCCGTCCAACTTATCTCTTCCTCTCCACCTTGTTCATCCATGGGTTCTAAAATTGAAAACAGAATTAGATGTTCTAACCCATTGCCCTCCATTTCACAGATAGTAAAGTGAGGCCCAAAGATACTCAGTGACTTCTCTCCGATCATAGAAGCAAGTAGCAATAAGATTCAAACCTGGGCCTTCTAGCTACGTTTCATCTGCAATTTTGATAAACATGCCCTTTTTGTCTCCATTCGAATCATTGATATAATTGCGGAATCACACAAGACCAACATTGATTGTAGGAGCATACAGCTAGAGATTAGTCAATAATTACGTCAGTCTATTAATGAGTGCTTTCAACCTTTTCCAAAACCACCTAACTATAAGTCTACATCTCATCATCTCTTCCATAAAGATATCCTGAGGGAAACTATGGAATGCTTTGCTGCAATCCATATATTCCTTTGATCTACCAGTCTATCAACCATGCCAAAAAGGGAAATGAGCTTAGTCTGGCACGGTCTATTCATTAAGATTCCACTCTGGTTCTCGGTGACAACTGCCTCCTTTTCTAGATCTTCCCAAACCATCGCTTTGAAATGGGTTCTAGAATTTTGTCAGGGATCCATGTTAAGTTTATCAGTTCGAGTCTGGACACCCCACTAGCTTCTTTTCTAGATTTTCCCAAACCACCACTTTGAAATGGCTTCTAGAATTACGCCAAGGATCCATGTCGAGCTTATCAATTTAAGTCTGGACACCCCACTAGCTTTGCTTTTTTGAAAAATCAGTACATTTACCACCTTCCAGTCACAAAACTGATTTTGAATTACAGAGTCCTAGAGATGGAAAAGACCTAAGGAAACCTCTAGTCCAATTCATGGCTGATCAGGAATGTCCTTTAAAGTACAATGGCTAGTTAATAATAACCAGCCTTTATATAGAGCTTTAAGGTTAATGAAGCACTTTTACATATTATCTCATTTCATATTCAAAACAACCCTGTGAATTAAGTGCTGTTATTACCCCTATTTTACAGATGAATAGATGCAGAGACAGAATAGTTGAGTGACTTGCCAAAAGTTATAACTCTAGTACTAAACATCCTTAATTGGTGATTTAGTCATAAAGAAATCAATACTTCTTAAAATAATCCATTCATCTTCTGGAAAACTATAATTGTTTGAAAGGTTATTGTTGTTGTTTTTATATTGAGCCAAAAATAGTTTCTATACAACTTCCATACATTGTTACTAGTTCTACCCTCTGAGATTAAATAAGTAAAAGTCCTCTTTTTCATAGAATCATGTATGTTGTTATGGGAATCTGAAGATCTTCCGTGTGCCAGGCCCTTTGATAAACTTAAGGGGCTCTGAGAACCTTCCCTGATTTGAAAGTATACTCTGCTCCCTAAGAGGCTAAATGTGGTCACATGGAGCCTGTGGTGGGAGGCTTGTTCTTCAGGAATGCCCACGCCTTATTACTTTGTGATTGGGCAACGGGTCAAGAGGGATGTGACATTCTCTGACCCAGGAGAAGGCTACATATACCTCGATGTAGGTTTTTGCTTTGGGGCTCAATTAGAGAAGAGTTGTATGATTTTGCCAGATGAAACTCTGGGCAGCCGTTGAGCCTCCAGCTTTGAAAAACCCAGATGTTGGTGCTTCCTTCTCTGGTAACTAACTAGGTATGGATGTAATGGTCATATGGTTGGAAGCCCGTCTGCTGATCTGTTTCTTTGTCTGCCTGTAACTTCTGTTCACATTCTCTGAAGGTCAGGGTGTTGACTTTTCCCCCTGAACAAGGTAAATGATACATGTTTGATTAAAGTAAGATTGTTAACCCATTTTAAGTTGCTTTCCTTTAGAAAAGCAGATCTAAGAACCTGTGCTAGCAGCCACCCTGGGTATGCTAGGGTGCTTACTGATAGCATATGTAAAGAGCTTTGTAAACCTCTAGCGGCACAGTGGATGAGGTGACTGGTCAGGGGTCAGAAAGACTCATCTTCCTGAATCAAAATCAGGCTTCAGACACTTTACTAGCTGCGTGACCCTGAACAAGTCACTTAATCCTGTTTGCCTCAGTTTCCTCACCTGTAAAGTGAACTTGAGAAGGAAATGGCAAACCACTCTAGTATCTCTGCCAAGAAAACCCCAAATTAGGCCATGAAGAGTCAGAACTGAAAACAATGAAACAACAAGGACTGCATAAATGTCAGCATTATTATTATTCAAAATGTTAGTCTTTCAAATACTTAAGATGATGTCAATGATGTCTTTGCCTCAAATGAAGTCTTCCCTTCTCCAGGTCAACTATCACTGGTTCCTTCAACTCCAGGTTTGAGTCCCTTTCACTGTCTTGGTTTAAATACACTTTAATTTATTGATGCTCTTTCTAAAATACAGAATGGACATGATATTCCAGAAGTGGTCTAATGAGACCTGAGTCTAGCAGGACTGTGACTGTGACCTTCCTCATTCAGGATACTAATTTCAGATATATATATATATATGTATATATGTACATATGTGTGTGTGTGTACACACACAATTGATTTACTTTTAGTTTCTAACATTCACTTCCATAAGATTTTTGAGTTTTAAAATTTCTCCTCCTCCCTCTCCTCCCCCCTTCCCCACGATAACATTCAATCTGATATAGGCTTTACTTATACATTCAGATTAAACATATTTTCACATTAATCATGATATAAATAAGAATTAGAACTAATAGAAGGAACCACAAGAAAGAAGAAACAAAACAAAACAAAACAACAGAAGGAAAGGAGAACAAAGAGTCTGCTTTCATCTGCATTCAGACTCCCTATTTCTTTCTCTGGATGTGAATGGCATTTTCCATCACCAGTCCTTTGGAGTTGTTTTAGGCCCTTGCATTGCTGAGAAGAGCTAAGTCTATCAAAGTTAGTCATCACAGATACAATGTATCTGTAATTGTATACAATGTTCTCCTGGTTCTGCTTATTTCACTCAGCATCAGTTCATATAAATCTTTCCAGGTTTTGAATACTATTCTTTGCTCTGCAGCTGGGTTACATTAGCTTTATTGGTTACAATGTTATACTGTTCACTCATAGTAAGTTTCCAATGAACTAGGATCACTTTCATATGAGCTTCATGTAAAAAAACCCTACATCTCCTTTATCTATATCTCCTGATATGATTGACTTTTTGAACCCATACAGAATTTTCCATATGTTCTTTTTAATTTCATAATATTTTTGTCAATTGAAATATCAAAAATTCAGGCTGTCATTGTAGCCTGCTGAGATATTTCTTGATCTTGATTCTGTTTTCTAAGATATTTGATGTCCTTTCTAGCTTTGCGTCATTTGATGAAGATGCAGGTATTTTAGATTAAAAAACCACATAACCTGTGAGGATTCCCATGAAAACATTCAATATGGCTCTTAATCTTTGAGGTGAGCCTTAGAATTGAAGGGATATAACTATTCTGTTTGGGATACCACTGTTTTTCAACATCATGGAGAGCCCAGAAGTCAATTGATACAGACTTTTATTCTGACCTCAATATTAGAAGTCCTACCTGGATGTTGATTGCTTCTTGTTTATGTGTTAGGGGCTTGTCCTGTCTAGAGGCTAAAATGTCATACATAGCCACTAGATAAAACCTACCCAGATCCTCCCAGTCAGGGAAACTACGAGTCCCTTGGCCTGCACGCTTCACAGTTGCTGTATAAAGAGTTCCAATTCTCTCCTCTCAAAGGCAATCTCTTTCTTGGTCTGTGACAAGGACTTCCGTGTTTCCTGGATCTGCATAGCATAGCAAGAATGAAAAGGACTAATAGCACCTACTCCACACAGTTATTCTGAGACTCCAATGAGATAATACAAAGCTCTTTGTAAACCTTAAAACACTAAATTTTAGCTATTATATTCCTTGGCATTTTTTTTCACTGATGCAGGGAGCTCCATGTAAGGATTTTCTTCTACCAATGAATGGCAGCACCTTTTCCACAAGAAAGGGCCTTAGAGAACAGCCTAGAGCACCAAGAAATTAAGATACTTGGCCAGGATCCTAAAGTTAATATGTGTCAGAGGCAATACATAAATAAAATGAAATGCCCTACATAAAAATTATCAAATCAAAAAATAATGGAGTCTTGTAATTTAACTATCTGAGATACTTCTCTCATTCTTCATGATTTTGCTCATCCACTAGTTTTTTCAGTACCCTGGAATGATCATATAGGTAGTTAAATCTTTAAATCCACTTGAATCCAATGCATTTGCAAGTCAAAACAACACCTTCCTGATGCCATTGATCCTCTTCAAGAATGAAGGACAAACAACAATCTGGGAGTAGTAGTCCCTGTCCCACTGGGGACTCCACTGGCCAGTTCCAATAGGGCAATGTTCCTTCCTGTCTTCATTCATTTCTTCCTTCTATCCTTTCTTCCTTACTTCTTCTGTCCACAAGGGGAATCATGCACTTATATGTTGGTGCTCTGCCCAAAGGAAAGTGAATTTCTTGAAATAAAGCTCTGGAAAAAACAGGCTTTGGTAAGGCTCAGTGGTATTCAAATGGAGTATGCCTTAAACCCAAATCATTCTAGCTCTCACTGACTGGCCAATAATCAGTCCTAGCCCAAGCCGCTATTGGTCATTATTCAGGTATGGATGGCTCAGAGTGAGTGTAAATAGCATTTGGTTCAATTGTGGGCAGAAACCCTGAGGTTCTTCCCCTCCCAGAAGCCAAAATGAACATAATCATAGCAGTCCACCCATAAAACAAGGTCACATTGTCTCACCAACGTACACAATATCTGTAGGGGAAAGTGGGCAATAAATTGGAGAAAGCTAGTTGTGAGATATAAACCCATATACTCAGGGCAACCCACAAGTTTGGAATACAGACCTTAATGTACTTGGACTCCTTCAATAAGAATTTGTACCATATCACCCCTGCTGGATGAAGACATGTCTTTGCTATTCTAGGATTGCTGAACTAATGTTAAGTTCTTTTAGGAAACAGCTGGAAGAGTCTTGCTGATATTTTTAGGGGCATGGTGGATAGACCTGAGTTCAGACCCTGCCTGAGACACTCAGAAAAATCAATTTCTTCTTGACAGCACTAGGCCAAATCAGAAAGTAACTGTTTAGAAGAAACACAGAAGAGAAGTAAGATCAGTGAGAAAACCAGCTTAGCATAGGAGACAATGGGGTGGGAGTTTCATTGTAAGGGTTCTCAGTAGGTAGGGAACAGCTACAATCTTTTTCCAATCTCCTAATACAAAGTGGTTCATACCATAGGTACTTAACAAATGTTTGTTAAATGAATTCTCATACAATATCCACTGCAATTAAACTATATAAATTTAGAGAAGGGTTTGTTCAAGTTCCCCACCATATGGTTTCTGGTAAAAGAATAAAAATTAGCTGTTTATCAAAGGGCACACGTATATTACTGCCATTAGGGAAGCTTCAACAAACTCTATCACATATCTAGCTAACTAAAGTATTATATGCATAATTTTTTTTCATGGAATGATAATTCTATAAGTCTTTAATCATCATTTGGTCTGCACCTCAAGGAGACTCAGAGAGATGAAATGATTGGTCCAAGATCACACTTCACCAAGTATTGTGGAAAGTAGACAGAGATGGCTTATAAAATAGGAACATCATATCTAGACACAAACATAAATGCAGTGGTTAAAAAGAAGTCAGTGCTTGAATTCATTGGAACCAAATGACCATCAAGTCAAAGATCTAAAGATATGTTCCTAATTAGCAAAACTGATCATTCTTGTGGCCAAACAGCTGAAATGTCTGGTGAAAAATCCATAGGAACAGTATTGCTGGCACATTTCAAGCTGGTGTTTCAATCATGCATGGATAAAAATTCCTGTTAATAAGCCAACTTTAATTTTCAAGTCACTTTTGGAAAATAAAGCAGTTACTCACTGGGTCATAATTCCAGGTTGGTGTAAGCATTGAAAAGGTGCTTATGGAATTACAGTCATGTTTGCCTAATTTACAAGAACTTGCCTGTTGACTCCATCAGGGGGATTTAAGAGGTATTAAAAGTTGTAAGTCCAACACAGAGCTTAGACCAGATAGTGTTTGATTTGTATGGGGCATCTTCTCAGACCTCAAAACAATTTTTTTTTTTGCTTTTTGGAGGGCAGTTGGGGTTAAGTGACTTGCCCAAGGTCACCTGGCTAGTTTTTGTGTTAAGTGTCTGAGGCCAGATTTGAACTCAGGTCCTCATGACTCCAGGGCCGGTGCTCTGTTCACTATGCAACCTACCTGCCCCAAAATAAATATTTTTAAAAGACTGGAAAATGGCAATTTTCTTAAAATATACAATACTATGAATATATAGTTCTTAAAGCAATATATACATATAGCTTATTTGGGTAGCCCTACAGTGTTGGAATACATTTGAGGGTGATAACTTCCAAAAAAATCCAGTGTTTATCAGAAAAAAGACTTTAAATGAAATCATGTCCAATGAACAAAGTAAATGCTAACTCCTTGCTTCACACTCACAAGGAAAAACTTTTAGACCTTTCTTATGGCAAGCGTTGAATCTGTTTAGATTAAATGTATATTAAATCTATTTACATCAATCTAGCCCAAAATTCTTTCTAAACACTCATCTCCTCTCCTGTTTCTCTGCTCTAGTCTTCTCATCAAGCCAAACTGATCACTCAATATCCCCTAAACACAAAGTGTATACCTACTTCAGCATCCTTGTTCACACTGCCCCTCCACCCACCCATTCTGAAATAACTTCCTTTCCTTTCTTCTGTGATGAAAACCTTCCTTCTCTAGACCATGCTCAAGTCATATCTTCTCCCTCTCCACCTGAGACTACAGGGTCCTCTCTCTCTTCAGAATCCCTATAGTATTTCAGCATCCAACTCATTTAGAATTTACTAGACTACTAGTTATTATGCCATAATTTGCTTTTAATTTTTTAATTTGCTATTGCTCAGTTTTGTCCAACTCTTCATGACCCCATTTATAGTTTTCTTGGTAAAGATACTAGAGTGGTTTTCCTTTTCCAGTTCATTTTATAGATGAAGAAACTGATGCAAATAGGGTTAAGTGACATGTCTAGGGTCATATAGCTAATAAGTATCTGAAGACAGATTTGAACTCAGGAAGGGGAGTCTTCCTGGCTCCAGGTCTGGTGCTCTCTCCACCACACCACCTTCCTCACTGCCCTAACTTTCATTTAATCTGTGTATCCTCTATTCTTAATTGGAAGTCAGCTAGTACAACATTTTCATTTTGTAGATAAAGCAAATAGGCAAGTGACTCCCCGAAGATCACAAAGGCACTAAGTAGTATAGGCATTTCACTCTGAACCCAACCTCTCTTTCTACTAGGCCAACCTGTTCAAATTCCTGCTTTCCTAGTTCAGATATTGATGCTTGTCATTAGAACAGCAGATATATTTTTATCCATCTGATGCAACTGAGATTACCCATAGCAGGTAATGAATGTATCACATAACAAAACTAGAAAATCTTATCCAATCCCAATCATTTGGCAGAGGGAGAAACAGTGACAGAGGTTAAAGAATTACATTGATAGACTAGCATTTATATAGCACATTAAGATTCTCAAAGAAAATTACAAATATTATCTATTATCCTGACAACTCTGTGAGGAGGTGATATTCTTTACTTTTTTTTTTTTCGTTTTGGAGGGCAGTTGGGGTTAAGTGTGTGTTTTTTTGTGTGTGTGTTAAGTGTCTGAGGCCGGATTTGAACTCAAGTACTCCTGACTCCAGGACTGGTGCTCTATTCACTGCACCACCTAACCGCCCTGGAGGTGATATTCTTAATCCCATTTTATAAATCAGATTAAGATTAAATGACTTGCCCAAGGTCACTCAAATTACAAGTGACTGGCTGGGATTCCAATAAAATGAAAGTCCTCTGACACCAAATCTAAAATTCTTCTGACAACATCTCCAGTGTTTGTTCTTTTCAATTCTCTTCAGTTCACTGTTATGTAAAGTATTCTAATAAAAAAAATAATTTGGTGAGGGATGTTACAAATAACACCAAATGCAGAAAAACAGCTATATACCTACTAAATGTGCCCTTTCTAGCTAAATGCAATCACCTGGGCCAGCTGGCAATTTATTAAATGAAATGCTATGGGATATTTGGCATGAGTCTAATACACTCAGACAGTCTGCAGTTGTGCAGGGCCTCATCCCCTGTTGCCGCATTTCTGAAATCATGGTATACTTTTTTCCAGGTGAAATGCAAACAACCCTGAAGTACAGTTGGCACAGTTAGAGGCTCCTTTCTTAGAGATTGCAAGAGGCTCTCTCTCACATTCCCCTGTCCAAAAGGTGCAGGTGTGCTCTGTAGCCTGGAGGGGCAGAGCTTTGAGGTAGCTGATTAAAGAAACCTCCACACAATTTCTGAGCATGACTCTGCATTTGCTCTCCATTGCTCTGATGTGCACAAGCTGGATTTTGAGGGGACTGGCCTTTAGGTAGGAATGGCAACACTTTCCCTTGAGAAGCAGAGCAAGAAAATCTATGTTCCTGTTTGCTAGGAAAGAGTTAATGGAATTGATCAATAAACACTTAGTACCTCTTTAGTCAAGTTGACTTGATTTGGGGGCTCTAACATACTCACTGGCTAAAGTTTACAACCCTGGACAGATACTAGCCCTAGGAGGCAGCTCAAGAAAAAATCATCCATTTAGAGTTTGATTAATGAAAAATTAAGGCTAAGAGAGGGTAAATGATTGTAGATGGTGTCTAAGGGCAGCATTTGAACCCAAGTCCTCCAGACTTAAAGTTTAGCTGTCAATAGAGTAAACCAAGTTATTCTGATTGCCCCATTTAAAAGCTCTTAGAATTTGTTATCTCAAAGAAAAGAAACAGCAATTGATTAGATCCCATTTTGGGACATCCAAATGTAAAACAAAATGGGTTGCTGAACTGAGAGTCAGGGGACCTGGGTTCTAATCCAGACTCTGCCACTAACTGGATGAGAAAATGGATTGAAATCCTAAATTTAAACAGAGAAGTGACCTCAGAGATCTTTTAGTGCAACCCTCTCATTTTACAAATGAGGAAACTGAGTCTCCCCAAAGTTTACTGACCTCATCAACATTACACAAGTATTAAGTAGCAAAGGCAAGACCTGAAATTCATGAGGTATAGGCTCTGGGAACCCCCCCCCCTTTTCTTGAGCTCTCCTTGATTCTTTGAGGTACAGGCTCTGGGAAAGTAAACCTTCCCAGGGAAGACATTTGCCTGAGGTCATGAGCCTTAAGTGCGGCTCTGCCCAGGTCTTTAGTCCCCACTTTGTTCCAGTAGTTTCCCACCCTTGAACTGGCCTGGTCCACTATTGTCTATGGTCTCCTGGTAGCCTCCAGAAACTTCCCACCCTTAATCACTCATTAGTGGAATCTGAACTCATCTTGACTCCTGAAGACCCTCCCTACTGAAGTCTGACCTCATCTGACTCCTCCTAAAGACCCTCCCCAATCTCCTCCTCTGGACCACCCCTAGATTCCTCCCACAACCTTTCTGTATATAGAACCCCATCTTCCCTCCATGTGGTGTGAGAGCGCTGTAGAATAGCTTAGCAGAGACTTGCTCTGTGAGGGCAAATGTCTTCCCTGGGAAGGTTTACTTTCCCAGAGCCTGTACCTCAAAGAATCAAGGAGAGCTCAAGAAAGGGGAGGGGGGTTCGCAGAGCCTACACCTCATCAAAATCAAGTTTTCCAACTTCACA
The DNA here is from genome assembly GCA_028646575.1 of Pseudocheirus occidentalis. NCBI lineage: Eukaryota > Metazoa > Chordata > Mammalia > Diprotodontia > Pseudocheiridae > Pseudocheirus > Pseudocheirus occidentalis. The sequence continues at coordinate 351,441,656 of CM053594.1, forward strand.
TCTAAAACCGTTTCAATGGCGCCACTACAGCCTCTAAGACTACTCCCAGCTCTAATATTCCGTGCGGTTATGACTAAATGGTACACCTATGCAATGATGTACTTAGAGATGGAAAAGAATGAATGAAAAGTGTAGGGAAAATCAGAAATAAACTTTATCAAGTAGACTTCAAGCTATTGGGAAAAACAATTGCCTTTCAGAAATATTAGACAAATGTCACAGAACTGAGATATTTCCTTAAAGACCCCTAAGCCACTTCAAAGATATGGTGAATGTTAAGTTAAAGACTTAAAAAAAAAAGAAATACAGTTTGAGTTATAACATTTTATATTCCTTAATTGTGGTTCAGACATCTCTTTACCAGACATTCCAAGGGATCTGGGCAATGTTGTGATTTTTAAATTAACTTTTAACCTAGAATAGCTCCAAGAAATAGATGGGAGCCTCATTGCTTTGTAAACAAAAGAATGACCAAATATTTTCTATTACTTAAAACTTCATCTTTTCAACCACACTTATACAGACTACCTACAACTTTCTGATACCTTTCCTACATAAAGCATTGAAATATTTTTTTTCTCATTCCCTCTACAATTTAATTGCACAAAGATTTTATAAAGTACCTATTCTAAGCAGGACCCTATGCTAAATGCTAGATGTACAAAAATGAAAACTGAATAATCACTGTCCTTGGTGATGTTATAATTCTATTTAGAAGGAATGGGGGAGGAGATAGGATAAGAAGGAACTGGAGAAGAGTGAACATTAACAACTCTCTCCCCTCTGGTTCTGGCTTAACTAATTAATGCTTAATAAATTCTGTCTTAACTAATTAAACCTTATATAAATTTCATCATTTCTTTAGGTTGAATACAGTATTTGTGACTTCATCCTTGACTTGTCAGCTGTTAGAAACTGTTTTGGGGGATCATAGGACTTACCAGGCAGGGTCAGGGAGATAGCCTGGACGAGCTTCCACGTCCACTACTCCCTTGGAGGTCCATCCATGAGGGATGCCCATCAATGGTAAGATCAGGGAGTTAGCCTGGGATGAGCTTCTACTGCCTTCTGCTTCCCTTTGGGTCCTTAGGAAGATCCACATGTTGTACCCCTTAAAACATCAAACCCCTTCTCACTGAAAAAAACTCAGAATGTGGAGCAAAGTATTCGTTATGCTTCAGGCAAGGAAGCAGGTAGAGGGCTCACTAGGGCCACACCCACACTGACCCAGGAACAGGAGAGTCTACAAGTTCTGTCCTTCCTGGTAACTTAGGGTTAGTCAAATTCCTCAAATTTCTTACTTTATTTACATATACATACATTCTCTCTCTCTCTCTCTCTCTCTCTCTCTCTCTCTCTCTCTCTCTCTCTCTCTTTGTCTGTCTGTCTCTGTCTCTCTTTCATCTGTCTATCTGTCTATCTATCTATCTATCTATCTATCTATCTATCTGTATGCATATATATTCAAATTCCTTAGTCAAATTATTCAAATTCCTCACTTTATCTCATCTATATATTCTACATTCCCTCTATATATGCAGATTACATCGGTGTGATAGTGAGGGTACTTGAGACCTGACCTCTTCTGACCTGTTCTGAGGTCAGAGCTATGGGCCACACCCCTCCCTTTCTAGTTCCCTCTGGCCATTGTCATGGTTCCAGGAAGGTCACAGTTTTAGTAAAGTAAGATAAGTGAGAGCTTCCCCATCCCTATTGATTATCTTCCACTAACTTTTGTGGGAGCAACACAAGATACCATTATATCCCCTCTTACATCAGCTGTATTCATGGACCTGGGACATATTTCTGTGCATTCTTTGCTTTTTCTGCTCCCCCACTGCCTCTTCAGAATTATCCTTCCCTACACTCCTGGAATAAGTACAGAAAGAGTGAAGTTTTCACTGACCTGAATGCAACAAAAAAAGGCAGTTGCTGATTTTTTTGCTGACTGATACATGGTTGAGGCAGGAATGTGGGAGGAAGAAGGGAGGGAAGAAAGAACACTAGCTTTACCTGGTTCACTTAGCTTTTGCCCTCCCCTGGATTCCTTTATATGCTAACTTGGAGAAGAGAGGCTTCAGAACTCCTCCATAGCCTTCTCCCACCTCCTGTGAGGTTTCTTTAGCAGAGTCTGAGTTTTAGAGGTACAGTGTCCATAAGGAGTTTGCAACACAGGAGTTGCAAAAAAGTTCTAACTCTAAGTAAAACAATTTTGTGGAAAGACCTGGAATCAGCACTAGATGCAAAGAGAAGAATAGACTTTATTTTAGCCTAGGGCGGCCTTCTGTTTTATTGCTGTTGTCCTAGGCTGATGCTTGCTAGTTGGGGGGGGGGGGTTGCATATGACTTGTCTGGCTTTGCACTAAAGGATTATCAGCACTTTCATCCAGGAAGGTCTTTTTAGTCATCTAGCTAATGATAATACAGGGCAACAATAACTAATTATAAAAACTAGCATTTCTATATTTCCTACTATGTGCCAGGCAATCAATTTGTTATTGTTGAGTCATTTCAAATGTGTCTGACTCTCCATGACCCCTTGGCAAAGATACTGGAATGGTTTGCCATTTCCTTCTCCAGCTCCTTTTACAGATGAGAAAGTGTGGCATTCAGGGGTGAGTGACTTACCCAGGGTCATATGATGTATTATCAAGCATTCTAGCACACCCAGGATGGCCTACCAGCACAAATTCTTTTGATCAGCTTTATAAAGGAAAGAGAGCTTTAAAGGGATTAACAATCCTACTTTAATTACAGAGAAAGAAGTGAGTATATAAAATACAAGCAGAGAAATTAGCACAAAGACCAACAGACAGGGCTCCAGCTGTCTGAATATAGCAATATTGCTATATACTTTACACACATCACTGCATTGAGAGAGCACAGACATCTGAGCAGTCAGGGGGCAATGAACACAAAGCTACTCAGAGTCCTGAACAGGAAATCAAAGTTCCTTCTCATAAGTGAACCCTCAAAGCAAAACACCAATCTCCCAGAACATATAAAAAAGACACACATCTGACTGGCATCTGATTGGCGGAGTGCCAAGGAGCTTGAAAATCCTCATGCCCCAGTACTTAATTGGAAATTTCCCATAACCCACAGCCTAATTAACTCTGGACCAGGGCTCTGTGTGCCTGTTAAGAGGCAGGAAAGATCTTCAAATTCCCTTAACATTATATGTGACTAGTGTCTTGGGCCAGATTTGAACTCAGGAAGATGAATCATCCTGGTTCCAAGTCTAATGCCCTATCTACTGCACCACCTAGCTGCCCTAAACATTTATTAAGCACTTACTATGTGCCAGGCACTGGGTTAAACTCTGGGCATTCAAAAAGAATCAAAGAATAGTCTCTGCCCTCAAGGAGCTTATAATCTGATAGACTCTGGCCCTAGAGAAGAATAAAAAGAGAAGCCCACAAGAAAATAACAGAAAACAGCTCAGAACAATGAGACCAGCAGGCAAAAAATGCAATGGAACATAGAGTGTGATGATGCTCTAATAGACATATGGTCCATATGTCTTGTACCCATATTCCCAGTCTTGTGGCAAGCAGATCCACTTTATTATAATTTAATTTATAATTGCAAGTCAGTAAAAAGGTTTGTTCTTTATGTTTTTATAAGCCTAGGCAGAAAGACGCAATTGACTCATGTGATACATAAAGAAATTTATCTCTCTGAGTCAAGTGGCCTCTAAATACAATCCATGTCCTAGGTGCTTTGGGCAGGCAAGTAGCTCAGGTTAACTAGAGCCCTGGGCCTAGAAGCAAAAGAGCCTGAGTTCAAAGGCAGCCTTGGGCACTCATTAGTTGTATGACCTTGGGTAAATCATTCAACCTCTGTTTGCCTCAGTGTCCTCACCTGTAAAATGGGAGTAGTAATTGCAACTATTTTCTGAGGTTGTGCCAGGATCAAACAATATAATACTTGTAAATCATTTAGAGCCTGGTGCATGGTAAGTACTCTAGAAATTCTAATTATTATTCTTATTATTTCCACACAGAAAACCCATAGCCATAGAGGCAATCTGTTGGCATTTCAGAGAAGGGCTACAGAGACTTTTTTTTTTAATAAAAAAGCTTTTTTTTTTAACTTACCAAGAATTTTCAGTAGGTGAGGAGTCATAGAGCACCCCAAACTTGGTGCAGCTTTGCAGGGGGTCCACAAGTGAGAGCACATTCCCCCCCCTCCCCAAGGTACATAAGCAAGGGATAGAATGTTTCCAGGTCATCAGATATGCCACTAGAAACATGGATAATCACCTGATGATTATATGTATGTATATATGTGTGTGTGTATAATCATATATAAATATGTATTTATATATGATTATATACATGTGTGTGTGTGTGTATATATATATATATAATTTTTTCAGACTCTGCCAGTTGACTCTCAGTTGGTTTTCTCTGCCCCACAAGGAAGGAGAAGGGGATAGGAGCAATGAGAGAAAGGGAGCAAACATTTAAGTTAAGCAAGTTAAATGAAGCAAGCATTACTATATACCAGCCGATGCCCTTTATGAATGTCTCATCTGATATAACAAGGCTAAAACAGGAGACAGTATTGTTCATTTGGAAAGCGTGCTGGTTCTGGAGTCAGAAGGCCCAAGTTCAAATGCTCCTTCTCCAACTTGCTCCCTTTGTGTCATTGGATAAGTCACCGAACACCTGTGACCTGAGCTTCTTCCACTATCAAATAAGAGGTTTGTCCTAGGAAGCAGTTAAGGCCAACTTTGGATCCATGATCGATTGCACAAAGATGAGCATTAGACAGAGCGGATGGAATGCTGGGGAAGTTGGCCCGCTGACAACCAGTCACAGGTCTTTGGATTGTGAACCTGACAAAGCTTGGCCCTAATAGGCAACAGAACTTTTGCGGTGGTGAACTCTATAATACGGCAGAAACAACCGTTTGAGACAGTTAGTTGTTGTCAAATTGTTTCTCACTTTTCATGATCCCATTTGGGGTTTTCTTGGCAAAGGTACTAGAGTGGTTTGGCCATTTCTTTTTCCAGCTCATTTTACAGATAAGGAAACTGAGACAAACAGGGTTACATGATTTGCCCGGGGTCAGACAGCTTGTAAGTGTCTAACGCTGGATTTAAACCCAGGTGTTCCTAACTCCAGGCCTGGTCCCTCTGTCTACTGAACCACCTAATTGCCCCATTTGAGAGAGTACATACACACACACACACACACACACGTACACATACACACGTGACCAAAATAAAACTTGTTTCTAGGTGAAATTGCCACCCACAACTATGAGCATGGATTAATTCCCTGAAAAGTGTCTGCTGCCATGAAGTCATAGCCAAAGAACCCAAAAGACAGCTTTGACTTTGTTCAAGAGTTAGGAAATAGGACTTAAAGAAAAAAAAAAAGATGAGATTATTTAGCTTGGAGAAAGGATGGATAAGAACCCATGACATAAAGCCACTTGTCCATCTTCTCTGCACTAAAAAAAAGTATTTGATGATCTTCAAATTTCCAAGGGGATATTATACAAGAAGATGGTGACAAGCTGTTATCCAACCTCTCCTGAGGTCTAAACAAGAGGAAATAGGCCTAGATTGTGGCAGATAGGATTCAGATAAGGAAGAGCAAGGCACTGGAGGTGAGACCCTGAAACATATAACTGGGAAGGTGGACATCAGATCCTTTGAACATCTATAAAAATAAGATGGAAAAATCCAATAGACAGAAATGGACCTGTATTGGCTGTAGGTGAGGAACCAGGTGAGATGACCACCAGGCATTCTTCTTGACTTAGCGAGTCTCTGTACTCAAGACGTGTCACGTAGAAAGGGCAATAAATGAATGGCCTCCATACAGCACAGTCTCCAGCCTCCCCATCTGCAGCTCCGTACTGGGCTGCACAGCTTCTGCTGGTTGGATTTAAGACTGAGACCTTTTTCTCCCCCTAACTCCATCCTGCCTGCCAGACCTTCAAAGGGAAATAAGAACTGTGCTAATGAAACCAAAGATGACCGATATTAATAAGTATGACCACTCACAGATTCTAAACTGATATTTCTTTTCTTAAAACATGATTTAAAAGGAAACCAGATAGCATCAAAAAGGATTTTTAGTACATGATTCTTCTGTGTATTACCTTTCAACATATTCTTCCCTCCTCCACTCACCCCCACTCTCAGCCCCCACCACCCAAAAACTAAACCACCGGCGCCTTTGTACAGAAGAAAAAATATGTGTGTTGTGCAGATGTGTTCCTGCCTTTGGGATTTGAATCACCCAAACAATCTGGACTAACTACATCCACTGATGTAACTGAATGCCTTTAAAAGGGATGTCTGACTGTGAAGAATTTTGAATGAATTTTTAAAGTTTGCCTAGGTCCCCTGAAATGGGTTTAAAATCAGATGTTTTGTCTGTGGGAAGCAATATATATCTTGGTGTAAATATGACACTTCCATGCTCTTTGCTCCTTTATGGTACTTCTAGTTTAAGAAGTTAGGTCTTTAACAGAAGCAGCTTCAGAAACAGGTAGAAAATATGAATGTCAACATTTCAGTATCATCAGGGAAAAAAATATCTTCAGACTCTAAGGTGCACCTAAGCAAGGAAAGCTGGTATCGAGTGCCCCTTTTCCTTGCTTGAGTGCCCCTTTTCCATGCTTGAGTGCCCCTTTTCCTTGCTTGCCTCCTCTTCTCTTTTTGGTGTTTGTCTACAAATAGTAGGAAATCTAAGTGATTAACTGAGCACAGCGTGATGAACGTGGCCCACGTCGTCCACAACATTGCATTTCTTCTCCATGCATCTGATATCTGTTGAGTGGATGTGTGTGTGCTGGGGGCAGTAGCCTTGCATGGTGCTCCCCTTCCTTCCAAACACTCCCCCTACCAAGGAAAAGACACCCTGAACTTCTGTATTTATACACTGAGGAAAGCTTCAATAGCTATAAGAATTTATGATATTAACAGTGTGTTTCTTATGTGGAGTCAAGCCATCTTAAATACTGCCTGAAACATGTTAGTTCGCCCAGCCGTGACTAGGCTGGAAAATTATAGTAATGGCCTGGACCCTGAACAAAGAAAATAACATCACTAAAATACAGTCATTCTCTGGACTCAAACAAATGCAATTTTAATGGTACTTAAAAAGAAAACTGGCCATGTTAGAAGAAGAGTTTGGTACCATAAGAGCAAATGAGAGCCGTGCAGACGCAGGTAGTAAAGATGGGCCAAAAGATGTTGATGCCGATTTTTTTTTCTTTTACTTCAAACGTGGGAGGGGGTTAAATTAGAAACAAGAACCAGGAAATTCAATTAAGCCTGACACTACATGCTTAACTTGCATGCTAGTAATAAAAAGGGCATGGGTCCTTAAGTTCAGGGGCATAATGTCAGTTTTGATTCAACATTCTCTGGTTATAATAATGTAATAATGCCTCAGATTTATAGAGCACCTTTCACCAGTAATATCCTGAGGCCACTGGCTGGATCCACAGGGAGGGAGCTTACAAAGTGAATGGTTAGAGCAAAGCCTGAGACAGCTGCTGTTAGCTGGAGAGCCCCTACCCCCCAAACCCCCCCCACCCCAACCCCCGTGACATGTTGAGAGGGCAAGTGAATAAATTACTTGCTTGGACAAAGAGACCAGGAGCACAGGAAGATTTTAGGAGAACCAGCCTTATCTTCCCACATTAGGTCCATGTGTCTGTGAGGACCTTTTACATGGGTGTTTAAACTTTTTAAGAGAACTACGTGTCTTCATAGACTCCAGACAGAGAGCTGAGTGGAAAATTCTCTTCTATTTTCGCCGGTGCTTCCTGCCACCTGCACCAAATGACTTTGTATTTATTTTGTATATACTTCTGTAACAGGGGTCTGGCACAAGCACAGTCCTCATTAGCCTGTTCAGATAGCATTTCCACATGGCGGACACCAGGGAACAGATAGCATCTCCCCTCTCCTTACAGCAGGGTTCTTCACTAGATGCTGCCATTCATACCACCTGCAGAGAGCAGAGAGATGATGAGGCAAAGAGTAGTGAAAAGGCCAAAGCTGCCAGGCCTTTCTGATGCCTCCACACCAGAGAGCCTCCTCTTAGACAACTGGCACCAGCTCTCCAATGTCCACATGCACTGTAGCACACGTGTCTCCAAGGCACTTCCTATATGGGTCATCACAACTCTCCTGGGAGCAGCTCCATAGGATCCTCCTACACATGAAGACACCATCTGAGTAAGCTGGTGGTGTCTATAGGCATGCCAGACCCTCATTGCCCTTGTTTATGTGCCTCCTTTCTCCACTGGTATGTACCTACTTGATGGCAAGGATTCCCTCAATTAGAGGCAATTAGATAGGGTAACAGATATAGCTCTGGACCTAGAAGTAGAAGGATCTGAGTTGAAATCTGGTCTCAGACACCAACTAGCTGAGTAACCCTGGGCAACTTACTTAACCTCTTTCTGCCTCAGTTTCTTCAGCTGTAAAATGGAGGTCATAATAGCACCTACTGTTGAGAGCCAAGATACTTGATTCAGCACTCAGATTATGTGGGGAGCTGAGGAGGCCTGATCCAGGACTCAGATAAAAATCTTGACAGTGTCCTCTAAAGGGGACCTTTTTAGGTGCTTTTTTTTGTCAAGCTTGCTCCTGGGTCCTTTGATATGGTCTACACTTTAAAGGATGTTATTTGAGTTTTGAGATCAAAGGCTCTGCCCCAAGACTTTAGGCACCTACATAATAAATCCTTATTTAAAGATCTATTCTGTGCTACTTCCACTATATAACAGACTAAGATAATGATAAGAAAACTTGTGTCCTTTTCCTTTGTCTCATTTGCTCTACAAAAACCTTGTCCTAAGAATCACTAAATGGAATTCAAGGTTCTTCCTTGAACTACCCACATGGCCTGGTCCATTCTCATTCACATCTCAGATCATGCTTAGTGCTGGACACTGAGCAGCTTGTGGCAACCTACCTCATAATATTGGTAAAGCACTTAGCTTTGTACTTAGCCAATGTCTGACACATGGTAGGTGGTTAAAAATGCTTGTTAAGAGTTGACTGAGTAATCTTTGATTCTGTGGGAGATATACAGATGAATTTATGAAGGCTCCCAATTCTTGGAGACTCAGAGCAGTACTTATCTTTTTTAAAAAAGACCCAGGATTCCATTTTTTGGAATCCTAGTAAAATTCTACATAGGACTGTCATGTCCTTTCAAATTGAACCTCCGAGATGCTCATATCTTGCTCTGTTAAATAATGAAATTGGTCTATTGTATAGACAGTCACAGGAGCTGCAAACTACCTCCTTCCACTCTCAGGAATCTCTCTAAGATGCCCTCTTTCTTGAAGATGTAATGTGTGCATTAGGTGGTCCAAAACTGGGAGAGGAGTGGGTTTTATTGTGCATGATGTTTCCCTTGGAAAGCTACTTGATAACAGGGATTGGTTCTCTTAGAAGCAGTTGGGTGGTGCAGTGAGTAGAGCTCCGGGCCTGGAATCAGGAGGACTTGGGTCTAAATCCAGCCTCAGATATCTACTAGTGATATGGCATTAGCTGGGTAACAAGGCTAATATAGTCTGTCATTTTAATGAACATTTAAGCCTGGAGCATTCTTCCAGCTACCAGTCAATGTCTAATCACCTCCATGTAATAGCACCAAGAAGTCAAGACCGTTCCACAAAGAATGTTCTGTATCTCTCACCCACCAGATAAAGACATTTTTTCATGATTGTATAAACCCTGGTAGCCAGCCATTTTTTCTTTTCACTGATCTTGCTTGAAAGTAGGAAGAGGTTTACAGCAATCCTTTGCACTATCTTTTCCCACAAGAACCCTTACTGGTGGAAAGTAAGATATATAGGTGAATATTAAACTATGGCAATGGAGGAGGATAGACAAGAACTATTTACTTCATTGGTATAAAGATCACATGATATACTGTTAATGGAATAGGAAGATCTTCCCTGTCCATTATGTGGCCATGTGTCCCCTTTTCCCTTGGAACAGGAGCCATGTGCCCAGGTCTAAAGGTCGAAATACACAGGTATTTCAATCACAGCTGTGATACAGCCTGAGTCACAGAGAGTCCATTGAAAGAGGAACTTGCCTAAGGAGGAGCTTGTATAGGGGGAGGCTGTCTTGTAGGAAGGCTTTCACACCTTTTGATATTAAACTATTTAGACATTGAGTCATGAGGGTTGTGGTACCTTCTGGCTCTGAGTCTATTAGTTGGAAACTATATATATATATATATACTGGGAGATTGGCATCTTATTTTGGGAGTTCACTCATGAGAAGGAACTTTTGATCCCCTGGATGGAACTCTGACTAGCCCTTTGCTAAGAGCCCCTCAACTCCTCAGATGTTGGTGCTCTACTGGTCTGGTGGTATGTGTCAGTGGTTGTATTATTCTCTTTATTAATTTTTTTTGCTGCTTTTTGGAGGGGGGACGGCAGGGCAGTTGGGGTTATGTGACTTGCCCAAGATCACACAGCTAGTAAGTGTTAAGTGTCTAAGGGCAGATTTGAACTCAGATCCTCCTGACTCCAGGGCTGGTGCGCTATTCACTGTGCCACTTAAGTCACCCCTGTTTTATTCTGTTTAGACAGCTGGAACCCTGTCTATTAGATTCTTTCTTAGATGCTCAATTCTTTCTATTTATATGTTTAATTAAAGCAATAATGCTAACCCTTTAAAGTTGTTTTTCCTTTAGAAAAGCAGCTCAAAGAACCTGTGTGAGCAGCCCACCCTGGGTGCTACATGTTTGCTAATATACGTGATAAGAAAACTCTCTCTGCCAATGTATGGTGCATTTGCACCTTATGATTTTAGACAGTTACTTAGGGCTACTGAGTTAGGCGACTTTCCAATGATCTCACAGACAGAATATGTCAAGAGCAAACCTTAAACCCAGGTCTTCATGACTGCAGGACTAGGAGAAAAAGTATGGCATAACAGGGGGGAGTGGTACCTTGGAATCTGGAAGACCTGGTTTTGTGCTTACTAACTCCGGTACACTAGATATGTAATTTAAGTGCCCTCAGCCTCAGTTTTTTTCATCTGTAAAATGGGGTTCTATTTCACCTTGTAAAGATGCAATGAAATAACACAGTGACTTGCAAACCTTAAAGTATCATATAATCAGTAGATATCATAGTTGCCCTGAAATAATAATAATAATGATTCACCTTGTAATCGTTTACATTCTATTATAAGAAAAAGAAATTATATTTGACCCTTGTTCATTTATGGACCTCTTCTTATAAATCAACCCCCTAATAGGACTAGAGAGCAGTGCACAAAGCATGCTGCCTTCCTTCCAGTCCCTACCACATGTAAGGATGAGCAAACGTTATAGAGGACATCCCTTTCAAATGGAAACTTTCCATGCCTGGTCTCAACCCAAAGATGAATCGTCGTTCAAAAGTTTAGGCAAACTTCATTCACCCAAGCAAAGCAATCTCCCTTGAGTAATGTATGAACCTCAAAGGGTTTGTGGGTCCAATGCAGATAAGGATCTAGAAGTTAAGATGTTGATTTTGAAATGCAGCCAACCTTTTCCAAACCAATTTGACTTAGGAGTCTCATAAGGAAACCTGCTTTCTGGAAAGCATTCAGGTTTCAACTGTGTGGAAAATCCCATGGGAAGAATAACCCTCTAAGTCTAATAAATAATACAATACAACAATAGCTGTTACTTATATAGCACTTTTTCACATATTTTCCCATTTCATCCTCACAACCCTGTGAAGTCAGTGCTTTATCCCCATTTTACAGATGAGGAAACTGAGGTTGAAAGAGGGGAAGTTTGACTAGGGTGGCTCTAAATTCTGCATTCTATCCACTGTGTCATCTAACTGCCTCCTCATACAACCTAGTCCAGGGCATAAGCATTTGCAAAGAGAACTAAAAGCTCTTACTGAAAGCTCAAGTTCATCTGAATTCATTTCCCTTCATTATGAACCCAGAAGCCATGCCACTCCTGCCAACTTGCCAAGATGCCAATAGTCAAATAGCAACTCTACCTTGTCTCATTAAACTCCACCAAACAGGTCACATTTTGAAGAAACAGTGATCGCATAAATGATGGGAATAAAGGGTCTTTGTGAATATTAGACATCATCATCTATAAAAACATGGAAAGGGGTATTTTTAACATTTTCTGCTAATGGAAACTCCATCAAGTGGGTTATTATTCATGGCTAAGAGATGAAAAGGACTGCATTTTTCTGGTTTTTCAGACAAGGTGACTGGGCATAGAGGAGAAGTGAGTAGAAGGAGGAAGGGAAAGGTGACTTACTGTATCTGGTAAGGAAGAAAGCTGACCAAGAACCCCCTGGTGTATCATAATTTTGAATTAGACTATATTTGATGGGTGTGACTTTCGAGGTAAAGTGTAGTAGAAAGACTACTGCACTTGGATCAGATGACCAGGGTTGGAATTCTGAGTAATCTTGCCACTTAAAACATCTATGACCTTGTACAAGTCACTTAATAGATCTTGGCCTCAGTTTCCCCATCTGAAAAATGAGGAAGTTAGTCTGATGATCTTAAGGTCTCTTCCAATTCTAAATCCTTTGATCTCATTACTTTTTGGCCAATCTAGTAGTCTAACTGTCCAACTAAGTGAAGGAAGAAAGACTTTTCTCAATGGAAATATGACAGAACTAAAAAGAACTGGTGAAGGGGTTATCCTGCCACAATGGCAACCTTATAACTTCTTACTTATATGGCCAAGTGTATATATAAGATAGCTCTTTTATCAAACTGGGATGACGAGGCACTCTCCATTGCTATGAGATCCAGGCAATTGGTGAATCAGAAAAAAATAATGGGCAAGAAAAGAAGACATTGGTACTTGATAAGCGATGCTAAAATAAAAAATCATGGTTACTCAAGCCCATTAAACTCGAAGTGGAGGGGGTGAAATTTCCTGGAACAAAACTTTCCTCTCTTCAGTGAAACAAGCTTAAGCTTGTGGGTTACAATATTGTAATATTACCCCTTGCTTCTTCCTTCAGAGTAGCCATTGATGCCTATTTTAGCCATATTTGATTAGAATACATATGATGGGAATGAAGGGCCATGATGGAGTCCATAACATAAATTTCTCTGGACCCTGAATGGACCAAGCTCTAGGACAACAGTTCTCAACCTGTGGGTCGCAACCCCTTTGGGGGTCAAACGACTCTTTCACAGGGGTCACCTAAGATTATTGGAAAACATATTTCCAATGGTCTTAGGAACCAAGATACGGCTCCTCTATCCATCTCCAAGTGGGTCCACCCACATGCAGATACGCTCACATATACCAGTATTAAAGGATCGCTGCATTAGGAAGGCTGAGAACCATTGTTCTAGGATAAAGTGTGACTGTTACGTAATGGTACTATTTTTGAGTTTCACTCAGAGATTTAGCTAAAGGTATCAATCAATCAATTAAAAAGTAGCAAGTGCTAAGTACATCAAGTATTTCACCAATATTATCCTTGGTGGCATGGTGTTATGAGGCTGTAATACAGTCTAGTCTAGGGGTTGGCAAAGAAAGCCAAACCAAGCCATGTTCCTGTTTTAAATACAATTTTATTATATTTTAAAATTTAAAACCATTGTTAGCTTGAGTGCCATACAAAAATAGGTAGAGTATAATATGTTGATCTCTGGTCTAGTGGGTTGAGTTCTGGACTTGGAATCAGGAAGACCTGAGTTTGAATTCTACCTCATTCACTTTCAAGATGTATGGCCCTAAGAAAGTCACTTAACCTATCTCTGTCTCAGTATATTGAAAAATGAGAGATTTGGACTACATGGTCTCTAAGGTGCTCTGGAGTTCTAAATATTTTATATAACTTATCATATCACCCCAAAGAATAGAATTTTGGTTAGCAGGGACCAAAGAAATTCATTTAATTCAATGTTCTACCCAACAAAAGAATCTCTTCTTGCTAGAAATGGTCCAGTAGCCAGGGGTGGGGAACCTGTGGCCTAGAGGCCACATGTAACCTTCTAGGTCCTTGGGTGTGGCCTTTTGTCTGAGTCTAAATTTTATAGAACAAATTCTTTTATTACAAGGGATTTGTTCTGTGAAGTTTGGATTCAGTCAAAGGGTCACACTTGGGGATCCAGAGGGCCACATGTGACCTTGAGGCCACAGGTTCCCCACCCCTGGTCCAACCTCACCTTCAGCACCTCCAGTGACAGAAATTCAAAGTATCAGGAGGCAGTCAGTTCATTCTATTCTTTATACAATTCAAATAACTAGAAAATTCATCTTTACAACGTGCTGATTTGTGCCTCCCTATAAATCCCACTATTGACCCGAGTTCTGCCTTCTGGAGCTTCCCAAAATAAATCTCATCCTTCTTCCATATGATAGCTCTTCAGATATTTGAATACAGTTATCCTGTCTCTACTGAGTCTTTTTTTCTCCAAGATAAATATCCCTAGGTCCTTCAGCTATTCCTCAGATGATGGAGTTTCCAGACCTCTCTCTAGCTTGGTCATTCTCCAAGCTGTCAATAATCCTTTTCTTAAAAAATGTGCTGCCCAGAATTGAACACAATACTCCAAATGTGGTCTGACTAGTTATGGGTAAATGACCCGTCTCTTACTGGTTATAAGAGCTGTCTCTTATTATTAGTATGTGTTTAATGTAACTTTATAATATTACAAAACTGAAATCATAGGATTCTATAAAACCTCTCCCCTTGGCAGAGAGAAGGAAGGAGAAGGGCGCCTGAGTGCTGATTCATCCATCCATGAACTTGAATGAGGTAAGTTGGTGTTTCTAGTAACCTGAAGCTTGTAAAGACATGAATATTCAATTTCTGAATGAATGAATTAATGAGTGAATGAATGAATGTGTTGGATGTGTATTGCCAATGAAGATTACATATGTCCACAAAAGTTGTGAAAATATGATTTATAGGGAGAAACTGATAAAATATCTCTGGAATCATGCCTATCCTTCTTGAAGAAAGACTTTGCTTTCTACATGGTGGACCATACTTTCAGTGGGAAAAGGGACATAAGACTGGCCACTCTGTCTCTATTTTACTCTGAGAGGGGGGACCAAACCAGAATTCTACTATACATGCCTCCCTCATTATTTTGGGTCTAGGGGAATTCATTTTTTAATTCAAGCTGTTTGCTCCCTAATTGCTATCTCTTAAAGGAGAAGCTCAAACGCCCAAGCTTAAACCTCGAAACTTAACACCTTCCTACCAAATACTAGTTACATGAAAGACTATGACAAATAATAAAAAGCAAATAAGTGACATTTATCCAAGCAGATAACAAACAGAAATCAGAGAATGCCTACCAATCTCAGAATACGTCCCAAAGACCTGTGAGTGACCTAAGGGTCGCCTTTTTTTTTTTTTGAGAGAATCAGCAAGGTCAAAGCTATTCTCATAATAATGCTAGTTGGTGCAGTGGATAGAGGGGGAACTGGGCTTTAAATTAGAAAGACTCATCTTCCTGAGTTCAAATCGGACTTCAGACACTTCCTTGCAATATGACCATGGGCAAGTCACCTAAACCTGTTTTCCTCAGTTTCCCCAAACCATCAAATGAGCTGGAGAAGGAAGTAGCAAAACATTTAAATATCTTTGCCAAAAAAAATCCTGGACAAGACTGAACAACAACAAAATTGTTTGAATATTAAAATACTCCTCCCTTTTCCAACTAAATATCTGTGTGGCCAGATTTTCCTCATATGCTTCAATTAAAACAATGTGTCAGCAGAGATTGACTGTAGAAGCAGAGATGGGAATCCAGTTGTCTTTTATTTGCTGTAGCTCTGTTCTTTCAGTCACGTCTGACTCTGTATGACCCCATTTGGGGTTTTCTTGGCAGATACTGAAGTGGGTTGGCCATTTCCCTCTGTAGCCCATTTTATAGGTGAGGAAACTAAGGAAAACAGAGTTAAGTGACTTGCTCAGCGTCACACATCTAGTAAGTGTCCAAGGCCACATTTGAACTCAGGAAGATGAATCTTCCAGACTTCAGGTCAGGTGCTCAACCTGCTCCACCACTTAGATGCCCAATATCTTCTAGTAAGTTGGACTTTAAAGAGAGTTGAAAAAAAAGACAATGCCACTTTTCTATTTTTTTTGTTTGGAAAAAATATTTTTAAATACAAATATAATTTAGATTAAAATGTATTATTGTTATTTTAAATGAATTAATAAACATTTAGAAATTTGATCAATTTTCTATTTCTGATACAGTGAACATTGCTAGACATGGTCCATATAAACCAAAGCCATTTAGGATACTTAATACTTTTTAAGAATGTGAAAGAACCTTAAGACCAAAACCAAAATTGAGAAGTCCTGGATTAGAATATACAAGAAAAAAGACCAGAGTGAATGAACTCTTTAGTTTGAGAGCAAGATATCATGGTTTGTTGTGGGGATAAGGGGACCCTAAATCCAGAACTTTCTCAGTTAAGGTTGAATGTTGGGATGAGGTGCTAGCTCACTCAAGGAACTTAACAGCTAGCAAAGGAGGTTTACTTTGCCCTAACACAAAAAGAAAAGGCATCCAAGATACAGTGGTGATTAGGAGTCCTCCTGCTTAAGTCTGGTCAGGCAGTCATGGGGCACTGTTGAACACCCACCACCCCTGAGAGCCAGAGTCCACATGGCTTGGGCCTTCTATTGGTCCTAGGTCAGGAAGCTGTATTAGAATGACTGGAGCTAATCAGGTTTCCAGATGGAGCTATACCAGGGAAGTTATCAGGGAAGTTGGGGCTAAAGGGAGTTATCAGGAGTGGGATGGTTTTGTGTGTGTGTGTGTGTGTGTGTGTGTGTGTGTGTGTGTGTGTGTGTGTGTGTAAAGAGCTGCATCAGGAAACTGCTATGTTACCACAAAGCTTAACCAAGAGAGAGACTCTGATTACACCCACTAGGAAATTTTCCAAAGTCTCTAGGGAGGTGAGCTGTCTATGGGGAACACACTGAGGTGCTAACTCTCCTTCAGGGCGACCACTTCTCTCCACAGGTCTCCTCCACAGGAGACTCTAGGCTAGAGCCACAGGTTTCTCTCTTGAGGCAGGAAAAAAGGATCTTCTCATCTCCAATGTCCATATAACAGCTCCTTCCCTCCCACAATGCAATGTGTAATCATTCCTTCCTTCAGTTCAGAACAGTGCCCAAACACAGCCCACAAAATGCTCTATGTGCAACCCTAACTATGGATGAATGAATGAAAAGGCATTTTTAAATACTTAATATGAAACAGTCTTTGCTGTCATTCTAATGAGGGAACACAACAGTCACAAAAGGTTTCAGCTTCAAGTTGTATGTAAAGGTCCCATGGGTCTTGGGCTTCATAGGCAAAGCAAATGGCAATGAATCTTCTTTAATGTTATTTTCATGGATTAAATCTCATCTATTGCTAATGGCACTTGGCAATGTCGTGGACAATGGCAAAGAGAACGTTTTTCCCTGAACTTTCAGTAGCTCTGGTCAAAGTGCCCTCAGAAGCATTTGCCAGTATCTCCATGGGGTGGTTGCTTGACTGATGAAGGCTTCAGTACATACACTGTATCAAACCAGCTAACAATATTTAGAAAAGATAGCCTCCAATATTTCTTCTGGGGGTGGCTAGGTGGCGTAGTGAATAGAGCACTGGCCCTGGAGTCAGAAGGACCTCAGTTCAAATCCAGCCTCAGACACTTAATAGAAAATTAGCTATGTGACCTCGGGCAAGTGACTTAACCCCAATTGTCCTACCTTTCCCTCTCCAAAAAGAAATAAAAATTCTTCTGGTTCTAACATGATGATGCTGGTACAATTCCAGGATGTCCATGGGGTCTTTAGACCTAAAGATGTGAGTGGAATCCCTCAGGACCAGATAGAAGTTCCTTCCTTATACTAGGATTCTCAGAGACAGAAATTTGAAGAAGCTTCCAGAAGAGGTTAAGGATCCTAGCAACTTTGCCAATCTTTCAGGTAGAAATCTCATAGCTTAATCCTATGCCCAGAACACAGAAGTTTTGGTTGAACTGACTGAGATTATCATCAGCATCATTGTCATCATCATTATTTTTATTATTATTATTACTTATAACTCATATTTATATGTCACTTAAATGTTTGCAAAATGTGCTCTTCATATACATTATCTCACAACAATCCCGTGAGTCAGTTTTTACTGTCCCCATTTTACAGATGAAGAAATGAGACTGAGAAGACTTATGCAATTTGCCCAGGGTCACTCAGCTTTGAGTGCCTGAGGCAGGATTTGTACTCAGGTCTTCCTACCTTCAAGTCCATTAACAAAAAAGAGAATCCATTATAGAGAGCTAAACAAGACAAAGGACTTTCTCCCACCACACTTTTAGAGAAGTCCAGATTTCATTTTAAGAATGTTATAGTTTTATATTTTTTCTTTTATTTGCTATTTTCAAGCTTGTGTTTTGTTTCATTGTAGCTGCCAGCAGTAAAAACCATTACAAAACCCAAAGGAAATGCTTATTTGAGAGATAGCAAGGCAGGGTAGATGTCAGAAACCTATTTCCCCTTTCACAAAAGAGCTGGGTGCCAAGATATTGAAACTAATAAAGGCCAAAGCCCTAAGGCTTGGGTAGGAGGAGAGGAGAAAAGGGAGAGCTTGGCAATCTAGTCAGAGCCCAGGGCTACAGCGCTTCCCACAATATGACATCAGTGCAAGGGAAAGGGGGATAGTAAGCTCCCCAAAATCTGGATAATATTCTATTAATGAAGTCAAAAGAGCGTTAACTTTTTTGGCTGGCACACCATAGTGATACTCTTACTAAGCTTGTATTCAACTGAAAACACTAGATTCACAACAATGTTTTTAATAAAGTCTTTTCACTACAAAGGAAAGTGAAGCTGCTCAATTTGGACTCTAATATCACAGGCCCAGGTGAACTTCTGGAGGAAGTGGAAATATCTCTGAAGAAAAGAAAAATGGGAAAAGTTAGACACAACCAGCCTTATAAAGTAGAGGTCCATGCCAGAGATGATGCAATTGAAGGATTCATTTTCAAGGTATCTAGAGTGAAAGATATATATATGTATATATAAATAAAATCTTAGGTCTCAGTATTCTGTAATAGGGGCCATTCCCTATCCCCAGGAAGCATGTGCCTAGAACATCCCTGCAAACATCTGGAGACTCCAAAAATAGATGATTCATCACCTGGAAATTTTGAAAATAATGAACTTCGGAGCTCTTTCAAGGAAGCAGCCTGTGGTGGCCCATCATTCAAAATACTTAGTTTTTCAGAAAGATGTGGTAAACCCTGGGTAGTACCTTAGTCTTCCTCTGCCACATGACTGTCCTGGAGTTGCAAGGAGGGGATGGAGTGGTTTATATTGGTTAAAAGAAAGTTTCCAGCCTTACCTCTTAGTTTCAACTCTTCAGCTGACATGATGTGAAACCAGGAGGATGAAGTCATCCTGATCACTCCATGCTTCTTCTTCTGAGCAGGTGACCTTGAGAGTTAGAGTGGTCTGGAGGTCTATTTTGCATCAGCAGTGTGCACCAGAGTGAGAGAGAGTGAGAAAAAAGGAGAGACAGACAGACAGAGAGACAGAAAGACAGGTGGATAGATAGATAATATAGACAGATAGCATTTGTACTATTCTATGCACTGTGCTAAGATCTAAGAAAAAGACAGCTCCTCAAGGAGCTTACAATCTACTTACAAAAGACAGATATAAAGGAAAACTGAAAAGGTGAGAAGGAATTTACAGTGTGTAGGTGAGCTCTTGATGAGGAGTAAGAAACGGAGATCATCCAGAGAAGGGCAGCCAGGATGGCGAAGGCCTTGAGTTCGTGACATATGATGATCTTTTGAAGGAATCAAACGGGTTTGGCACAGATAAAATAAGACTCAGAAGGGAAGCAATAGCTGTTTTCAAATATCTGAAGAGCTGGCAGGTATTAGAAGGATTAGATTTGTTCTGTGCAGCACTAGAAGACACAAAGTGCAAAAATTGCAATAAGACAAATTTCTCTTAGTGTTAGAAAAAAACTTCCTAACAATGAGACCTATCCAGAAGTTGAATGGGCCGCCTTGAGAAGCTGTGGCTTCTTCTTCCTTCAAGAAGCGGTCAGATGATAACTTGTTCAACATGTTATACTTGGGATTTCTTTGGTCTTTGGGTTTTACTAGATGGCTCACAAAGTTCTGTCCAAACTCCCAGATTGTGTTCACTAAGCAGAATGGGCTGCCTTGGGAGGCATCAGATTCTACCTCATTCAAGGTCTTCAATCAAAGGTTGGATGGCCATTTATTGAATTTGCTGTACAGTGGATTCTTATTCGGGTAGATGTCAAACAATGTATATTCAACATCTACCTGAATATACCTCTGACATCCCTTGGAAATCTGGATATCTATGATTTTATGATGCCTTTGGGCAGCTAGCTGGATAGAGCGCTGGGCTTGGAATCAGGAAGACTCATCTTCCTCAATTAAAAACCAGTTTCAGATGCTTACTTGCTGTGTGACTAAGTCATTTGACCCTGTTTACCTCAGTTTCCTCAACTGTAAAATGAGCTTGGAGAAGAAAATGGCAAACTGCTCCAGTATCCATCTTATGAAAACCCCAAATGGGGTCACAAAGAGTCAAACTCAACAGAAACAGACAGATTGAACAACATGATACCTCTACCCCCAAATTCACTGATCAGAATGTTGAAGCACATAAAGCTATCCAACATTCTATTAAATATCCTTTCCCAGGTTAATATCATTATATAAATCAGAACATTTCTAGGTATGGCTGTTCAACCAATTCACTTTACTATCATACAGGCCACATTCTTTTCTTTTTGTCCACTGGGGAAACATGAAAGTCTCTGCCAAATACCCTGCAGAAACTTAGATTTACTATGTCCATATCATTCTGGTATAATGGGGGTTGATAAATAGAGAGTGCCTCTGATGCTACTTACTA
This sequence comes from Pseudocheirus occidentalis, assembly GCA_028646575.1. Classification (NCBI taxonomy): domain Eukaryota; kingdom Metazoa; phylum Chordata; class Mammalia; order Diprotodontia; family Pseudocheiridae; genus Pseudocheirus; species Pseudocheirus occidentalis. The sequence continues at coordinate 351,462,578 of CM053594.1, forward strand.
CGTGGAAGAGGCTACGTAGCCTGTTTCTTGGAGCGTCACAATTGAATGTAATGAAAGTAACTTGGAGAAATCTTGGAACCGGTACAGACATTCTGTAGCAGATTCCTGTTTGCTAACTACAGGCTGGTCTCATTCTCTCTCCAGCTGCTCTCTCTAGATTTGAGTCTTTCACATACAGTCCAAGGAAACAGAATTCAGGCTTGATCTCTATGTTTGTTCCTTTTATTCCATTTTAAGTGAACTCTGACCTTGTGAGTGAGGTTAGGAAAATAGGTCTCCAGGTATCCTGGCTTCTTAGTGTCCAGGTTTTATAGCCAGATCAGCATTGATGCCCAAGGAGCAAGAAAGTGACCTTTCAGACCCAGCTCAGTAGTAGCTGAGACAAGAATTTAACTAGCATCAATACTACATTTGGGTGTGAACTTGGTGGAGACGAATGCTACAGAGGTACTGAGCTAAGTTTAAGCCTACTCTCCCTTGAGACTGAGGTAGGATAGGGGAGAGAGTGCCTCTGAGGTACTGAGGCTGGAGAGATTGTTTGAACTTTTGTTCTTGCTATATCTTTGAAGAAAATATTCTTTTGTAGAAGCTAATTGATAGCAAGTGATTAATGGAACTGAGGGCGCTGCTCCTTGAACCTCAACAGCAAGGCAAGCACAACCGGTGGGAGCTTCAGCCAATTTCATTAAAGAAGGAAAACCCATTAGGGTACCCTAGAACTCTGAAGGAAGAGCCAGACCAGAGCATGCTTGTTATGTAAGTAACCTTGTAAAAAAGGGAAATCAGATTAGATAATCATGGTGTGGGGGGGAGAGGAGGGGCGTGTGTGTGTGTGTGTGTCTGTCTGTCTGTCTGTCTGTCCATCTGTCTATGGACCTGTGCTTACTTCTAAAGATGACTCCTTTCTTTTATGAGTCCTTGCAAACTGTCTTTAAATAATCCATTCTGGAATTTTGCCATACTAAGACTTTTCATTCAGTGTTTTGAGACTCTACCATTATTTATTTATTGTTTGTCTCTATTTATTTGTTTTTCATTTTATTTATCCATTTTTGGCAAGTGGTATAAAATGTATCTTTCTTCTGGATCCTCCATTTGGAGTTTCAGTCTTCCTTGGGAGGTTTCTCTACAGTTTAAGCACAGATTAAACCTCAGAACCATGCACTCATACGTATGGCTTATACACACTAACATAAAGTTACCTCCTATCAGCAGACACTACTCTAGTCATTTCACCATCTTCAGGAGCAATGATTTCACATCCTGTAGCCCCACCCATTTTGAGGCTCCAATCAAACACCCAGAATGATAAGCTTAACCTCTTTTGGCACATTAATAATGAGGGTCTCCTCATCTTCACAGAATTTTTTCTTTGACCTCACCAGGTTCATCATGCAGAAGCACATGCACTAATGATGGTATGTGGCACTTTACTGCAAATAGTAATAATAACATTGTCATAAGCCTGCCATTCACTCTTTTTGGGAGGTACGCAATCTGCCTGACTAGATTGGATCTGATTATGAAACCTATACCTGCTTCATGGCCCTCTTTGCCCTGGCGACCACTCCAGAAATACTTGTATCCAGCTCCTACTTTAGTATACTGGCCTTTGTTTGCGAGTCTTGTTTCACTCAGGGCCATTAATTAAATTCTACTCACAGTTGGTACACAGAATGTGTGCGTGCTTCTGGACAGTATGAAATCCAGTAGATCCAAGAAATAAACATCTCTTGTTGTTAAAGAATTCAGCCTTCATTAACTTGATCAAAGTAACCAAGCACTGAACTCAAGAGAGATATGTCTAGCCTCAGTGACAAACTCATGATTATACAAGTTTGGGAGATCCTAGTTCCTTTGGTCAGAGCTGATTGGTGGCAGGGGAGCTCCTACTTTTGAGAAAATGACAAGAAGGTGGGCCTAAGACTTGACTTTGTGGAAGATGCCCGCCTTGTGGGAAGTGAAGAGCTTAGGTGAAATATAAAACTGCCTGCTTGGTAGCTCTGCCAAATGTTTCATGTATTTATGATTGTAGGTTTCAATCTCCTGGCAGTTTATAAACGATAGTTATCATGGCTTCTTGGGACCTTTTTTTGTTAGTGCACTCTTGTGAGAGTTTTCTGTTTTGAGAATTTCTTTTGTGTGCAGAAAATACCTGTCCCTTACCTGTTTTAGATTATGCATTGAACACCTTTCTGCTCCTTCTTTTGGCCAGACCCTAGACCTGAACTATTTGCCCTCTACCTTCTCACTCCTAAAGTTTAATATTTTTTCTACCAAATACATAAGAATGAGATTGCAGATCTGGACAATCCTAAGATGGTCATATTTATCATCATAGGACTTAGAGATATTTGGTCTAGATGCAGTAGAATTCCTTATCTGAGAAATACTCTGAGATCTAAGTTGTTAATGGAATGGTCTATATGTTACATTGATAGTGGAAACCAACATTTTATATTGAGCCAGAGCATCAGGCTTATTCCATGATAGCAAAATCTAGAGACAGACAAAGCCTGACAGTATTTTGGGGGCTGCCCCTTTACCCCCAACAAAAGTTTGAATCTACAGCCTTAAAAGGGTCAGAATAAGACTTCTGCTTTCCAAATTAGTGAAGAAATGGAAGCCAGAAGATCTTAATTAATACAGGACCATGGGGACTGCGTTTCATAGCACCGTCATCTCAAGAGGGGATATTAGCTTCCGAAAGGCAGTCATAACAAGGGTATGGGATCATTCAGACAGCAGTGGGGATAAAAAGATATGGAGAATCATCAGAAGCCTCCACCCAGGATTCAATTGATTTTATGCTTATTTCTCTAGGGTCGGCTACCACTGCATCAATACCCAATTGTAATAGATTGTCTATGCACCAACTTATCTAGGTACCATCACCACATGGGATGCTGAAATCAGAATCAGTGGCCATGGTATCATGCATGCTCCAGCCTCAGGGTGTCCCAGGTTCTCTGGACCCATCTCCCAATTTTCTAAAAGTCTCAGAATTCCCAAGGATAATTTTCAATCCTTAATACTTTCCTTTTGATACAAAAATTCCTCAGAAGAAGCAACAGCTACCGTGGAAAAGAGACATCTCCTCTCATTTCTGCCATACAGTATTCTGGAAAAGCTATTGCAAGAGCAAATTTCATTGTTTCCCATCTGATTTAATTCTCAAAACTCTTTGCAACATTATTCCTAATAAGCAGCAGATGGGGAAACTACCTCTCAACCAGGAAAACCCCTCACTCCTATAGCTCCAATTCCCTGCTGCCTGTGAGCCAAATACAGAACAGCAATAGGCAAGTGTTTCCAATCTTTGCTCCAGCTTTCTCCCCACGGAAGCAGCAGCTTGGCTTGCACAGTGGAAGGAAATGTTTTCTGTGGAAAACAATGCCAGGACAGAGAGCAGCGTATTCTCACGATATTGAATATGCTAACCAGCCAGTGAGCAAATCAATGGAGAAGGAGCCAGGGAAAGAAAGCAGAAGGATAAAGAAGAGGAAACAAGTCAGAAAGAACAATGAGGAATAGGAGAAACACCTCATAAGTTCAAGAGCATAGCATGAGCCAGGGTTATGCAAGGGCTCCACAAGGGGCATGCTTTCTCTTAACTCTGGTGTTATTCAGCATAATTCTTATAACAGAAATTTGACACTAAGTGACATAGACCAGGGATTCTTAACCTGGGTTCTGCAAATGTATTTTTAAAATATCTTTCTAACTTTCTTTCTATATAATTGGTTTCCTTTGTAATCCTATGTATTCTACGCATTTTAAAACATACTGAGAAGGGATTCAGCAGCAGCACCATGCTGCCGAAGGATCCATGAAACATGCACAAAAACTTAAGAACCTCTTTTAAGACTGTTTCTTTTAGATGAATCAGGCTACTAGCTTGTTCAAAAAGCAAAATTCCCTTTTTTGTAACTGTGACCCCATATGCAGTAAGAAAATGCTGTAGGCCATTTTCCCATACCATAAATAACAAGATAAGTGAGGGAGAGGGCAGGGTTGAGATGAAAAACTTTTGAGAGATACACATTTTCTTTCTCACCCAGGCACTGCCCCTCACTCTGATGCTCTCGGTGTAAAAATTTAACTCAGCTATGAATTCAACTATGGGGTTCTGAATGTAGCGCTTCTGAACCAATCAAAACTCCAGAGCATTCTAGGGAAGAAAAGGAAAAAGTGTGTGGGAGTGCCACTGCTCACAGGAATTTTTGTCTGGGACATGAAGAGATAGATGCCAGAAAACATTGCTTGGGAGAATGTTATAGAAAAAGATCACACTGTGGTCCTAGCTTGTTATCAAGAATAATTAATGAGTCTGTCTTCCATTTGTCTTTATTAGGTGAAAAACAGCAACCACAACAATCAGGGAAGTGTTTTCTCTTCTTTTTTCCTCCTTTTGATTTTGATTTCTTGGATCCCATAGTGTCTCTCAAAAAAAAGCAGCAATGTGGTGTTATTCATAGCAACAACCAACATACCAACAGGCTGCTGCGGAATGTGATAAACTCACTAACACCCTGCCAGCTGATAATGACAAATTAACTAAAACCCTCTTCTTGAGTCAAGAGCTCCCAGTTGTGGAAATTACTGTGGCTTCTTTTTTAATCTGTGGAATAGAAAAAGAAAATCTTTATAAAGTTTAATAAATTGGTATATAAGCTCATTGGTGGCAGTTAAGTGGCATGAGATTTTTTTAAGTTATCTTGTACATGTTGTTTTTTTTTTTAAAGGGATTGCTGTGATTCCTTTGGTGAGCCAATGCCATTAGAATCCACACTCTTGAATTGTCTAAACCATTTTTAGTGGGACATTAACTTGCTCATCCCACACGTATTCTCCTTCTACAATCAAAAACTCTGGGCTTCCTTTATCCTGTCTTCTTCTGTCATTCTAATCTTTCTCGTTGCCTTGTCCTTCCTGAATTATTTCTTCTTCCTCACTATGACTCCAGTTTCTGTATCTTTCCATACTTTCCCTGGCTCTCACCCCTGCTATGACTTTAACCATCTATGAACCAATGTAGTTCATCTCTACATTGACCTCTACTTTCAAATACTTTGTCCCTTTATCCTCTCACCACTCATGTCTTACGGACCCCCCAGCCCTGGATGACTCCCACCATCTGCCTACTCCCCTCCTGTCCACATGCTCCTGAACAGAATTTATAGCATCTAATCTCAGCCGAGCCTCCCTTCAGCAAAGCAATCCTTCTTCTTCTCCCTAATTGATTCTCTATTCCACTCCCCCCCAGTGGCTGCTACAAACTTTTTTGCTCCTCAAGCCAACCTTCCCCCACTCTCTCTTCAACAGACTTTTCTTGAAATAGAGGTCATTCTATATGAACTCCTTCTCCCTTACATCTCAAAAGCCTTTGACATCGTCCCTAATTGCTGTTCTTCAGGCATATCTGACTCTTTGTGACCCTATTTGGGGTTTTCTTGGCAAAAATATGGGAGTGGTTTACCCTTTTCTTCTCCAACTCATTTTACAGATGAGGAAACTGAGGCAAACATAGCCAGTAGGTGTCTGAGGCTAGATTTGAATTCATGAAGGTAAGTCTGACTCCAGGCCCTGCGCTCAATTCACTGTGCCACCTATTGCCCATCATTCCCACTACCTCTTCCTTTGCTCCAGTCTCTGATTAAGAAGTGACCTCACCAAAGCCATGTACCCTTGAAGCCATTTCTCCTGCCTTCTGTAAACTACCCTTTATAACCGTCTCTTCTTAATCCATCAGCTCCTTCTCTGCTGCCTACAAACTTACCCATCTTCCCCATCTTTAATGATCCCTCACTATATGTTTACCATCCCCTCAAAAACTGTCTATATTCACCTCTCATTTCTCAACCCTTTGCAGTATGACATCCATCCTCATCACTGCACTGAAATTGCTCTCCCTAAGGTTACCAATGATTTTCTATTTGCCAAATTTGATAACCTTTCTTCAGTCTACACCTCTCTTAACTATTCTTCAGAAAATGTCTCCTGGGGTGGCTAGGTGGCACAGCAAATAGAGCACCAGCCCTGGAGTCAGGAGGACCTGAGTTAAATCCAACCTCAGACACTTGACACACTTACTAGCTGTGTGTCCTTGGCAAGTCACTTAACCCCAATGGCCTTGCCTTCCCCCCTCCAAAAAGGATATATGTCCCTGCTAACCAACCTCTCCTCTTGGATAATCTCTCTTCTCTTGGTTGTCATGACAACATCCTCTCTTGATTCTCCACCTCTCTATCCAACTGCGCCTTCTCAGGATTTGTATAATTTATCATCCATATGATGCCACTTTAAATGTGGATGTACCCCATAGTTCTATCCTAAGTCCCTTTCTCTTCTCTCTATACCCTTTCACTTAGTAACCTTATCAGATTCTATTGGTTCAATGGATCATTTCTATGTAGATGACTCCCAGACCTGTATAAACAACCCTAGTCTTTCTCCTGAGCTCCAAGACCACATCTTCAAATGCCTATTGAACGTTTCAAACTGGATGTCACTCAGTTAGCCTTCCCCTAAACCGACCCCTCTTTTGAAATTCTCAGTTTGTCAAGGATTTTGCCAACCTTCCAGTCACTCTGATTCTCAAACTTGGCATTATCAACTGCTCTATTTCACTCATCCCTTAAAACCAATCAGTTGCCAGATCTTGTTGCATTTACCTCTACATTTTTTTCACTTCTTTCCCATTCTCTCTATTCATACAGCCATCAGTCTTGTTCAGGCCCTCATTAGCTCTTCTCAGCACTATAGTAATGGGTACTTTATTGATCTCCCGACCTCAGGTCTTTCTCCTTTCCAACCCATACCATAAAAAGCTATCAAAGCGATTCTCCTAAAACACACAGTGGCTGGTACTAGGTCTATTATGCCAGGCTGCCATCAATGGACAGATTTTTAGGGTGAAACATTGGACAAAATGAGGACAATGACTTATAAAATTGTCTGAATTCTCTAAAAACTAAGACATGAGCGTTAAAACAATTTTAAGTTACCACTCTGAAGTCTGTGGCTAGGATGGCATCCTTCTGCCAATTAGGACAGACATTTTTCGCAGCATCTGCATGAGCTACCTGGGGCAGTGAGAGGTTAAGTCACTTACCCAGAGCCCCAGAGCCAGCATGGGTGAGAAGTGTACCTCACACCCCTTGTCTGTAACCTGCCATCTATCATGCTGCCTCTCTTTGACTCCTTATATCTAGAGTTTTGGGGGTTTTTTTTGCTTTTTGGAGGGCAGTTGGGGTTAAGTGACTTGCCCAAGGTCACATGGTTAGTTTTTTGTGTTAAGTGTCTGAGGCTGGATTTGAACTCAGGTACTCCTGACTCCAGGGCCGGTGCTCTATTCACTGCGCCACCTAGCCGCCCCTAGAGTTATTTTTTAAGCTAAAAAGAATTCAATTCAGCGTAAACAGAATGGCAGAGAGATAGACATGCTATTACATTGTTTGTGGGACCACAACCTGGAGTGAAATATGACAATAATAAGAACTTAAATTGACTATACTCTGACCCAATGATCCCATTGCTGGGACTATGCATTTGCTAATCTATTTGTCAGATGCTGTTGTATGTAATAACTCTCTGCATTGGAATCTTATGCTCTTCCTCGTAATCTCCTTGAATATAAGAACATTTTTAAATCTTTCTTATTCCAATTGAATATCTCTCCCAGCCCTTCATACAGTGCTCTCTACATAACAGACCTATAATAAATGTTTATTGTACTGTATTATTTTTTGTAGGTCATTTTGGCCAGCTAATGCTGTGTTGTTTCCTGGATTCCCAAACAATAATATTATAACAAGAACATGTGTCCTCTTTTCCTTCTCTGCACAATTAGGGAGGGCATTATCCTAGATGCTGTCTTCTCTGATCTTATGATTTTATTCAAAGCTTGGATAAGCATTTATTGAACTGGACTGAACCAGGGTGCTGGTAGTGATTACAAACACCCACAGAAGGGGAGCCATCCATGAGATACCATCTGCTTCCCACTCTGCTGGCAGTACTGAGGGCGTCTGGAGATGGCTTGCTCTGCCAAGGGCTGTAGGTGACATGAAAGACAAGCACTGGGGGTCAGTCTGGTCTCCTGTGGAGATGAACCCTGTCTTCCTTCAGTCAAAAGAATGGACAGTCCCAAGTCGTTTATTCAGCCCCTTCAGTCAAAAGTAACTACTTAGTATAAGTAGTAATTAATCATTCAGCTACTGTTCCCATGAATATTTCTATTACTACTAATAATAATTCTGCTGTTCACAATCCCCACAATACGATGTGGTTTTTGCCACTGAGAGGCCTATTCCATTACTGTACCCTGGCTTGGCTTGACATGGATTCTGAGGTGTACCCACATTCTTTGGGAGCTGGGCTAATGTGTGCTCTCCTTTGTTCACTTTCAAAACACCCTGGATGGAAATTTAGAGGAAACCGGTTTTACTTTATTCAAATAGAGAGTGGGCAGGATAGAACTTGACATGTTGCCAGGATGGCCACATGTAAGGGATATCTAGCTCTGTTCTGGGATGGATAACCAGGAAATTATGAGATGAAAAGAAAGAAGGAGAATGGGGGCGAGGGTGTGGTAAACCTCAAGACAAACAAGGCAATGGGTCAAGAGCTAAAATCTTGGGGGCTACATGGAGAAGAGTCTTAGGGGAGATGATTATTCTTTGAGAGATTTGAGTTAAAACCATGAGAGGAGAAAATAAAAATGCTTATAGAGAAGAAACAGAATGAGCCCAATGAATTTAGAGGAGAGAAAAATCTCTATCATGAAGAATAAGAGGATCTGATTGACCAGGGTGGGCGAGTTGGGAAAATAAATACCATACAGCTCTTCATAATTCTCCTGGCATCTTCTTTAGCTATGAAAACTGGTATTGGTGGCACTGGTATCCTAAGCATAAAATCATAAACCAAGAGCTATAAAGAGACCTCAGGTCACTTATCTCAACCTTCAGATTTTATAGATAAGAAAATCAAGGCTCAGAGAAGTAATTGTTTAGTCCAAGACCATACCAATAGTAAGCCAGATTTGAACCCACATTGTTTGTGGAGCCAATGCTGTTTCTACTGTACCACACTCGTGGAGAATATTGATGGTAACTCCCATTTCTTTAATCCTCCAAAGATTACATAGTAGTTTCCTCTTATTGACCTCATGATATAGTCAATGAAAATATCATCATCTTTTATTTTATAGATGAGAACACCAAGGCATGTAAAGGATAAATGACTGAGCCAGAACCCCACAATCAGTAAGTATCATCAGTAACTATCAAAGTCAAGATCTGAATTCAGACTTCCTTCCTGATTGCCAGAGAGCTGTAAGATAGACAGATGAATAGATGGATGATAGGTGAGGGAAGAGGGAGGGAGAAAGGGAAGAGGAAGATGGAGAGAAATACAGGGACAGAGAGAAGAAAAGGGGGAGGAAGAGAGAGAGAGATGGAAAGATAGGTTGATAGAGCATTTATTAAGTACTTACAATGAGCAAGGCACTGTGCTAAGCACTAGAGACACAGATAAAACCAAGCAAAATCATCTCAGACTTCAACGAGATTACAGACTAGTAGGGAAGACAACATAAAAAAGAGGACTTAGAAAGGAAGCAGGAAAGAACACACAGACATGGTGTGGAGGAGATTGGGAAGACCTGAAACCAGGCAAGATAAGGCTAAAGTAAACTATCAAAGCCCAGACTGATTTCATTGTAGTATCTTTTCCACTAGCTCTTGAGTTTGGCTACTTTAGAGAGGCACCATCCACTAAATGCACAGGAAACTGTCCCTGAGTGAATTGGGGAAATCCTGTGTGTTTCATTATAAAGTCCCTTGAGATATCATTCTTTGCCTTTACCAGTACTGAGAACCAAATCTGGTCTGAGTCCAGGCTTCACTAAAAGAACCAAATGCCAATACCGATAAATGATGCATTGCAGTCTACAATGGCACCACTCATTAAATGTTGCCTGTCTGACCCAAACCATTGTCAATGTGGGGAGATGATCCATACAACACTATACCTTATTTAAAATATTAATTTAAGGTACTGCTGATAGTAGTCTCTGCTGATATTCTAGCAGGAGCACAGATCATATCCTCTTCATTGACATGACATTAGACAGTTGTCACCATTGTCATACTGTTGAGTTTGCTTCTAGTTTATCAGTGTCCCCATAAGCTTAAGTCTTTAAAGGGCCTTCCATGCTTTGTGCAGTTTTTCAAAACGTGGTGGTTTTCAAGTGTTATGCAGTTCCAAAGTCCCAAACAGGACTCTTCTTTACATACTGTGTCTATTCCAGCAAAGTCAATCTGCCAAATGGAACATTTTGAGATGGGAAAGAAGATACTACTCAGTCCATTTCTGCTTCTAGTCTAAGAGGAGCCATGTTGGAATTTGTGGAACTTCTTGGCGCGATATGAGGTACACCTCAGAAGGGCTGACCTTCCATATAAGTAAATAAACAGTCCTCCATGTGATATGACTTGAAAAGCTTTAGGAAAGGCTCCAGTTGAAAAAGAAATGCTATACTCATCCTGCTCTAGTGCTAAAACTTCCATACTATTCACTCATTTAAATTAATATATTAAAGGTTAATATTAAAATGTAAATGTTAGCTTCTCATCTGAGGCTACATCACATACTTCTTATTTATATTCTGATGTATTAATGTGGTCTCCTCCTTTAAAATGTAATCTCCTTGAGGGCAGGAATCGTTTTTGCTTTTTCTTTGTATTAGTATTTAGCTCACTGCCTGGGATACATTAAGACCTTTCTTGTTGACCAGCTGATCTCAGAAAAGTAACACATTTTGCCTTTGTCAACCAGTAGCACTATTTTTAATTAGATTATCATAGCATATGATATCATATCAATATCATAGAAGACAGGTCTTCTAAAGTAATGGGACACAGAGTTGGTATTGATGGAGGAAAAAGGGAAAGGTCTAGAGCAGTGGTTCTCAACCTGTGCGTCATGACCCCTTTGGGGGGCAAACGACTCTTTCACAGGGGTCACAGGGGTCACCTAAGACCATTGGAAAACACATATTTCCTATGGTCTTAGGAACCGAGACACTGCTCCTCTATCTGTCTCCAGATGGGTCCACCCACATGCAGATATGCCCATACATGAGTATTAAAAGGTCACAGCATTAGGAAGGTTGAGAACCACTGGTCTAGAGCATGGGCATCCAGGGGCCTATCCATGAGGTTCCTGGTCAGATATGGGTTAGAAAGTACAGAAAAGGACATGTGTGGGCCATGGTGTTTTCATCTGTAAGGGAATGATAAAGTTTGCATAAAGGCAGCTAGATGGCTCAGTGGATAGAACAGTGGGCCTGGAGTCAGGAAGACCTGAATTCAAATATGACCTCAGACTCTAGCTGTATGACCCTGGACAAGTCACTTAATTTCTGTTTGCCTTAATCCATTGGAGAAAGAAATGGCAAACTATTCCAGTATCTTTGCCAAGAAAACCCTATATACAGGGTCACAAAGAGTCAAACATGACTGGAGAACTAACTGAACAACACCAAATGTTTGCATTGTTTGCCTCACAGAACTATTGTGAGAAAAGTACTTTGTAAACCTTGAAGAGTTTCAAAGAAATGTGAGTTGTGACTAGGATCTTCCAATAATTCAGGTTACTAAAGATAAACTTTAAGTAGTTCACAGTTTAGTCAGTACCCAGCCCTGTAACTTGGCTTAATTTTCATAACCCTAGAAAGGATGTAGAAGTTGGGAGTAAGACCTTTCTTTGCTGCTTCCTTAGGAGAGGTACAAAAAATGACATTAGAAAAAGACAGAGAGACAGGTCCTCATGTATTCTGGAGTCTGTAGATGCCAACCAGGAAGAAGAAGGAGAAACTGTACTGAAGGACAGATACAGAAGGCTCTCATCCTATACCTACCTTTAAGTAGCCGAGACCCCAGCTATCTCACTGGAGCAAACTCAACGGCACTAAAACCAACTTCTGGTCGGCATCAGTGCCCATGGAAATGAATAGATTATCTCCAACAACAAGGCAAAATGAAGAGAAGAGGAACTATTTCCAAGCTTCTGAGATCCTGTTCCTCTGGCAGAAGTCTTAAATAATGACAAACATCAGGGAACACCTTTCCAATCGGCAATGCACGGACATGATTTTTCTAACCAAATGCTTTTTCCAGGAAGTGTCACCACGGTCTTTTTAAACAAAATTAAGGCAATGAATCCATTCCAAATTATTGTTTGTGTTGAACTGATACATCAATCAAAGAATCAGCAAAGGGAATAATCCTATTTGGAAGAAAACTTCTCATTGTACAATGACCTATTCCATCCATAAAATCATTTCATCCAGATCCTAGCTCCTCTCAATGCAAATGGTTTTGCACAACTCTCAATTTCCTGAATCCTTGGGTCTTGGCAGAAGTTATATCACAGTGGTTGTCTTCTGGCTCATAACTGAATAAAACAAATGGATCATTTCAAAAGTCAATCAGGTATTGGCCTTCTAGAGAGAATCTACATTGATTCTAAGCAGAGCCAAAGGTTCTGGGGAAGACGAATTAAATAACGCTGCTTTCCTGAAATAGACTATTCTGCCAAGGACCAAATTGACTGTCAAAGGAAAAATATAGCATGGGACCAAACAATATTGGGTATGCACCTAATCACAGTGCCCAAATCAATGTTTGAAACATAAATACTTGTTTTCTTTTAAAAAAAAGAGAGATTTTTAAAAAGTGCTTGTAAGAGAAGAGCATGACTCCTCTACTTTGCATTAAATCAAGGAGGCTGAAATTCTACTTATGATCCATAACTACTAGTTACTTGCCTCTTTTATTCTACCAATAAAATGGAAAAAAAACAGCAGTTAACTGAAGTCTTGTATTTAACACATAAGTACATTTATCCTCAGTGATTTTCAACTGGACAACACAATTGGCAATAAACAAGAAGGTAGTAAAAAACCAACTAGCAGCTTCAATTAATTCAAATCAATAGCCCAAAGAGAAACATCCCAGAGAAGTAAATGACCTTTCAGATATGATTGCTAAATGTTAGCAATGATCCTTTGAAAAGTCATAAAGAACAGGAAGGATATTGCAAGATCCCTGATAGAAAAATATCCTTTTAATGTTTTAGAAAAGCAAAAGATTGCCAGTAAACTTTAATGAATTTTTTTTTTTACTCATTGGAGGGCAGTTGGGGTTAAGTAACTTGCCCAAGGTCACACGGCTAGTTTTTTGTGTTAAGTGTCTGAGGTTGGATTTGAACTCAGGTACTCCTGACTCCAGGGCCGGTGCTCTATTCACTGCGCCACCTAGCTGCCCCCTTTAATTGAAATATTGATGTAGTTCTGGAACCCATTATTAATAAGATGCGTCATGAGCAGTTAGAAAAAGAAATTGTGATCACTAAGAAACAACGTGGGTTCTTCAAGAATAAATTGTGCCACAATTATCTAGTTTCCTATTTTTAACAGTTACTAGATTGATAGATCAAGAAAATACCATGACACAGAATACCTGGATTACACCATATAATTTGAAAAAAAACTCTCATAATTTCTTTGTATGCAAGATGGAAAGTTGAGTTAAGTGGATTTGGGAGTATTTGAGGACCCTAAGGGTGGTGAATAATGATTCTATTTCAGCCTGGAGCTAGGTCTCTAATAGGATGACCCAAAAATCTGTCCTCAGTCTTATCTTCTTCCACACTTTGATTAGTCATTTCCTATGATTGTGTAGATAGCACACTCATCATATCCATAAGTGATATAAAGATGTTAACAGGTCACAAGCAGAAGTGGAATTCCAAAATACCTCTACCTCCTAAAACAAATGAACTGAAACTAATAAGCAGATATTTAATGTAGGTAAATGTAAAGTTCAGAGTTGGGAAGAAAAATCAGCCATATAAGTACTGGGTATGGGGGTGTGCATTAGAAAATAGTCCCCAAGAAAAAGAGAATGGGCAGTTAGGGGCTGCATAGTCTATATAAAGTGAAAAGTGAGGAAAAGCATGTCCCCTAAAGCAAATGTGATTCTTGATGTAGGTATGATAGAAAACAGTCTATAAGCAGATTTCTTGTGCTTTGCTCCCCACCACACACCCTCTAATCTAGTTATACTGGATTACTTGCTAGTTCTTCACACGTAGCATGCTTTCTCCCATCTTTGTGTCTCTGTAATAGTTGAAATGGCACTCCATGCCTGGAGTGTTCTCCCTCCTCATCTCTGCTTCTTGAATTCCCTGATTTCTTTCAAAACTCAACTCAGTTGACAGCTTCCAGAATAGACTTTGACCAGTTCTCTTAGTTCAGGGGTGAGGAACCTGTGGTCGGAAGGCCACACTTGGCCTTCTAGGTCCTTGGGTGTAACCTTTTGACTGAGTCCAAGTTTTACAGAACAAAACCTTTTATTAAGGGGATTTGTTCTGTGAAGTTTGGATTCAGTCAAAGGGCCACACTTGAAGACCTAGAAGGTTGCATGTGACCTTGAGGCCACAAGCTCCCCAAGCCAGCTTAGCTGCTAAAGTCTTCTGGTCTAGGGTTATTTTCTACCTCCACTGCAGAGAGCACAGCTGGCTACGTTATTCAAATGCCAAACTTACCCTTGCCTAAAAGACTATTTTATGGAGAACTCACACAAAGCAGGTGCTCACATGACAGTCAGAAGAAGCAATACAAGGGCACTCTCAATTCTCTCTGAAGAACTTTAGAACTGATTGCATGACATGAGAGATACTGGCATAAGACTGCCCAGCATGGCATGCCCTCATCAAAGAAGGTGTCATGTTCTATAAGCAAAGCAGGATTGAAGTAGCTAAAAAAACATGAGATGCACAGATTTAGAGAATTCATCCCAAATGAGCCCATAGACTATTTGTGTCTGACCTGTGGTAGCGCATTCTAAGCTCGTATTGGTCTGATCAGTGGCAGTCAGACATACTGTAACTGGACTTTAATGCAGTCATGTCATTTTGGTCCTCTTTGAGAACCAACTAATCTACATACTTCTCACCTTCTCTGGATGTAGCTTGTATGTATATGGGGAGGGGGTGTAGAGAGCAGGACTATACCTGTGGGGAGAAAACTCCTTCTACCAAAGTACATAAGCCCACTGTGTAACTTAAAATGTTAGGGAGCTGCCCAAGGTCCTGAGAGGGTAAATGGCTTAGCCAGCGTTATATGACTAACCTGTCAAAAGCAGGACATGGACCCAAGACTTCTCCACTATACCATGCTGGCTCTCAGTTCATCGTTCATCATAGTACAGAATAAAGTCTACTTGTATAAAAACACAGAAACACCATAACACTCAAAGAGCAAGATTTTGTCTCAAAGATTTACAGAGTAACCTCCTCCCCCAATCCCTGAGAGTCTCAGATTGTAAGGGCTTCTTTAAGACCCTCCATGGGTCTTGTGTCCTTCATCTGCTGTCTTCTGCTGGTGACTCTATAGTTGCCTACATAATACATCTACTTTTAGGAACTTTTCACCAGATACAAAAAGGAAAAAGAACAACAGTTTTCTGTCCTTTACCAGATGCTCTGACAACATGGAAAGACACGGGGGTGGGGAGGATTGGGAACCTTAAGACTTTCCTGGCCTGGTGGGAGTTACAGCTCTTCCTGCACTGTATCAAAGCTGCAATCATGCAAGGCCAGACTGGAGATTTCCTCTTAGGGAGGCTGTTTCCTTTCCCATAGCACTCCTTAGTCTGTGTAGAGAGAAGGAAAGGCAGAAATCCTCCTGTCATCCCTCCCCCATGTTCTCAGTACCCCTTCACCTTCAGTAGCAGAATCAAAGGGTATGATTCAGTTTCATGAGATTCTCCATCCCAAATGTCATGTTCAGGTCATATGAGCAACCCCCCTGACATTCTTTCCTGTTCTAAACTCAGGGACAGTGTCCTCCACGGAAAACAACACTGTCAGCTAAGCAGGAGCTAGCAAAGAACCCCACCTGATGCCTACTCGATATCTGACCCTCAGGCAGGGCTGAACCTTTAACAGTGCCTAAGGCATGCTTACCCACAGACCTCTAAGTGTCAACATGGAGGGAGGGCATTAAAGAAGGCTCAATGCTCTGTGAGCAAAGCAAAATTGCAGAAGCTCAAAAGAAAAGTGAGATGTGCAAATTTAGAGATATCTCCACTTCACATATTTATATGGATTATTTGAGCCTTCTGAGCTTACCTTGGTCTGCTCAGTCACAGTCAGACACACTGTACATCGATTCTGACATTGTGATCTCATATCAGTCCTCTTCAAGAATGAAAGACAACTGAACAACCAACTCCAAAATTAATCAATAAGAAGTCAGCAAATACCTAATATGTGTTAAAACTACAAGTGCTATATATATAAAACCAAAAAGTCTGTGGCCTCAAGGAATTTGCATTCTGATGGGGGAGACAACATAGACAAAAATAAGTATGTTTATCATATATACAAAATGAATAGAAGCTAGTTTGTGGAGGGAGGGCCCTAGTTGCTGGGAGATCAGGAGAGGTTTCATGGGGCTAATTGAGCTGATTTCTTGAAAGAAATCAGGGATTCAAAGAAGAAAAAGTGGTGAAAGTAGGGACTCTAGTCATGAGAGATGGCCAGGACCAAGAAACAGAGAAGGGAGATGGAATGGTGTGTGTGTGTGTGTGTGTGTGTGTGTGTGTGTAAATAAGTAGGCTAGAACTGATGGATTATAGTTTGTTAAAAGGAATAATGTATAAGGAGACTAAGAAGATAGAACTGGCCAGGTTCTGAAGAGATTTAGATGGCTAATGAAGGAGCTCATGTCTAATCTTAGAGGTAATAGGGAGTTAAATGAATAGAGGGGTGTCATGGTCAGATTGGCACTTTAGAAAAATCAGTTTGACAATTATGTAAAGGATAATTTAAAGTAGATAGAGGCTGGAGATAGGGGGACCAGACAGGTGGTCTAAGTAAGAAGTTTGAGGGCCTGAAGGAGAATGGAGGCTGAGTGAGTGGAGTGGAGGAGATGTCAGAAATGCTGTGACTACAGAGCCAAAACGGCCTGACAACTGATTAAATATATGGAATAAAAGAGAAAGAGGCATGACTGGGTGATGGGGAAGATGGATGCTCTTGACAGTAATGGGATTTCAAAAGAAGGGAAGTTTGGGGGACAAGATAATTAGTTCTATTCTGGACACGGCAGTTGGATGTCACAGTGGCAAGAGCACTGGATCTTGAGTCAGGAAGAACTGAGCTCAAAAACTAATCTTAGACATTTACTGTAAGAATCTATATCTACTTTGATTGCTCGGGCTTTACTAGGTCACAAACACCCAGTTACTTACATTCCCAGTCTTCGGACGTCTCTGGCACCAGTGAATCTTCCCTGGAGATCTACTCCTACAGAACACCCAGGACTTCAGAAGTTATGCCAG
Source organism: Pseudocheirus occidentalis (assembly GCA_028646575.1). Lineage (NCBI taxonomy): Eukaryota > Metazoa > Chordata > Mammalia > Diprotodontia > Pseudocheiridae > Pseudocheirus > Pseudocheirus occidentalis. Next base: position 351,479,995 of record CM053594.1, read on the forward strand.
GATACTTTTATTATCCCATCTTCGTGTATTAGCTGGAACTGCTCCTTCTCTCTCTGTCTCTCTCTTTCTCTGAGTTATGGCAGAAGCCTTCCCCCCTTGTATCTCCTTCATCCTCCCTCACGTCTCCATTTATCAACCCAGTACGCATGCTCCCACAGCAGCTAGCCAACTGTGTGCCGCCCCGAGAACATACTTGGCCCAAGTAATTCAGCCCACATTCACGAGTGTTTCACGTGAACAGATGCTGATACTAGCTGCCTGTCCAATGACAGACCCCAGGCAACCATGTGCACTCCTGCTTGCTAAGAGCGTAATACCACGTGAAGTATCAACAACCCACTTTAGGAGTCTCTGCCCCATGGGAGGTCTCAGAGACCTAATAATTTACTAGTTAGATAACCTTGGGCAAGTCATTTAACCCTTTTTCTCAGTTTCTTCAAGCATAAAATGGGAACAATAACAGCATCTACCTTCCAAGTTTATTGTAAGGAATAAATGAGATAATTTATCGTGGTACATTGTAAGCCTTATAAAAATGCTTTATTATTAATATTACATTATATGATATAGTATGGTATGATATGATATGATTATATTATATAATGTTCTGTCATGTTACATCATGTCCTGTCATGCTGTGTCATTACATTATATTAGATTAGATTAGATTACATTGCATTATATCATATCATATTATTACATATATTGAGTTTGAGCTGCCTACAGGACATCCAGTTTAAATAGTCCAGGAATTAGTTTGTGATGGGGAAAGCTACAATTACCATGCATTAATGAAAATGACAATGATAGTTTTCTGGTAGTTTCATTTTTAGAGAATTCCTTTGTAAGATAAGCTGCTTAAACTTAGTGGCATAACCATACCTAGGGTGGAGTGATCAAGGCTTTTCTTCAGCATGCTGAACTTACAGGAGATTTAACAGGTGCCAACAATATTTTCAACCTTTCAACATATAGAAATCATGGAGCCTGTTGTTCACTACTTGGCAAAAATAGCTAGTTAAAGTGAAAAGCTATCAGATTGTGGGCTGGTTTTGCCTCCTCCTTTATCCCATCTTGCCCCCTACAATTAGGAGCATGGTTCCCATTGATTACCCCAGTTATAATTTGTATTTGCCCTAGACACAATAGGTCCTAGTTATGGCTCTACATAGGATTGGTGGGAGAGGGGAGGTGAAGGTCAAACCTACTGAAGGTAGATAAAATTATTCCTACACACCTTTGGACATTTTCAGTAACCTTATTCTTTAAGCTAGACCTCCTATTCACTTCTCATTTGGCTCCTCCCCCTACCTCCTTCTGGAGCACTTCATCAGACTCATTGTCTTCATACACCATTTATTCTTTCACAATAACTCAGTGATGTTACTCTGTTGTTAAAGGCTTCCTATCTGCTGGACCTCCCTCCTTTTAGGTTCTTTCAGCTACACAGTTACTTAATGCTGTAGTTGAGATAGAGTGAAATGCCTAGACTTCAGGGAGTCCTGAGTTCAAATTCAGCTTCAGAGACCTAGTTGTCTGACCCTGGAAAAGTCACTTAACCTCTTTTTTACCTTGCTTTCCTCAGCTATAAAACAGGAATAACAAGAATAACTATCTCCATAACACCTATCTGATATTTCTCAGTGAGTAAGAGCATTGAAAGTCTGAAATCAGCACACCGAAGCCCATTATACTCCAAGACTAAAAAACATATTTCAGGAAAGTGTCTGAATAAGCTGGACTTACCTCTGTTCTTGTGAGGCTCAAATAAAATAATATTTGTAGAAACAAATTCTTTTAAAGCCACAGTTCATTGTGTGGCCCATAGTAGGCACTACATAAATGCTTACTTCCTTTTCTTTTCTCTTTCCCTTCTCCCTTTCACTACTCTGTGAGTTAGCAGGAGTCAGAACAGATCCAACACACAGTAAATAAGGACTCTGGGGCTGTAAAAGTTGTCAGGCACCGGGATGGGTTCCAGGACATGTTATGGAATCTCCTTTCCTGAAGGTACTTAAGACGAAGCTCGATACCTAGCAGTCTAAGGTCACTGATAATGTGATGTTATCACCTCTTCGGGTTCCTTCCAGATCTGATTCTCTACTATGCATAAGCATTAATATTGTTGGGTTGGATTAGTCCTGCTGGACCTTGCCAAGTTGTACAATATCATCCAGTTGTGGTTTAACGTTGTCTTCTGTTTATTTCCACTTCTGGCTGTATTTCAATGGTTATATTAGTATTCAGAATTAGAGAGAAAGCAACTGAACCACCTTGAACATTTTTAATGATTCTCATTGTGCCATTGTTTTCAAACAATTCTCAGAAATATCTGGGAACCAAGAGTCCTGGAGCTGTTTCTAGCCCACCTTCAGAAAATCCATCCTGTAATTGAGAGACTGATTGGTGTGGAGAGAGAGCTGTTTGTGTGGAAAGCAGGTTTTTCTGCTTTGTTAGCTTGTGGCCAGCCTGCCACTGAGGAGAGTCTCCATTTGGTCTCTACTCTGGGTGTTCGGTGTTCTACTTGTGGTGATGCTAAGCATGGGGCTCTGTAATACTGGTGTTCATCAGAGAATGCTGGAGTGTCTTGGCTCAGGAGACACCCCAGGTAGAGGATTTTTTGGAAGAAGCTGCTTTTTATTTGTGGGCCGTTTGTATTTTGGCCTCTCCTGTCAATAACTAAAGATTCTTCTTCCTACCATTGCTATTTCTCTGAGTAGAGGGCTTTGAGAGCCTGAAATCAATACATTAAAGCACACTGTACTCTAAAGCTAAGAAACACATTTCAGGAAAGCTCCCAGATAAGCTAGACACCCCTACCTTCTTTGCAGAAGGGGAGGACAATGGGTATG
>CM053594.1:351483346-351506376 GCA_028646575.1 Pseudocheirus occidentalis
CTTTCTCTCATCATTCTCATTTCTCTTTCCAATTTTTCCTCCACTTCTCTTATTTGGTTTTCAAAGTCCTTTCTAAGTTGATCCATAGCTAGTAGGCATTCTTCCAGTGTCTTGGAAGCATTTGGTGAGGGAGTTCTGACTGTGTTGTCTTCCTCCCGCTCCATGCTTTGAAATTTTTTGTCCACAAAAAAGGATTCTAGAGTTTTATTGATGTTCTTATTTTGCTTCCTTTTCCTCATGTTGGCCAGGCTATTAATTGCTTGGTTTTTTAGCTCTTTGGAACTCTGCTTCCTGGAGGGGGAAAGCTCCATCCCAAATCTCTGGGACTTTCACAGCTGCCGGAGCTATTAGTGGGGTGCTGCAGCTCCCACCCCCAGCTTTGGCTCACTGAAAGCACACCCCAGGACCACCACTCAAGACCATGATCCAGATCCAGGCCGCTCAACGCAAGAACCCTTGGCCCTGATCAGTCGCCTCAGCCCCCCTTCTATCTGCAGGCCAAGGGCTCTGAAGCAGCCCAGTGGAGGCTGCTGCTGCTCTCAGCCGTTCCTGCTGCCACAGCCACCTCCCACTGCTTCCTTGCCCTGGGAGCAGTTTGGCCGGACTGCTCTTTTCCCCCCAAATTTAGCAAAATCCACTGACCTTTCTCTTAGCCCTTTTTTCTTCTGGCCTGATAAATGTGGTAACTGTGCCTCCACTGCAGCCCATCTGCTCTCCTATAGACTCGGCTCCGCCTGATGCCCTGAGGCCAGGCCAGGATTTCAGGCTGGGCCGTCCACGGCTCCCAGATTGCTAAGAAGAGCCCTACTTGCTGAGGTGCCTGCAGCAACAGATGAGTTTTCTGTATTTTAGAGAGTTTTAGAGTTTGAAAATCTGTTTAGAGTCCCATTTTATGAGTTTTTAGGGTTGTTGTGTGGGAGCTGCTTCTTTGCCGCTTCTATGTTCTTTGCTGCTTCTATGCTGCCATCTTGGCTGCGCCCTTAAATCCCACATTAAAAGGGAAGTTCATATGCATTTTATACAATATACATATATTTGTATGTGTATACACATGCATAATTTATGTATTTATGAATATATATGTCAGGGACGTCTGTGAATGTATATATCTGGAGCCAGCTTTTACCAGCTTGTAAGAGCTGGTTGTTAAATCTTCAGTATGAGTAATACATACATGTGTGTATATGTATATATATATATGCAACACACACACATATATACACATATAGATGTTATAAAGTGTGTGTATATATATGAATGTATGCACATATGCCAAAGTACTTATACTCTATCATATGTTATAGTACTTCTGTTTGTGTGTATACGTATATACACTTTAACATTCCTATTAAGATTTTCTTCCCTTCTCTCAATATTTTTTTCAAGCCTAACATGTTTTTATCTTTCTGTTGGATCTGTCAGAGCAAAATTAATTTTGCATGAAATTGATATCATACTCACCAGGTTTTTTCTTTAATTTTTTTAAATTAATGTTTCCATATGCAAGAAGGAACCAAAAATAGAGTTTTATATAAAATAATGAATCTGTATAATGTACAACCTCTGTTTTCAAAGTTTATATCAAATTTGACAAGATAGTGCCAACACCACTCTGCTTGTCTGCTTGTCTGTGTCCCCTTACCTCTCCTTTTTCTGCATCTTTTAAATTGCTCACTGATGCTTTTTAAAATTTCTTTTCTTATCTTTTCATCACTGTCACTAATCCTTCACTTTCCCTCATGTCACCCACTCCAATCAAAATTCTTATCATAAAAAACAGTACAATTAAAATAAATTCACATATTCATTTTGTCTAAAAGAATACACATTTTATTCTGCTTCTATGGTCCATTTTGTCTCTGTCAAGAGGTAGGAATCATGCTTCATTATCAGTCTTCTGATGATCTCACCTTCCTGAAAAAATTAAGACCATTTTCCCCAAGCTACTACTTCTACCCTTCTCTTCATCTCAAAATCTGTCGACAAGGGACAGCTAGGTAGCATAGTGGATAGAGCACCAGCCCTGGAGTCAAGAGAACCTGAGTTCAATTCAAGCCTCAGACACTTCCTAGCTGTGTGACCTTGAGCAAGTCACTTGACCCTGATTGCCCCCCAAAAAAACTCTTGACACTATTCTTCCCTCTAATTCCCCTCCCATTCCTCCACACTCTGAAAATGAAGTGGTCCTTTTCCTTGCCCAGGCCACCTTCTCAACATTTACACTCAATCACACACCCTCTTTTCTTCTCCAGAAGACTGACCACTAAATCATCCCCCAGTCCCTCTCTAATCTTCAACCTCTGCCTGTCTACCTGCTCTTTTCATTTTATGTTAAACTGGCCTATCTCCCCAGTCCTTGAACCATTAGCCTAGATAGATACATAGATATATACACATACGTATGATTATAATATTTCATATATATATATATATATAAAACCCATGGGGTCTACTTGAAAAGTTTTACCAATCTCAGGAGTTCTTCACTTTTTTTTTGTATCATAGACTCCTTTGGCAGTCTGGTGAAGCCTAAGAAACGCTTCTCAGAATAATATTTTTAAATGCAGATGGAGCAAGTATGTTTTCGCTCCAACTCCCAGATGCAGGCAGGCCATGTCTCCCCTTCAGAGCTTTTAGGTGCCCTAAGGGGCTGAGGCATTATCCTTCTCTGATGCGATTGGCTCAAGCCCCAATGGCTCCATTTCCCCAACTGTTAGGTTCTAGTAACTAGCACCCATTTAACCAACTAACCTCAATTAACTTTTACAAAGGAATACTAATTTCAAAGAGTTAAGAGCCTAAAGACAAGTATTTTCCCCAGTTTCTTGGGAGCAATCCCTTTGCTTAGCCACATTGGTCCCACCAAATTCATGTCTACACCAGCCAGACAGCTAAATGAGTCATCATCTCAATCTGTTCCAAGCCTGTTCAAAGGTTACTCTCAAAGGACCTAGGTTCCTTGTTCCTCAAGTATTAAGGCTGCTCTAGCTCCAAGTCTAGACTCTAGAAATCTGGGACACTGGGGAGACCTCCTGACCTTTCAAAACTCGCAAGTTCAGAGGCTCTGCACCCATTTTAGGTTTCCTCGACAAAGATACTCAAGTGGTTTGCCATTTCCTTTTCCAGATCATTTTACAGAGGAGGAAACTGAGGCACACTGTTAAGGGATTTACACAGGGTCACACAGCTAGTAATTGTCTAAGGTTGGATTTAAACTCATGTCTTCTGACTCCAGGCCCACTGAGCCACCCAGCTGCCCAGCCCTTCTATCAGGGAAGGGCTAAAAAAATTATGGGACATGAATATAATATAATATTATTGTGGTCTAAGAAATGACACAATGGAGAACATCATCTGAAACTGGGAAAATCTCATGAGCTAATGCAGGGTGAGCAGAACCAGGAGGAAAAAAAATTTACATATATATTTTATAATTTATGTATATAATGTATAATTATATATATAACTTATAATTTATATATACAAACACTTATGCACATATATATGCATACACACACATACATATACATATATGTGTGTGTATGTATACACAATGTCAACAACATTATAAAGAAAAAACAATGTTGAAAGACTTTAGAACTCTGATCATTACAATGATAAACCTCAAGGCCAAAAGCCTGAAGATGGCACTCAAAAGAGATGACAGGGGCAGCTAAGTGCAGTGAATACAGCACCGGCCCTGGAGTCAGGAGGACCTGAGTTCAAATCCGACCTCAGAGACTTAACACTTACTAGCTGCGTGACCATGGGCAAGTCACTTAACCCCAACTGCCCTGCTTTCCTCCCTCCAAAAAGACCAAAAAAAAAAGAGATGACAAACTTAAAATGCAGAAAGAGGTAGGCAAATAGAGGCATATACACACACACATGCATTTCCATATCTATGTACGAATGTATACATATATATGAATATGTGTGTACAGCCGTGTATATGAATGTAAATCTATTTTTCTAGACAATGTATGTTTAAGAAGCGGGTTTTTAAAATCTATTCTTATTGTTCATTTGAGAAGGGAGCAATGGGTGGGATAGATTATAAATGCCTATAAATACAGATAAATTATTTATTTTAAAGGAGGATGAAGCCACAATTACAGAAGATCCATGATAAAACCTGCTACCCACCTCCTGACAAAGAGGGGCTAGACTGAGGATAAAGACTGAGATAGATGAAGAGACAGACCCAGGCGGACAGACAGACCTAGATGGACAGATAGACAGACAGACAGACCCAGACAGACAGACCCAGACAGACAGACAGACACAGATAGACAGATAGACAGACAGACCCAGACGGACAGACAGACAGATTCAGACGGACAGACAAACCTAGATGGACAGATAGACAGACAGACCTAGACGGACAGATAGACAGACCTAGACGGACAGACAGACCCACATGGACAGATAGACAGACCTAGACGGACAGACAGACAGACCCAGACAGATAGACAGACAGACCTAGATGGACAGATAGACAGACCTAGACAGATAGATAGACAGACAGACCTAGACAGACAGACAGACAGACCCAGACAGACAGACACACCTAGACAGACAGACAGATCCAGACAGACAGACACACCTAGATGGACAGACAGACAGACATAGCCAAATTGGGGATGTGTCTTATTTGACTACATATATTTGTTATAAGTTTTTCTTTTTTTTTTTTCAATGTAGAGGGATACAGGACAGAGAGAAAAATACTATTTCTGCCAAATAAAAAGTAAAATTTAATTTAGAAATAAAGAATAAGTGGTAAGATAGTCAATATTCATGTCTAAACTGCATTGCAATAGTAAAAATGACATTATTAGACATTTTAATCTCTAGATTTAATGCTATGACAATAAAAATTCATGGGGATATTTTATAAAAGTAGACAAAATAATTTTAAAAATCAAATAGAAGAATGAAAGGTTGAAAATATTATAGAAATAATGAAAAAGGTAGGAATGAAATGAGTTTGACATTACCAAATCTCAAATTATATTAAACAGAACATTTTGTCAATATAGTCCAGTATTGGATAAGTGACATTAAAGCATTGGTTCTCAACCTCGCGTATCTGCATGTGGGCGGACCTGCGTGGAGATGGATATGATAGTGGTATCTCAGTTCTTAAGACCATCAGGAAACATGTGTTTTCTGATGGTCTTAGGCAACCCCCAAAGGGGTCATGACCCACAGGTTGAGGACCACTGGATTAGAGGAATATCCTAGATAAGCAAAACTGAGAAGGAAATCCATGGAATATTCCAGCATTTTAAGAACTCTTCATTCAACAAAACCTTCCAAGAAAGCTACATTGCAATTTGATAGAAAATAACCTTAGGCCGGCACCTTACCCTAACAATCCCAATAAATCCCATCTAGAAAAAAATGAAATATAAAAATTGACACTTTTTTAAAACCATGAGAATGGAAGGTTATTCATGTCATAGTCATGAAGGGGTAGAATTTGTAAAAATCACAATATAAAGAGCATTATAAAACATAAAATAGATGCCTTTCATGGTATAAATATTTTAAAATACTTTTGAAGAAATGAAATTAATTCATCTAGCATGAAAGGAAGTGCTATGGACTGGGAGAGAACATCAGTATTAAGCATCCCTCTTAATGACTGACAAACCAAAATGTACAGAGAATCCACAGAAATCTGAAAGACTAAATGACATTTTTCAAAGAGAAAAGAAGATAAACAAGCAGTTTTCAAATTAAAAAAAAATAACCACTATCAATATGTTCAAAATTACCAGTAATCAGAGAAATGTAAATTAAAACGAGTCTGAGAAATCATCTCATAGCTGTTAAGTTGGCAAAGATGGGAAAAGTTAAAGATAAGTAAGTTGTGCAAAAAGGAACATGTCAATTCACTTTCCATGGAGCTATGAATGGGCCCAATGCTCCTAGAAAACCATTTAGAACCATAAAGAGAAAGTCATTGAAATTTTCATATCCTTTAATGTGACAAGCTCACAATTGGCATTATGTCACCAGGAGGGTATTAACAGCAAGATAAGATCCATATGTACAAAAATATTTATAATAGTATTGTTTTAAAAGCATGAAACTGGAAACAGTAAATTTTTATATATGAATGAAACGGTCTCACTATAAGGGATGAGAAATAAGAATTCAGAGAAACCTATGAAGTTTTTATGAAGTGCTTTTGGAGTGAATAAAACAGAGCTGAAAGAACATATACGAACCCACAGCAATGTGAATGCAAATAACTTTAAAAGGTGACAAAACTCTAAGCAGGTAAAAGGGACAAGATTTAGTCTGTAGAAACGAAGACTAAAGAAAGAACATGACAGCTGTCTTCTAATAACTGAATCAGGATAATGTACAAGAGAAATTAAATTTGTTCTGCTTGGTCCCATAGGAGAGAACTAAGAAAAATGAATGAAAGTCACAAAGAAGAAAATTTAGGCTTGAAAGTAAGGAATATATGCCGATCAGAACAGGCTGCCATAGGAACCTAGACCTGGAAAGAACCTCCCAGGCCACCTATTCCAAACCCCTCGTTTTACAGATGAAGAAACTGAGATCTTGGAAAAGTAAGCGATTGGTCCAAAGCCACACAAGTAGTAAGCAGTAGAGCTGATATTTGAATTCAGGTCCTTTGACATCATATCAAGGCTTTGTTTGGGGCGCTTAGGGTTTTCCACCCACTACATTGAGCAGAAGTTCTCCCTCAAGAGAGGTCTTCAACAAAGACTGGGAAGCCTCCCACATTATTACCATAAAGGGGATTCTTGTTCAGTTCTGGGTCAAAATAGATTACCTCTACATTCCCATGGATCTCTGAGAATCTGTGGATTGTATATATTTTTCTTTCTGTTAACAAACAATAAGCAACAAAAGTAGAAAGCTGTATACTACATCTACCTGGGAAACTCTTCTCTTATGCTATTGTTATGATTTGGGGGAACATACTTTGTCAGCGGTTTGAGAATCTCTAGGGATGTTTGTTGTGTAAAAGAAAAAGATCCTCCAAAAAAAAAGCAAAAAAAAAAAAAGGGGGGGCAGCTAGGTGGCGCAGTGAATAGAGCACCGGCCCTGGAGTCAGGAGTACCTGAGTTCAAATCCAGCCTCAGACACTTAACACACACACACACAAAAACTAGCCATGTGACCTTGGGCAAGTCACTTAACCCCAACTGCCCTCCAAAAAAAAAAAGCAAAAAAAAAGAAAAAGATCAATAATTTTTAAAAAATAACATCTACTGTGCTTTTAGTATAGAGTATTCCCATAGATTTCCAGATAACTGAAGTCCTCCTTCTCTGTCAGTAATGGTTCCTTGACATTTTTTTCTTTAAATATGCCTCTGGAATTCATCATCCATTTCCTTTGGACTGAGTGGTCTATATTATGTTCTCATCTCCTTTTTCTTTTTTTAACCATTAACCAAGTGTTTTATACAGTACCCACCCTTTTGGTTGATGTCTTCACTTGTAACCATTTATCTTCTTCTCAGGCTGCTAACCTATTGTCCATTTTGTCTAATCTCTTCCCTCTGATAACTTCCCGGCTTTCTTCAGAGTAGTAAGAGCCTAGGGTTCAGACCCAGGGTTAACCCTTAGATATCAGCTCTCAAAAAGAGCAGAGAGGTCATGAGAGAGAACACAAGGGAAAACTCCAAAAAGGGTCAACTGCTTAACCCTTAGCAGTGATATTGAAATTTCAACTGATATTGCAATCAGGATTAGTGAGGAATCTGATCTGATGACAGAACTCCAATATTTAACTCCCCTCCTACTTCTCATATGTGTCCTTTTAGGGGTAAAAGACAATTGCTTTACTGGAAATGATTAAAACCTTATATTAATTGGGGAACAATTCTAAGCTGTCTAGCTATCTAATCAGCTTCAGGTCAGAGCAATAGTTTACATTAAATTCTTCCCATTCTTTCCATCAAAATAAAGGTAAAAGTTTAAAACATTCGGAAGTTGAATTTTGCAAACTACTAGAATCAAAGTAGGAATTATGTCTTTATTGCTTACAAAATGCCAGAGGTTTAGACAATTAAAGACTATTACCATGAAAGGATGTTATTGTTCAGTTCGTGTTTTTCCAATCACGTCCGACTCTTTGTGAACCCATTTGGTGTTTTCTTGGCAAAGATACTAGAGTGGTTTGCTGTTTCCTTCTCCAGCTCATTTTACAGGTGAGGAGACTGAGGCAAAAAGGGTTAAGTGACTTGCCCAGGGTCACACAGCTAGTGTCTGAGACTGGACTTGAACTCAAGAAGATGAATCTTCCTGACCCCAGGCCCAGCGCTCTATCCACTGTACCACCCAGCTATCTCTACAAAGTAGGAATTATTATTTTTAAAAAAATATTGCTCTAGAAACTTCTATATCTTCCAAATAACAACTCATAATTATGAAAATCAGGTGAGATAATATAAGTAGAGAAAACATGTAATATAAGTAGAATCTGTTATAATTATTATTGAAGCAGGATAGTAAATATAGAGCCAACTTCTACGACCTGGGTTCAAGATACATACTAGCTGGGTAAGTAACTTAACCTCTTAGTGCTCTAGATGACTCTCTAAGACTATAATTTGCAAAAAAGCTGCCAACCTAAATTGGTAGAGGGAGATTCTCCACCTGGGAGTTCCCTGTGGCAATGATAGCAAAATCCAATCCCTATAAATAGTAGTAGTAGTAGTAGTAGTAGTAGCAGTAGTAGTAGTAGTAGTAGTAGTAGTAGTAGTGGTAGTAGTAGTAGTAATGGTAGCAGTAGTAGTAGTAGTGGTAGTGGTAGTGGTAGTGGTAATGATAGTAGTAGTAGTAGTGGTAGTGGTGGTAGTGGTAGTGGTGGTAGTGGTAGTGGTAGTAGTGGTAGTGGTGATAGTGGTAGTGATAGTGGTAGTAGTAGTAGTAGTAGTAGTAGTAGTGGTAGTAGTGGTAGTAGTAGTAGTGGTAGTGATAGTGGTAGTGGTAGTAGTAGTGGTAGTAGTGGTGGTGGTAGTAGTAGTGGTGGTAGTAGTGGTAGTAGTAATAGTAGTAGTAGTAGTAGTAGTAGTAGTAGTAGAAGTAGTAGTAGTGGTAGAGGTAGTGGGTAGTGGTAGTAGTAGTAGTAGTAATAATAGTAGTAGTAGTAGCAGTAGTAGTAGTAGTAGTAGTAGTAGTAGTAGTGGTAGTGGTAGTGGGTAGTGGGAGTGGTAGTAGTGGTAGTAGTAGCAATAGTAGTAGTGGTAATAGTGGCAGTGGTAGTAGTGGTAGTAACAGTAGTAGTAATCATTGTTGTTGTTCTTATTGTAATATTAGTCATGATTTTCTTTCCTTCTAACTGCTCTGAAATCTTCAAATATTTCTTTTTGTATCAATTGAAGTGTTTTTCTAGTTAACTCCACGTCCTGTAAGTTCAGTTATGTACCTTGATATAATGAAGTTTAGGAACTTGCTGTATATTTTCTTAAACCAATTAAGGATTTTATTGAAAGGAGAAATAAAATGTATAGCCATAGGGGAGAAGGGTGAAGGGGAATCTTTTCTAAGTAAATCAATTCCTATACATTTCACTGGTTCTCTACTTCACTGCAATTTTCAATGTCTATGAAACATCTTGCCCTGTTGATAGAAATAAAAGGATCATTTTGACAATGCCCAATAGGAACCTGTCTTCCTTTTCATGCTGATTGGCATGGCTAAAGCAACTCTCCATGCTGGATCACAGAACAGGCTTCTTAAAGGAACTTCCCTTTAGGGTCCTTAGCCCAAGAAGCCTCAGATGAAAGAGAACATGGCAACCATTGTGTCAATGACCCATAAAGAATGTGAGGATGTGGCATCACTGCCCTGAGTAGAGTTAAAGGCAGGGTCCTTGTTCTGTGGCTTTGAAATCCAAGTAAGAAACACCCCTCTTCAAAGGAAAAAAGATCTTAGATGAAAGTGAATTGGTGTTGATTAATTTTCTATCCATTCATCTAAGTCAAGATCCAAATGATGGTTTTCAATGATAGATATCAGTAAAGATACCCACGTCTGCTTTTTTTTGGAATTACTCTGGGGATTTTTTTTAATCTGCTAACCCTTTGATTCCATAGGCACCATCTCAGATGTGAATCTTCATTGATGGTAGTAGTAGTGGTAGTAGTGGTAGTGGTAGTGGTAGCATTTGCTCTGTGTTTTTAGCAGCTGTGATTACTCTCTCCAGGTATTTTTTGTGGAATTAGGAAGATCCTTTTCCTCATCTGACCTGGTCAGTCCTGAGACTTTATGCCTATGAGAATCTGTCCAGCAAATTTAGATCAGAAGCACGCAATGCCCCATTTCTGAGGAATCTCAGCAATTTTTCTGACAAGGAATCCCAAGGAAAATGTGCAAAAATCTGGATTTGCTTCACTCCTCAAGTTACCCTTTTCCTGGTAGGAGAAAAAGGACTTCATTGTGAATTGGTGAGTCTCTTAAGGGTGAAATTTCAGAAATTATCACTTGTTTGGGGGTTGGGGAAAGAAAAAAAGGTTGGTTCCTTGATCTCCAGATCACTAGATCACCAGTTTATTCTTCCTAGCCTTTCAGAGGATAGCAGAGAAGCTCTACAAAAGACAGATTGCTAAATTAGAATAGATACAGCAATTGCCTTGGGGCTTGATTTAATAAGGGATGGTGATAAACAGTAACAGACTTCTTAGGCTTCCCAAGACATTATATTGGTGGGAAATGTCCAGGTCTGCAGTGTGAGAGACCAAGCAAGTACAGTACAGTAAGTTTGAGAGAATGAGTGGACTCCAAAGGGTGAGCTAGAAAGTGGCAGAAGCTGGACAACCTATTGGTTTGGCAAATGCAACAAGGGTCCCTGTGCTTTTAAGCATTCTGATATGGTCAGAAGAGTGAAGGACTATAAGTGAAATCTCAGTTGTTGCTTGTTAGTGGGTTACCATAGACAAGCAATTTAATTTCTTGGAACCTCAGTTTTTTCATCTGTCAAATGGAATTAATGATATTTGTACTGCTTACTTCATATAGGTGATACAAAGAAGAGAGTTTGCAGCCATAAATTGTGACACATCAAACCAGAACAAGTCCATGCAACTCTTCCCTGAAGCAGCCTCATGTTCAACTCAGTGGCCAAGAAGGCCATTGGTAAGGTTTAGGAAGGTTTTTGTAGCTGACGTGCAAAATAGGAGTTACTGGAGGTGAGAAACATAGCAACAGGCAATGAGACTCATGAGGAAGCTATTTTTTAAAAAGGCCAGGAAAGAAGTAATGAAGCCCAGAACTGGCATACTGAAAATTAAGATGATAAGGAGAGGATAGTTATCACTGTGGGGATAGGGATGGGATGGACAGGGCATGATGGTGACCAATTGCACATGAATGCCAAGGGACAGTGCCTGGGTGAGTGGTAAGTAGAAGGTAGGAGTGCCATTAATAGAAATAAATAAGTTAAGAAATCAGGAGCAGAAGGGAGTTTGGGGAGTATGATGATGAGTTTGGTATGGAAGATATGATGTCTGAGGAGAGACCTTCAGGTTGCAACATCTAGTAGGCATCTGGAAATATGGACCCAGAATGAAAGACAGACAGACAGAGACAGAGGCACAGAGAGAGACACACACAAAGAGACAGAGAGATAGAGAGGGAGAATGTCATTTACATAGAGGGAATAAGCAAAGTTGTGGGAGACCAGGATGGAGAATGTCCAGGGAGAGGAATAAATAAAGAAGAATATCTAATACAGAGAGCCTTACACAGTGACCACACTATTTAGGAGATGGGAAAAGGAGGAGCAACAAGTGAAATAGAGAAAGTCAAATCACAAAGAGTTGATAACAAAATAGACGCCCATTGAATGATAAATGGCTAAAAAAACCCACATGGCATTTGTATTATTATGGGAAATTACTGTCATAAGATATTATGAATATGAAAAATAGCAAGACCCATGGGAAAACACATGAACTGATGCAAAGTGAAGTAAGAAGAACCAGGAAAATTATATAATCATTGCCAAAAACAATATAAAGCAAAACAATAAAAACAAATAAAGAAGAAACTGAATTCCTTGTGATTATAAGTTTAGCCCCAAAGAAGTGAGGATAAAATGTACTTCTCTTTTCTCTTTGCAGATGTGGGGAACTACGGGAATGGAACATTACATATACAATGAGACTGGATGGGTATGTTGGCAAGTTTGCAAAATGCTTTAATTTTTATTTTTTGTAACACAGGATAGCTCTGTGGAGGAGGGGGCAGGAAACATTTGGAAATGAAGTAGGTGTACAAAGATAGAAATTCTTTAAAGAAAATGGTGAAGAAGGAGCCATCAGAGCAGAATGAAGGTAATGCAAAGAATACAACGTGGCAGACGTCAAGACGAGAAAATGGATGTGGGAGGAGACAGTATCCAACAGTATCAAATTATCTGGGTAGATTAGGTCTGAGAAAAAGCTATTGGATTTGACTATTAGGAAGGTAATAGTCATTTTTGAGACAGTCGTTTCAATAGAAGGGTGAGGATAAAAACTGCAGGGTAAAGGTAAAGTTGGTAAGAAGTCTGGTGGGAAAAAGGAGAGATCACAGGATTGGAAGATTAGAAAAAAAAAACAAAAACAATAATCTAAGGGATTGGGAACCTAAGAAATTTTTGTTATTGTTGCTGTTCTTGTTAGATTCAAGCAGGGGTTCTCAACCTGTGGGTCACAACCCCTCTGGGGGTTGAATGACCCTTTCACAGGGGTCACAGGGGTCGCCTAAGACCATGGGAAAACACATATTTCCAATGGTCTTAGGAACTGAGACACCACTCCTCTGTCTCCAAGCAGGTCTGGCCCACATGCAGATACACCCACATAAAAGTATTAAAGGGTCGCACATTAGGAAGGTTGAGAACCACTGCGTTAGAGTAATGGAGAAGAGTTTGTTTTGGTTTTCCCTGTGATTTTTTTGAAGTAATGTTAGATCAGTGTATTCATATCAGCCTTTTGAGGGAAAGGTGGGAGGAATGGGACTGCCCATATGGGCCAGATGTAGGAGGACAACCCAAGACTGGATTACAGAGAGTAAAAGGAGGCCAAGGAGCTCCTGTCTTGGGCTTGGGTCGGTATGAAGAGGAAGAAGAAGAGTGAACTGACAGCTCTGAGTGTGGACAAGTAAATCTAGTGTGTTGAGGAATAAAGGATGTGAGGTGAAATTTGCAGAACAGCAGGGTCTGAGTTCTAGAGAAGCATTGGATAGGGAAAGTACAGTGGGCTGGACCTGGACGCTGATTCTACTATTTACTGTCATGTGGACTTGAGGAAATGACTCATTTCTTTGGGCCTTAGTTTTGTTTTGTTCTGTTTCATCTATTTGAGAAGAATAGAAGGCAGCCAATTGGTTTAGTGGATAATGTTGGATGGGGAATCTTGATAACTTGAGTTTTAAATCCTGCTGAAGTCATTTACCACCTGTGCGAACCCAAGCAAATCATGGAACCTGAGTCTCAGTTTCCATATCTATAAAAAGGGAATGGAGGATTAGACTCAAAGATCTATAAGATTCTTTCTAACTCTAAATCTAAGAACCTATGATCCTGTTTCCAAATAATCTCTATAGTCTCTTCCAACTCTACATCCTATGTTTGAGAGCACGTAGACATTGTTCTGCCTTTTCTCTGAAGTGTTATGTGTTTAGCTTCCAGTCATCTGAGATGATAAATACATAGGTAAGTAGGTAAGTAGATGGATGGATTGATAGATAGATAGATAGATAGATAGATAGATAGATAGATAGATAGATAATAGATAGATGGATGGATGGATAGATGGATAGATGGATATTTAGATAGATAGTTGATAGATAGTTGATAGATAGAGAGAGATGGATAGATAGATAGTTGATAGATAGACTAGATAGATGGATAGATAGATAGTTGATAGATAGTTGATGGATAGATAGATAGACAGCTGATAGATAGATAGTTGATAGATGATAGATAGATAGATAGATAGATAGATAGACAGATAGACAGATAGACAGATAGCACAGACTGATAAGACAGAGACACAAGACAAATAAGATAGACAAGACAGACAGATTAGATGGATGGACAAAGAAAAGACGGATAAGATAGAAATTTAGATAGACAAGATAGACGAGAGAGACAGAGAGAGAGAACACATTTATTAAACACTTACAGTATTCTTAGAGCACAATGTGCTAAGTACTAAGAATAACATATAAGCAAAGAGAAAGAAAGTGAGCATAGCTGGTGTCTGTGGTCCAGAGGATTTCTGTATGTCCCTTAGGTTTTCTATGGTCCAAGAATCCAAGATGTGCTATCATGTCCTCCAGATTAAAAACAAACAAAAGGTTTAGTAATCTTCCCTATGTTCCAGATTCCACTCAAGGCTCCATTTTTTCTTAAGCCTGATGAATTTGCTCCCCCATTCCTTTGAAGATGGACTGATAAAAGATAATTTGTGCAACCAAGTAAACAAAGTTCTTTATGATACACAAGAGAAAGATTGATGGAGCAAAATCCTGGAGGAGATAGTAATAACTAGATAAGAACTTAGTCTTGGAAAGGAGGGAAACTCCTTCTTCTAAGACAGCCGTTCTCAACCTGTGGGTTATGTTCAATTTGTAACAATGAAAATACATCCTGCACATCAGATATTTACATTATGGTTCATAACAGTAGCAAAATTATGGTTATGAAGTAGCAATGAAAATAATTTTATGGTTGGGGGTCACCACAACATGAGGAACAGGATTAGAGGGTCACGGCATTAGAAAGGTTGAGAACCACTGCTCTAAGATTGAAGAAAAGGGTGTGGAGGAGAGCCTGGGTATAGAGGAGAGAAGATAGGACAAAGACTATGAGGTCTGTGTGATACAGTTCCAGAATGATAGAGGAACTCCCTCTAACACTTTACCCACCCTTGTCCTCTTAGGGATCGGAGGGGAAGGATCATCTATGGGGACAGAACTTGGGATTTCTGGGGTATAGGCTTTCCACATCCTGGTGTGACTGCCTCTGACCAGGGAATTTTTCTTTATGTCACTCCAGACACTGCATTTGTCCTAAGCAAAAAAATTCTGAGTTATAGCTTTGAAAGAAAGGATGCATGTCAACAATGAGAAATTTTGAGGTAGGTGGGAGAGAAGTGAGGGAGCTCACATCAAATGACCCTGATATTAGAGCAATAGATAAGCATGATGCATCCAAAGTGAGAAAAACCTGAGTTCAAATCTTGCCTCAGATGTTTACTTGCTATGTGACCCTAGTCAAGTCACTTACCTTTGATCTCAATTTCCTCATCTATAAAATGGGGGTAATAATTGCACCTAACTCCCAGGGTTTTTGTAAGGATAAAAATAACATAATGTTTATAAAGCCCTTTTAAAAGCATATATATATATATATATATATATATACACATACATACACACATATATGTATATATCTATACATACATATCTATACACATACATGTAGATGTATATATACATATGCATGCATGTTATATAATATATATTTGTGTGTATGCATATTAGTCATTATCAGTATTAGTAAAATAGAAGGAATGCATTGTCTAGGAATAATTACAAGTAGTTATTAGGTTAATAAGAGTAGAACAGCTGTTCTGAGGCATCTCTAAAACAGCAAAATTTTCAACAACCCCAAATAGGGAAACTGTCCACTTTCTCCAACCCAAATGGACACTATGCAACACACAAATGGAAGAAATGTGCCGTGCTTAGATATGAGGCAAAATTCAGACATCAGCTAAAGTTTTTTCATGAAGAGATAAGCGAATAAAGTGATAAAGCCCAGTCCCAGAGGAGACAGCAGGAAGATGGCCCAAGAGACAGGTGGATAGGAAATTAACTTTAAAAAAGGAAACATCTTTCTCTAAGGATCAAGTACAGAGGAGATAAGAGTTCTAATCATGACCCATCCTCACCCCACAGCCTCAAAATCTCTGACTAGAGATTAGGATAATAGTCTTTTGCACATTTATTTCTTTTCTTTTTTCTTTTTTTTTTTTTAATAAAGCTCATTTCTTACTATCTTGTTTCCTTCCTTCAGATGCTCTAGAGATTTTTTGGTTTTTTGTTTTTCATTCCAACCCTTATTAAAACCCCTAACCAGTTTGACTGTGGGCATATCCTATTTCAGACAGCCACTCATTCCCAGGCTGACAATTAACAGAGCCAGTGTCAAATCCTGTGGAAGGACCCTTTGAAGAGCTCAGGCTTTTATCAGCTTCCGTGGCCCCAAGACGTCTTTTGGATTACCTGCAATTAACAGCAGGGCTTTTAGAGAGGTCAGCCACTGACAGGGCTTTTAAGTTCAGGAAGTACTGAGTCCTTGGGACTTGTCATACTACAGGCTTTCTTTACAACGGAACTAACTTAGCCCCCAGAGCCTGTTGTGGGTATTTTTTGGCTTTGTTGTTGATTTTTAGTTCTCTTATGGGCACATCTTTTTCAATTCCACGTGCTTTAGGAAGGCCACAGGATTCAGAACCGGGAAGCACTTTGGTTACCTAACCAGCCTCCTCATTGTACCTGTGGAGAAACTGAGGCACAGAAAGGGAAGTATTTTTAGGAAGCAGCAAAAGCAGGATTTCTAGGTAGGTCCTCTGATTCTAAATCCCTTGCCTTGTTCAAAACACCAAACATCATTTTGTTGTGTCATTTTTGGTCATGTCCAGCTCTTCCTGACCCCATTTGGTTTTTCAGTTACTTATTTTAAATTTATAGAATAAAACAAGTATTTCCATAATATAATATAATAATATTTTTTAAAAGATAATTGCACATGAAACTGCAACTGAGTGAGTGGTTTGCCATTTCCTCCTCCAGCTCTTTTTACAGTTGAGGAAAATAAGGTTAAGTGACTTGCCCAGGGTCATACAACTAGTAAATGTCTGAACTCAGATTTGAATTCAGGCCTTCCTGACTCGTGTCCCCAGGCTCTCTATCCACCTCATCACCTAGCTGCCCTACTACACATCAAATTGAGCCACAAAATCAAAATTCAGTCATTCAAATTTGTGAAGTATTATGTGTCCCACAAAAATGTATTAATTTCCAAAACAATTAGATGGTATCCTAAACACTGTAGTTTTGCTAAGGATCTCAAAGCATTCGGAAAATATTTCATATTCAATATTTCTACACAGTTCCAATTTTCCTAGAGGTCACCCCTTTTATGCCATGATGTTCTTAAGCATAAAATCAATTATATTTTATCTTTTTGGGGGGAAAATATTGAGCATATATAAACACATAGTGCAGGAGGCATTATCTAGGAAATTGGTACATTCAGTCAGTCAAATATATAGGCATATTCTACAAATATTTAGGTGAAAAGGGCAGGTCGTTCCTTAGTAACAATATGGAACATTTTGTGAGTATAAGGGATGAGAAGCAGAACTTGGTAATGAATATGAGTCAGAAAACCCTGGATTCAAGTCCTGACTCTGACATATATAAGCCAGCTATGTGATTTGTTCAGGGTCATATGACCCATGTGTGTGAGCTGACATTTGAAAAGGCAAAAAAGAAAAGGGGGAGGGGTGGCTCAGGGGGAAGTATCTATAAGGCAATCCCATAGAAACTGTTTTAGAAGAGGAAACTCAGAATAGATGTCTTAGAAGTATTAATTCCGTGAGGAATACGGAGATTAAAGAAGGAATAGATAATGGTAAGGGCCATGGATCAAAGAATAGCAGTCAAGAAGATGACTTTTTAAGAGAGAGAGAAAGGGGGGGAGGGCAAGAGAGAGGGAGAGAGAGAGAGACAGAGAGACAGAGGGAGGGAGGGAGGGAGGGAGAGAGAGAGAGAGAGAGAGAGAGAGAGAGAGAGAGAGAGAGATAAAGGAAAGGAAAAAGAAAGGATGTAAAAAAGAGGAAAAGAAACCTGCTTTGGGAAAAATACAGAACTCATTTGGTATTGGTCGGGCTATATTCAATGGAGAAAAATGATTAAGGGCTAATAAACAGCTTTGCTATAAGGAATACCAATGAGGCTTGTGAACTAGCCCCCTACCTGGATGGAACCAGTCTCTGCTTCTTTATTACTTTGCATTCCCTTCTTGGGTGACAATAATACTGCCTGTTTCAGGCCTGATTCATATTTATACTCTGGATACCTGTTAAATCTCCTTCCTCCCCTACAAGGACTACTTAGTCAAAAACAGAATTATTCTAAAGGAATCTGAGGTGGAGATGAAATTGAAGGACCTCATTCCTCCTTTGATGTGACAGGTAACCCTAGAGCAAGGAGCCCAGGGCAGACCTGGGGTGCAAGGAAAGACCTATAGTGGACAAAACTCTCTGGCTCTTGTGTCCTCAGCTTAGCATGCTGGCTAGCTAGGAGGGCTGGTGTATATGCAGCCAGCAAGCTGGTGTATATGCAGCCAGCAACACACCTCACAGACTTCAAGCCGTCCTGTATTTGTATAAGAAGGGAGACTCATCTTTAAGACCCTTCCCTCTAAAGTTGTATGAATTTAATTGAATGCATGTCAAACAGTCTTCTGGTGTTGATGGTATTTTCCATCTAGACTTACTGGGAGGAGCATGGGCTGTCCAGTCTGTACCAGTATTCCTTTCTATTTCATAATTGCATTTCTCAGTACAACTTAAAATGTTGCTTTGGCTACACATTAGTTCCTTGGGATTTTGGGTGACTGGAAATCCATCTGTCTGTGGAGGACTGAGAACCTCCCAGGTTAAACGGGAAAAATCAAATTTCTGACCCTGAGAAGCTAAGATTCAAGCTATGGACTTCAAGTGATTTCATCAGTGAATTTCATGGGGCAAAGCTACTTTTCCAGGGTTCAGGAAAATATACTGAGGAATGAAACAATCAAGGAATGAAATGTTAGAAATTGACAGATGTGTGTGTGTGTGTGTGTGTACTTATGTGTGCCTCTCTCTCTCTCCCGCCCTCCCCTGTCTCTCTGTCTCTCTGTCTCTCTCTGTTTCTCTCTCTCTCTCCTCTCTGTCTCTCTATCTCTGTCTCTCTCTCTCTCTCTCCCTCTCTCTTTCTCTCTGTTTCTCCCTCCCTTCATCCCCCCTCTCTTCCCCATCCTATCTTTCTGTCTGTCTGCCTTTCTTTCTCCCACTTGACCATCTTGACTCCAACATCTTCCGCATCACCTCTGCCACAGCCTAAGGAATATCTTTTGTACCCATTGGTAGCCACTGAAAGCCCTGATGGAGGGGCAGGGCCTCAGCTGCTGATATGCGCAATCTAAAACTGACCTAAAAGAGGTTTCATTGGTATTATTTTACCTTTAACATAAATTATAGACCACGACCATGGTTTTTGGTTGTTTTTCAGTCACTTTTCAGTCATATACAACTCTTCATGACCCCATTTGGGGTTTTCTTGGCAGATATACTGGAGTGGTTTGTCATTTCCTTCTCCTACTCATTTTACAGATAAGAAAACAGAGCTAGACAGGGTGAAGTGACTTGCCCAGGGTCACATAGTTGGTAAGTCTCTGAGGCCGAATTTGAACTTAGGAAGATGAGCTTTCCTGACTGTAGGCCCAGCGCTCCATCCACTTCATCATTTAACTGCCTCATTAACACGGTAGCTGAAATTTTTAAAAATCTGTCTAACCTTTAAAAACATGTCCAAGTTTGGTAAGACGATAAGAAAAGAATGTCTTCTATGGAGGAAAAAAAAAATAGGATCCGAATTTCATTCCAGAGAGTATTTTTCCAGGAAAGTATTGAACCCATGGAAAAAAAGAAGACATTTATAAAGGTCACTGAAGGAATTCACTCTAACACACACACACACACACACACACACACACACTCTCTCATACACACACAGACATTTACACACTCATACACACAGACTCACACACAACTCACACACTCACACTCTCTCTCTCACAACCATTCACACACACACACACACACACACACACACACACACACCCCAGAGTTTTATTGTTTCAGGATAGGAAAACTTTTTTGGTTTAATTTAATGAGTGAATAAGGCCTAGATGGATATCTCTGCCTTATCAATTTTGAGTAATTTTCCTAAAGTATAGATTAAAACCAAAAACAAAAAAGTCTGAAAGACTGTTTAGGAGTATTTAGTATCATAGGAAACCTTGGCATAATGACATAATCTCTTCCTTAATGGGCCATTATGATTTATGGAAATTAGCTCCAGAATACTTCATAAGAAGACAGGCCTTCCCCACCATCTATTTCTGGAATGAGCTACTGAATCGTCAGAGCATCTTCCGGGCTGTGATAAGTCACTCACAAAGCAGGGTGCCAGAAAATCCAATGAATTTATAATTACCTTCTCCACTTGTAGAGGAATAAATAAGTCCTATGAATGAGTGGTGACCTCCATAGCAGGGGCATCAGAGGGTGAGTGGGTGGCTCTTTCTTAACACTGCCACTGGTCTGTGCTCTGCATACCCTTCCTTAAGCCACAGGCTTTGTACCCAGATACTTAGGTGGGAGAGCTGGGTCTCCCCACCAACTGCCTTTAACAAGATAGCACAGCATTAGGTGGGGCAGTACAGGGTAAAATATGCAGACAAATATAAAAGGGAACAGAGATTTAGAACTGGATGCAGCCTTAAAAGATACCTAGGTCAACCCTCTTACTTTCCTAATGAGGAAACTGGGGCTCAGACATGATTTGCCCAGGGTCACAAAGGCAGTAAGTGGCACAGGCTGAATTTTAATTTAGGTCCTATAACCCTAAATTTAGTCAGATTTTATGTGGTACTCTCCTGCCCTGCCTTGACTTAAACATCCTCCAGACATCTTCAAACTAAGAGACATCAAGAAAAGATTTGGGAGTTGGGGGGGGAGCGTTTAAGGGAGGAAGGCAGGGCAATTGGGGTTAAGTGACTTGCCCACGGTCACATGGCTAGTATGTGTTAAATGTCCAAGGCAAGATTTGAACTCGGGTCCTCCTGAATCCAGGGCTGGTACTCTATTCACTGAGGCTTTGTTTTTATAGTCATGAAATAAACTGTTTTGTTGGTGTTGTTCAGTCGGGTCTGAGTCTTGATGACCGCATTGGGGGTCCTGGTAAAGATACTGGAGTGGTTTGTCATTTCCTTCTCCAACTCATTTTACAGATGAGGAAACTGAGGCAAAGAAGGTTGAGTGAGGTGCCCAGGGTCACATAGCAAGTGCCTGAGGTAGGATTTGAACTCAGGAAGAGGAGTCTTCCTGACTCCAGGCAAGGCATTGTGTCTACTGTGCTACCTAGCTTCCCAGCAAACATGTAGGAACACAAATTTCAACTCATGCCTTAATTCTTCTCTGAAAACCAAACTTAGAATACTGAATTCCTTGTCATTGTCGAACCATATTATTTCCATTTCTACAGATTGTAACTTCCAAAACAAAATGTAGAATATTGTGTTCTTCCAAGCCACGAATATATTAAGCTACAAAGACAGAAAGGCAATTTTTGTCAGCTACACTCATTCCTTTAAACTGCATGCCAAGGAACCTCCTTCTCCTCTCTCTCCCCACAGAGAAGACTGCAGGGAATTAGTCCCAGGTTTTGGTGATAACTATTCAAGGTCTTGCAGCAATAAGACTGTATGTGAAAAGAGGGTTCACACTGTTCCCATCTGTTTAAATGAGACTCGAAGAAAGAAAGAATTCTTAAATATTGACAGACAAAAATGAGGGAGAAATGGAGGGGCAGGGAATATCTTAAAAACAAACATTATTTTCATCTGTCAAAATCAGCTTACAAATTTCCCTTAAGCTTATTGAGATGTGTGGGCATATGGACATGTGTGAATGCATGTACGAGTACATGTGTGTATTACATATGTGTATGGACACATCTATACAGGGAAGCTAGATGGTGCAGTGGATAGGACACCAGGCCTAGATTCAGGAAGACTTGAGTTCAAATCTAGCCTTAAACACTTACCAGCACTGGAGCTCTGGGCAAGTCACTTAATCCTGTTTGCCTCAGTTTCCTCATCTGTAAAATGAGCTAGAGAAGGAAATGGTAAACCACTCTGATATCTTCGTCAAGAAAACCCCAATGGAGCCACAGAGTCAGACAGGACTGAAAACAACAGAACAACAACACATCTACACACACACACACACACACACACACACACACACACACACCTAAGATTAAAAGAGAAGAAATCACAGTTGACCTGAATTAAGAAATTCTCAAAGAAAATTCTTAGCTATTCAAAAAATAAAAGAAATTGTAGAAAGCAAAATAGAATTATTCACTTGTGTAACAATAAAGTATTTTTGCACAATAAGAAGCCCTGAATAGAAATTCAAGAGGAAAGAAGCAGATTGAAATGAATATTTAATAAAAACATTTTAAATTTTTTTTTGTCAGTGGCATATGCATTATTCCACATCTACCTCAGTAAAGAACAAAAAGATTCATTCCCTCAACTCTTTCTAACGGCAAGGTTTTGTCACTGTAACTACCATTGTTGTTATTGTTTTTCCATTTATAACACTCCAACCACTATTTGTACATTTTCTGATTCTGGTTGCTTCAGGCTCTATCAGTTCATATAAGTCTTCCTATGATTTTCTGAATTCTTCATATTCATTGTTTCTTAAAATTTAATAATATGCCGTTGCATTCATTTAACACAAGTTATTCAAACATTCCCTAATCAATGAGCATTACTTTGTTTCTAGGTCTTTGCTACAATAAAAAGTGCTTTTCCGAATATTTCGGTTTATGTAGGATCTTCCTTTTTGTCTTTACTGTCCTCTAGCTGTACACCTACCTAGCAAGTGGGATGTGTAGGGTAAAAGGCACAGTCATTTTGGACATCTTTTAATATAATTCTAAATTATTTTCTTGCATGAATAAATCAATTCATGGATCAACCAATCATCTATTAATGTGCCCAGCTTTCTGCAGCTCCTGTAATATTGAGTATTACCGTGGTGTTGTTTTTTTCTTTGCCAATTTGCTGAGCATGGAGTAAAACCACAGGGTTATTTCAATTTGCGTTTCTCTTATCATTAGAGTACTGAAGCAAT
>CM053594.1:351506876-351528030 GCA_028646575.1 Pseudocheirus occidentalis
TACTTTTTTACTTTTTTATTTTTCTTGTGCTTTTTTTTTAGTCTATGTTTTCTTTTGGAACACAATTGATGGAGAAATATATTTTGCATGACTGCACGTGTATAATCTATAACAAATTGCTCGCTTTCTCAAAAAGGAAGAAGGAGGAGAGATAAAATTTAGACCTCATTTTTTTTTATTTTGAACTTTTACATGTAAGTGAGAAAAATAAAATAAGAGAAAAAAATCTCTCTCAAAAAAATAGCCAAGAACCAGGAAGGATACTGAGGCAAGAAAAAAAGGCAAGAAGACAGTTCTTGATGCCACCATATGTCACTGAAAAGATAAGTCATTTCTTTTCCCAGCAGTGGCCTGCTTAATTGGGAGAAACCAAAAGTCAGTCACTTTCAGTGCCTAAATCAACCTTGCTGAACAAACTTAATTCAGGCCCTTAATACAGACTTGTCAGGCCCCCTCCATTGCACAGAATGATTTTTCCAATTAAACATGACAGGCATTTCACTGAGGCCTCCTCTTCCGGCATAGAGGAGAGTCCTGAAGAATGAGACTTCACACAGGTGCTGACACTTCTTTTGTCATATAAGCATCTCTGGACAAACAACACTGAGGACAAGTCTGACAGAACCTTCCATAGACATCAATCAGTCCCATTCTTTCACCTTGCTCACATGTCGGTGCTTCCTCCCCCTCCAGGCCTCTTCAGAACAAAACCCCTCAAGTCAGATTCTGTGCAGGTACTGAAGCATTCAAAGAGGTTTTAGGGGTTTGGTTTTGGTTTGGTTTTGACTTGGCTTGGTTTGTTTTGGTTTGTTTTGTAATGAATGACACTGATTTCCTAAAGTCTTATTGCTAAGATGTATAAAATGCTTGCTTTTCATGGTGAAGAGACTCCTCTAGGACAATAAGGCAAAACTTATCAGAGAAAAAGCATCACTATTAAATGGTACAATGTGTCCCAGACCTACAGATAACTCTCAGATTTATAGTTAATAGTTTTATAGTTTTCTTATTTTATATTTATATCTACTTATTTCATAGTTAACTTCTTCTTTCTCCACCCCTGGAACACTTAGATCATGCTTGGAGGGAAAGACCATTTAGTCACAAGCTCAGAGATTTCAAATTGGAAAAATCTGGAGAGGTCATCTACTCCAGCCTCAGCAAAGTGACTGATTTGTAAAGCTTGCAAGTGATAAAATATCAGAATTAGAATCTGGGCCCAGCGCCTCTAGCTCCAGAAGAAATGCTCTTCCCACTACAACTTACTGGCCCAATGGAGAAGCACACTGGAAGACAAGAGAAAGACTGGGCTAACAGGACGATGGCCCGACCCTCACCCTGAGATCATCTATGACTGTTTCTGTCTCTCTGTGTCTGTCTCGCTGTCTGTCTGTCTCTCACTCATCTTCCACTCCCATTTGGAGACCACAATTCAATTTGATAAGCCTTTATCAAACACCTACTATGTGAACCTTCCCTGTAGCTTCTTGATGATCATCTCACATCTGAAATATGCTCCCTTCCTGCCTCCGGTGTCCGTCTCTTTGTGCACCAAAGTCTGCAGGAAGCCCTTCCTAATCCCCCAACCACAAGTGCTCTCCCTCACAAAATTCCTTGAATCTAACTATTTGGTAGACATTCTCTTTTAATATCTTTGTATTTATGTTGTGTGTATTTTTACATATGACAAAAGTACTCAACCTAGAGTCAGAAAGATCTGAATTCAAATCCACCCTCAGAAATTTATTAGCCTATAATCTTGAGCAAATTACTTAATTCTGCTTCAGTTAATACCTAGTAGGTGCTTAATAATGCTTGCTGACCATGGGCTGATTGATCGATTACTAAGCACAGTTTTCTACCTTCCAGCTTGGAATGCCCACCTTAAATACTGCCTCCTCTATAAAGTTTTCTGATTCTCAGAGAAACGTGGAAATAGAAATGGTAGCTAAATGGTACAGTGGACAGAGGACTGGCCTTGGAATCAAGAATGCCTGAGTTTAAATTCAGCCACAGAAACTTCTTAACTATGTGACCCTGGGCAAGTCATTTAACTTCTCTCTGCCTCAGGTTCCACCATCATAAAATGGAGATGATAACAATATTTACCCCCCAGGGTTGTAGTGAGGTTCAAATGAAAAGCTGTCAGCACAATGCCTGGCCCATGGTAGGGCCAGCAGAAATGCCAATTCCTTTACCTTCCTATGGCTTGCAGTGACTTCTACCGGCTGGTTCTTAACTACCATATTTACATACTTCAGTAACCCAATGGGGAATGTCTCAGGAAAGGAAAAAAAAAACAAAGATTGGAGAAGGTGGGATTAGATGAGACAAGGCAATAACTAACAAGTCCCCCCTACTAAGGAGAGCCAGAATACTCTCCATTGTTTCCTGTTCTTGTGTCAATGCCCTGCCCCGAATGACATAATTTATGGGGTCCCTGCTCTAATGCAGAGACAGAGCTGTCCATTGAGAGCTAAGATTAGCTCTGTGGGAAAACAGGGACAGGGCTACCGGGGCTGGAAGTTACAGTGGCGTTGACCCAAAGCCCTCAATTTACCTTGCTTTCATTAAATGCCTTTCATGTGTCAACCTAGTTTGGTGTGCAAGAGAAGACCCAGGAATGGATAACTGCTGACCCCAAGCAGCACCCCCAACCCAACAAGTAGCAGAAAGCTGCAGAGTCAGGTTGGGCTCCTTCATGGCTTGGGGGCATTCATTCACTTGAGCTGAGCTTTTGATCTCAGCATCACAGAACCTCAGAGTTGGGAGAGACCCCAGAGGCCACCTAATCTAACCTCTAGCTAAACAAAAGCCCCTCTACAAAAACCCTAACAAGTGTCCTCCAGCCTTAGATTAAAAGCTTCTAATGAGAGTGAATCTGTCATTGCCCCAGGCAGCTCATTCCATAGCTCTGATGGTTAAGAAGATTTTCCTTACATCAAGCTTAAATTTGAGTCTCAGACAAAGGCTTTCTCCTCTAGCTCTGCCCTCTAGGGCCAAGTTTGCACTCTTCTCCATGCCCCTGTTTCAAACACTTCAAGCTCCCACCCTGCCAGTGCAGCCACTCTTCCCCCCAACATTCCCTCTCCCCCACCCCAATTATCTTTTCCAGGCTAAACATTTCTAGCTGCCTCAACCTTAACACCCTTCACTATTCTAGCCATTCTCCTGTGGATAGTCTTCCTAACTCCATGCCCAGCATTCTATCACCCAAGCTCCTAGCTGCTTCATAGATTTGTCATCGTTGATTTGACATTGGCCAGTTGGAATAGACTCAATTGTGAAGGCTGTAATAGAGGCAGCATGGTATATGCTGTGCAATGTTCTGTGCTTCAAAAGAGACCTAAATTCAGATTCTCCTTCTGTCGATTAATTAATTGTGTGTCTACAGACAAGTCACTTAATCTTCTGGAGTCTCAGTTTTTCATCTGTAATGTGGGGATAAGTCTATTTGTGCTTTCTACAGGGTTGTTACACAGAAAGTGGTAAGCTTTAAAGAACTCTATACATGTAAGTTATTTTGATAGCAGGGGTACTTTCAGATGACAGAATGAGGAAAGCAGAGGACGATTTGCAAATGGACACTATAAATTAGTGAATTATCTGTCCTTGTCCATGCATCAGTTCTGCTATGGTTGCCTCTATGTCACAAGCAGATTGGCATTGCAACAGAAATGTCGGGGTTCATTTGCACTATTCGTCTCCCACGAGGGACTGACTCCATGCAATTTTCATTTGCAGCGTATTATCATGAGCTTATCTTTTCATTTGCCTTTTTAATTTCAAATGCCTGTGATTGTGGCTAGCAACATTGATGTAGCACTTTAAGATCTGCAAGGCACTTTACATGCTGGTAGAGAGGCTGACACTAGGGGAATGCTTGAGTTCAGGAGTTCTGAGCTTCAGTAAGGTTAAAGACAATCAGGCGTCCATCCTAACTCTACTACCTACACAATGAGCCTTCAGGAGCTGGGAGTCACCAGACAGTCCAAGGAGGGGCAAAACAGCCCAGGTCAGAAAAAAGAGCAGGTCACAGCTTCCATGCTGATCAACAGAGGTATCAGCCTGTGAAATACAGCTGCATTTCAACCTGATTGAAATAGGAAGACTCAGTCTTCCCCCCAAAAAAGATAACTCCAAAAATAATCCAGTTTGGTTTTTTTTTGTTGTTCTTACTCCAAAAACATAATCTCTACATTCATGTAGCCATGAACTGCCTCACTGCTTCTATCCCTTCTTGGTAAAAAGGAAAGAACTATAGGCGTCCATTACTGTATATTTTATCAGATATGTCACATGTGCTTTGGAAGGAAATAAAGCACAGATTAGTCATTGAGTTTAAACTCATTCCTCATTTGTCTGTTCCCCTCATTTTTCACTGTTGATTGGTTTTCTCCTATTGCTTTTCTCTTCTTGAATCATTGCTACAAGGAATGGCTCTCAAGATAATTGATGGGGAAGGATATATTTGGAAATGAAGATGACAAAAACAAATGATATGAAGAAAGATAATATTTTTAAAGACTACTAAATCATTGTGTTTTTTTTAAAAAGGGAGTAAGAACATGCAGTCAATATGAATATGCTCTTATCATCTTATCAAATAAGTTAAGGTCACAAGTTAGTGAATTTAACCTTATTCCATCCAGTGTGAACCATTAGAGAAAGTCAACAAGGTTTCTAGGATTCAAGCCAGTATATAATGTATATAATGCATTAGGACAGTGGTTCTCAACCTATGGGTCGTGACCCCTTTGGGGTCAAACAACCCTTTCACAGGAGTCACAGGGGTTATCTAAGACCGTCGGAAAACATATTTCCAATGGTCTTAGGAACCTCCTTCATCCATCTCTAGGTGGGTCTGTCCACATGCAGATATGCCCACATATGACTATTAAAGGGTCCTGGCATTAAGAAGGTTGAGAACCACTGTATTAGGAGAAGAGATCTTTTCAATTAACTATGTGCACAAGAAATTAAAACATCAGGAGCATTATGGGGACAATGCTGGAAAAGCTTCTTAATTTTCACATGGCCACTTCGTTCCAAGATGTTGTTCAGTCACTTTCAATCACATCATTCTCTTCATGACCCATTTGGGATTTTCTCAGCAAAAATACTGGAGTGGTTTGCTGTTTCCATTTCCAGATCATCTTACAGATGAGGCAACTGAGGCAAGGAAGGTTAAGTGCCCAGGGTCACCTAGCTAGTAAATGCCTGAGGACAGAGCTGAACTCAGATGTACCTGATTCCAAGCCCAGCTCTCTATCCACTGTGCCAAGATGCCAACTTATAAATCTGATGGCAGCTGCTTCTGAGATGCTACTGCTGAGTAGTACCAACGTCTGTGAATCCAGTTTCTCTGAGAAAGGAAAAAACACAATATGTTATAACAAGGTAAGTTAACAGCAGGCCATGGGCCATTGAGGTAATTATGTTTCCCGGGCATTAATCAGGAAATACTCATGGCCACTGTGTGACTCCAGGGCAATTCTAAAAATGTGACTCAGAAAAAAAAACCAAAGAAAGTATCAAAGAGTACTGATGTGAAGAGATACCCTCTTACTCTGAAAACAGTAAAAACAATGAATTCTCCAACCACATTTGGGCAACATTGAGGAGGCAAAGCTAAGTGTTTGGAGTTACCTTTAATGGTCAGTTCTATTGAACTATCATCGCCTAGTCTCCCAATGCTGGGTCTACCCTCCAAATTCAAAATGGCAGAGAAATTGAAATGCAACCTACTTCTCATTACTTCTTGGATGGATATAATGTGCAGAGACCAAAAAATTCCCACCCTGATAACTCATCCACTTAAAAACAGGAGATCCCCAAAGTTGGCTTGTTCAGACAAGCTCCTCATCATCTCACTGCTGAGGGAGTATACGGAGTCTCCATTTGCCATTATCCCTACAAAGGAGTGCATGTCCTAAGACACATATTCTTCAATGTTTTCTAAAGCACTATTAGGAATCAGGTTTCTGTTCTCCCTCCTCATTTGTCAGCTAGACACTCGTCTCCACATTTCCTCAGTTATTCCTGGTGAAGTTCACATGATATCCTACACTTCAGTCTGACTTACCCTTACCCTCTTCCCCACTGTTGAATTGAAAAAAGCATCATTTAATGTCTTCTGTGGTTTAATTTACTTTGTGGTCTGGGTGATTTTTCAATGGTAATTTTTTTAAAACAAAAAGGAGTTGGCAGGAAGTATTTTAGGGCTGACAAAATACAGCATGATGAATCTATTTAATTAAAAAACAAGCCCTTGTTCTCGAGTCTCACTTAAAATAGGAAATGGATTAGTTAGTTATAAATATGTACATATGTGTCTCTACATCTAAACAGGGTCTGCCAGGATCCTATACTGAGAGGGATCTTAGACATAATAAAATTCACCTTCCTCATTTTACAGATGGAGAAACTGAGAACCTAAGATATTAAGTGACTTGCCCAGAGTCACAGAGCTAGTATCTAAAGAAGGATTTGAACTCGGGTCTTCCTCGCGTCACGTTCTCCAGTCACTATGGCACTTTGCCTCCACTGAAGCCCTATGCCAGGGCCTCATCACAATGACAATATGGAGATAAGTCCTAGTTCTTCATGGTTAAGTCAGTAGAACAAAAAGGGGGAGAGGTAAGGGCAGAAGGAAGGAAGCAAACATTTTTTAAGCACCTATTGTGTGCTAAACACTTTATAAATAGAATCTCATTTGAACTTTATAACTCTGAGTGATAGATATTATTATGATCTTCACTGAGTTGAGGAAACTGAGCTAGAGTGTTAAGTGACTTGCCCAGGGTCACACAGCTAGTAAGAGTCTGTGGCTAAATCTGAATTCAGGTCTTCTTGACCCCAGGCCCAGCTCTCTATCCATTATGCCACCTAACTGCCATGTGACCTCTGGAAGACTATTCAGTTGGAAAGGATTAAAAAATGAAGGCCTGAAGACAGATTCTGCCCAAGAGTAAATCAATACAGAGATGTTAGGAGATGTATCATCACAAAGGTGTTGTCCAGTCATGTCAGATGTGTCTGACTTGTCATGACCCCATTCGGGGTTTTCTTGGCAAAGATATTGGAGGGGTTTGCCATTTCCTTCTCCAGTTCATTTTACAGATGAGGAAACTGAGGTAAACAAGGTTAAGTGACTTGTACAAGATCACAGTTAGTGTCTGAGGCTGAATTTGAACCTGTGAAGGTAAGTCTTTGTGATTTCAAGCCCAACGCTCTATCCATTGAACCACCTAGCTGCCTAACTAAAAGCTAGCCCCAACATTGCCTGGTAAATCATCCATTGAGGGTCATAAAGACCAAGCTCTTCATTGGCAGAGTTATGGACCTCACCCCTACCCCCCCACAACTCCATACTAGCAAAATCATGCATCATTCAAAGGATCAATGTTAACACTTGCATGTAAGATACACAACATGTGGACTAGATACCCACAGACAAGACACAATGGATTCTATCAGCTTCATCTTGGGGAAAACTGGGTTCAAAGGCAGTTTTGGTCAGGAGCAAAAATAAGTTAATTTCCCTTAATTCCCAATACAACATCACATACCATCAAACTTTCCCCTGTAAGGGATGGCACAGATGCTTATTATCTGTTGTATAAGGTATAGGGATGAGATCTTTGATTCCTTTGATAGAACTTCTGGATGAGGAAACTCCCTCTTGCAATGCAGGTGTAAGGGCAAATAAGGTGGGATTTTTGTTGTTTTCTTGTTGGAGTTCAGTTTCCCAGGCTCAGGCTAAATTGTAAACATCTGAAGGATTAATCTCCTTCAAACCCTGATAATTCACAGCTGTCCTAAGTCAAATAGGTTTCGCACCTGACTCTGAGTCAATCAGGGGCTGAGTCTTTGTCATATATTCTGGGAGGTTGGCATTTTGCTTTGGGGTTTGCTCATGAAAAGGATCTTTCGAATTCCTGGCTGAGACTCTGAGTAGCTGGATGTTCAGAGGTCCCCTCTGCCCCATCTGCTTAAATGTTGTCTGTACTCCCTCGATCCAGTGATATATGTAAAGTTTATAGCAATATTGCTGTGTTCTGACAGCTGGAGCCCTGTCTGTTGGTCTTTGTGCTAATTTCCCTGCTTGTATTTTCTATAGTCAGTTCTTTCTCTGTGATTAAAGTAGGAGTGTTAACCCCTTTAAAGCTGTCTTTCCTTTATAAAGCAGATCAAAATAACCTATGCTAGCAGGTCATCCTGGGTGTGCTAGGGTGCTTGCTGTTACAGCAGGTCAACACTTCCTCTGCAGCTGTCTTAGGCAGTTACCTCAAGCACTGAGAGTTTAAGGGACTTGGCCAAGATCACACAGCCAGCATTTGTCAGAAACAGGACTGGAACCTAGGTCTTCTTACCTCCAAACCCAGCTCTGTATCCTCTATACCATGATGCCTCTCATATAGAGGTTATACTAACCCTAATTCACTGCAGGTAGTGAGAGGGGACCTGGGGAGAGAATGGGACTAGAATATTTTTCATTGATGTAGGAGCTCCAAGTAATTTCCTCTACTAATGTAGATCAGTTCTACCTCAGAATTTATAGTCTTAAAAGTTGTCTAATTAGACAGGAATTATTCTCACACCTGCCACCTTAGCAGAGAGTAAACTCATTATCCCTTTTGGCAGACAACAAATTCCAAACCTCAATTTTCCCTTCAGAATTTCTATTGGAAATAGGAATACTCAAATGTCAAGTTTTTTCCACATTTCCATATAAAATGATGAAAGGAGGGAACAATAAGGTAATTTTTACAACAGTAGAAGAATATGTTGCAATGATGCTCACACATTCCTTTCTCCCAAGAAGAGGTCCTAGAGAGAGATATAAAGCACTCATGACAACCAGTCTACTGTCTCTAAGAGAGCTAAAACAGTGCTACAGACCATCTGTAAGAAACCTAATACAACCCAGTGGCACAAAGACAGATCTCTTTTTAATATACTCTGTTTTAGTTCAAGCCCATAACCTAGAGGTCGACCTCACGTATATCATCATGAAAGAGAACTGATAAATGTCCTACTGGGTTAAAAATAAACACTCTCTGATGCTCCTTTGTGCAACAGAAGAAACCTACACCTCATGGCAGAGTATGTGAAATTAGGCAAAAGAGTTTTGCCTTTCACGGAGAGTATTTTTGTCATCAGATTAATATTCACAGACTAGCAGGCGCAAAAAAAAATTGCATCAACAATGCTTATGATTAACAAGAAATGTATGCTAGGTAGTATAGTTGATAGAGCAGCCTCGTAGGCATGAAGGCATGAATTCGAATCTTACCTTGGACATTTACAAGCTGTTTGACCTTAAAAAGGCATTT
Organism: Pseudocheirus occidentalis; assembly: GCA_028646575.1. Classification (NCBI taxonomy): domain Eukaryota; kingdom Metazoa; phylum Chordata; class Mammalia; order Diprotodontia; family Pseudocheiridae; genus Pseudocheirus; species Pseudocheirus occidentalis. The sequence continues at coordinate 351,516,215 of CM053594.1, forward strand.
AACTTCTCTGTCTGTTTCCTAATCTGTAAAATGCAGATTTTAACAGCACCTATTTCACAAGACTGTTGTGTGAGTCAAACATAAAGCATTTTGCACACCTTAAAGTTCTATGTAATGATTAACTCTTATTACAATTAATCATTTATCATTGCTATTAGTAATTTGTTAGCAGTAGGAACTTATTATTAAACATAATAACGATACACTGGCAAAGAGAAATAGAGTAAGCATTGCCTAGATCCAGCTATCCAAAACATAACACAGTACTTTATTGTTGCCCAAATTTCAACAGTCCTTCATTACAAATAATTACATGTCTATTATGAATATTGGAATGCTGAGATGTTTTCCTGTCAACAATGATGGTATCAGGAGTGGCAACCATGTTTTGAACGGGTGAAATTCATGTCACCAAAAAGAGACTGACCCTGAGGCCTTTGGCTCTCAGGATAAAATGCTCCTGAGGTCATTAGGTCAAAAGGTGGAGAAGGTCTGGATGCCATAGATCTGTCTGGAGCACAAAAGGTCTTAATGGAAACACATATAGCTCTCCTATATAGTACAGAGATAAAGCTTGGCACCTGCATATGCTATAAGGGTGGTGATCTCAGGAAGGTAAAGCTCAGTTTTGGTCATGGACATATCTACAACATGGAGAACATTTGTCCACTCTCCTTTCAGGCTCTGTCCACTCCATGTGGTATCTTTCTAAGGACTCAGAGTCCTGCCAAGTAGGGAAGATCTGATTCCTGAAAAGAAGTCTAGCGTTCTGTCATAAAACGACTCCATGACTTCAGATGAGTCATTTGGGCTCATCTGACTACCGGTCTACAGTCTAATTTGAGCCTCAGATTCCTCATCTGTAAAATGAGGCTTAATGAGATGCTCTCTGAGACCTCTTCCAGCTCAATGACTCTAAACATTTAACTGAATTTTAGATCACCAAAGAGGTGTTACTACTTTTAGGGTTGTTGTTTGTATAGAAATGCATTTGCTAAGAATGAGGTCAAGACCCATCTGTCTCAGAATGTAATGAAAAAAAAGAGTATTGATCGTGGAGTCCAGAAGGGCTGGATTCAAATCCTGTTTCTAAATCTTTGAAGCCAACGAGGGGTACAATGGACAGAGCACCAGACTTGTCAAGGAAGACCTGTCCCACCCCAGATGTTTACTAAGTGACCCCGGTTGTTTGTGTTGGGCATTTTTTAATTGTATCTGACACTTTGTGACTCTATTGGAGGTTTTCTTGGAAAAGATACTAAAATGGCTTGCCATTTTTTTCTCCAGCTTATTTGACAGATGAGGAAACTGAGGCAAGCAGGGTGAATTTACTTGCCAGTGTCACACATCTAGGCAGTATCTGGGGCCAGATCTCAACTCAGGAAGATGAGTCTCTGACTCCAGGTCCAGCACTCTACCCACTGTGCCAAACTGAGTGACCCTGGGTAAGTGATTAAATTCAGTTTCTCCATATAGAAAATGGGGATGGGGCAGCTACGTGGCACAGTGAATAGAGAACTGGCCCTGGAATCAGGAGGACCTGAGTAAAAAACCAGCCTCAGACACTTAACACAAAAACTAGCCATGTGACCTTAGACAAGTTACTTAACCCCAATTGCCCTACCTTCCCCCCTTCAGAAAGCAAAAAAAAAAAAAGGGGGGGGGAGGATAATAACTGCACCTACCTCCCAGGATTGTTGCGAAGATAAAACAAGATATTTGTAAAATGCTTTGAAACCCTTACAGTATTTTGTAAATGCTAGCTATTATGTTAGTCAAGAACAAAACCCAAAACCTGAAATAGTTTTAAAAAGAATTTTATTTATCCGACGAAGGAGAGAGCCTGAAAAAGGTGTGGCTACCTCTTTGAGTCTTTGTGAAGTTACATTATATAGACTTTAAGACAAGGCCATAAGGACATTTGCCTGACCAACCACACATAGGTAGCAAGTAGTTTCTAGTGAAGGGTAGTTTGAGATGTATATCAGCAGATAAGTATAAACATTCAATCTAATTTGGAGGATCCAGAACACAAGCTTTGGGCAGACCCAAAACAAGCACTTGATAGGATCAAAACATTCTGATCTCTACTGGTCTGCTTTTGTTTAGACAACTTTCTAGCTCCAGAAAAGCTAGGTTCAAACAATATAATAATAAATAAAATTTTCCTAATAATATAATAAAACATTTCCCCCATTATTGCCTCTTAAATGACCTTGGGCAAATTCCAACCTCCCTGGGACTTATTTTCCTTATCTGTTAAATGAGAAGTTTGGATTAGATGGTCTTTGAGATTTTTTCTAGCTTGAATGTATATGTAGAGCCTATATCAGATAGCATGCCACCTAGGGGAGGGGAGGGGATAGGAAGGGTAGAAATTTTTCAACTCAAAAGCTCGTGGAACTGAATGTTGTAAACTAAAACGAAATCAATAATTTTAAAAAATTTAAACCTCCAAAAAAAAAGAGAGAAAAGAAAATCTAGGGCAGATGGGTAGACTCTCTATGAGCTGGAGAGGGAAATGACAAACCACTCCAATATATTTGCCAAGAAAATCTCAAATGGAGTCATGAAGAGTTTGACATGACTAAAATAACTGTACCAATATGGAACTTGAAAAGGGAAGCAAATTACCTAGATATGAAGTACACAGATCAACACAGATAAGCAGACCTCCACAAGAGTCAGAAGTAGGGACGACACAGATAAAGAGATGTGTCACACAGTTCAGAGGAATATGTCTTTATTTACCAAACAGGATCATTGGGCTTCGACATATTGGTGCTGAAGTTACTACCCAAGCAATTTCTCTTTTTTCAACCTTATGTCACACTTCTAGCTCCATAAAGGAAGCAGCTTGGTGCAAAGGAAAACACATTGTCTCTTGAGTCCAAGGACCAGGGTTTAAATCTTGACTCTGATATTTACTATCTTTGAGACCTTGGGTAAATCATCTTACCATTCTGAATCAGTTTTCTCACTTGTAAAATAAGGAAGCTGAATTAGATTGTCTCTGAGGTCCTGTCAAGCCCTGGGTCTATTATTCTATGACCCACAGAAATTAGACACAGAAGGAACCTTAGAGATCACTAATCAAGTTCCCATGTTTAATACATGAGGAAAATGGAGTCCAAATAATTGAAGTGACTTACACAGGGAGTTTGAGGCAGACCCTCCTCACACATCGAATCCCCTCCAGCATCTCCTGCCTCTGCACACACCTGGAGCAGACTCTCCTAGACCTCAGCCTGTTGACTTTCCTCCTTTCCTAGTCAAAGAATATGAACAGACAACTACCAGCAGAAACACAAATTGTTGATAATCACTTGAAAAATCATTCAACTCTAAAATTAAGAGAGTACAAATTAAAATAGCATCAAGTTACCACCTAAGGTCTATAAAATTGACAAAGATGGCTAAAAACAGTAAAATCAATGTTGGGGAGCTACAGAGAAACAGGCTCACCATTATGCTATTGATAGAGCAACGAATTAAAACAGTATTTTTGTAGAGCAATGTGTCAGCTTCAGGAAGAGTTATAAAACTAAGTATATTCTTTAATTCCATTGATATTATTACTAGTTATAGCCTAAGGCTTTTATTAAAACAAGGGGGAAGAGGGAAAGAGCTATGTGCACAAAATTATTCATAATTTTACTTTCAAGAGTGAAATGAGCAGAACCAAGAGAACCTGTATGCAAGAACAGCAATATTGTTCAACAAATAGCTGTTAACAACTAAGTTATTCTGAGTATTATAAACATTCAAAGCAACTACAAGGGACCCATGAAGGAAGACGCTATCTACCTCTGGAGAAAAAATTGATAAATAGAAGTATACGTAGTATGATTTTACAGACATGTGTACACACATTACACATGTACATGTACATGTATGTACAGGTGTATGTACATATAAATTCATTGTGTTACATATTACATAGATGTGTGGAAGTATAATACACAAATGTATTGTTTATTGCATGCACATTTGGAAGCATAATACACAAGTGTATTGTGTATTACATATATACATACATGTGTATATGTGTGTGTGTATATATGTGTGTGTGTATATGTGTGTGTGTGCATACATACATATATATATACGTAAATAAAAAGCTGGACTTCCCTAGTGTGGGGTGGGGAGGGAGACAGTTCAGAACATAAAATGTAACCAAAAAAATTGAAGAAAAAGAAAAAAGTAAATATCATCTACAAACTAAGAACTGGCTATATAAATTGTAGTCTTTTTGTTTTATTTATAATAATAATACATTTATTATTTATTTTATTATTTTATTCATCTTCTTATTCCTTATTTTGTTCATTTATTCGACTTTTCATTTCTGCATAGAATGCTATTGAGTCTCTAATGAATTTTTAAAAATATTTTCCTTCAAAGTCCAGGTCAAGCATTCCTTTTTCCATGAAGACTCCTCTGCTTTTCAGACCAAGGAAGGATGCCACTCTCTTATGCCACCCTGACTTCTCCTATGCACTTATTATATTATTTATTGTCTATATCTCTAATAGAATGCAAGCTCTTTGGGGTCCAGAACAAAGCTGTCATTCCTCTCTGCGTCCTTGGCAAGATTAGAGTTGCTGTGGACAAAGCAGGTGCTTAATAAATGCTTAATGGATTGGGTGCAGTATCTCTAGCATTTGATCCTTCCTTTCTATTTCCGTTACCACCACCCTAGTTTAGAGTCTCACTACCCACCCTGGACAGCTATCTCCCAAGAGGTTTTCCTGCCAGTACTCTTCCTCCTTTTAATCCAGTTTTCTCTACTGTCAGATTACACTTCCACACCCACAGATCTGGTCATATCCCACTCCTCTGCTAGGAACCCTTCAGAAGTTCCTTCCTTCCTCCTGAATCAAGTGCAAACTCCTTTTCCTAGCATTGCAAGGTCACTATACTCTGGGGCCATCACACCTTTTGGAGAAATGGAGGAAAAGGAACAGGCAACTTTTAAGTGCCTACTGTATGCCAGGCTAAATGCATAACAAATACTCTCTCATCTGACCCTCCCAAAAACCCTGGGAGGTAGGTACTATCATTATCCCCATTTTAGAGTTAAGGAAGCTGAAGCAGACAAGGATTAAGGAATTTACTTAGGATTATACATCTAATAACTGTCTGAGGTCAAATCTGAACTCAAGTGTTCTTGACTCCAGGTCCAGTGTTCTACTCACTGTGCCAGTTCATACCATGCTCCTCTAGGGCCACGAAGCTGGGCTATCTCCAGTCATCCTAATCTATATCTTGCCACTTGACCCAGATGACTCAGGAGAAGAAAGTGAGGCTGGTGATTTTGTACAGCCCTTCCTCACTTAAATCCAATTCACTTGCAAGCCATGGCACCATCTTCCTGATGTCATGGTCCTCTTCGAGAGTGAAGGACAAACCACACACAAGGGACACTAAACTCCAAACAAATGTGATTACCTACCACAGATACCCTGCACATTTGCACTTCCATGTCTTTCTTCATACTGCTCTCTGAACCTTGAATATATTCCTTCCTCCTAGCTCTCTACCTCTTGGGTTCCTACCTAATCTTTCAGACTTAAGTCAAAGGTCATCTCCCTAAGGAAGACTTCTCATAGGATCGGATGTAGAGCAGGAAGGGATCTCAGAGACCATCAAACTCAACTCCCTCCTTTTACAGAAGAGGAAACTGGGAATGAGAGAAGTCTTAGGGTCACGCAGATATCATGTGTCTGAAATAAGATTCAAATGCCTCATCTCCGTCCAGGTGATAATGACCACCCCATCCACAGATATTACATAGCACTTTGCTTGTACTCAGTGAAGTACCTACATCAGTCAATCAATAAACATGCCAGGCACTAGACAATGCAGCACTGTCAAATACCTAGAATATTTGACAGCTGGAGTGGGTCATTTTTAACATCAGGAAAGCAATGATTTTCAGTAAGAATCAAGAAATAAGACAAATAATCATGGCCATAAAGAAATGCATACAGGGAAATATTTATTTTATTAAATTTTGTATATAAAAACATGTCAGTAAAAAAACAAAATAAAATCATTGTTACAGTACCAAAAGGGGGGAAACTCAATGGATTAATACTTTTCAATTACATCATTTTAAAAAGGGAAAAACATATCTACATATGGGTATATTATAACAATAAAACATTACCATTTCTTTTTTGCTTTTTTTTTTGGAGGGCATTTGGGGTTAAGTGACTTGCCCAAAGTCACACAGCTAGTAAGTGTGTCAAATGTCTGAGGCTGGATTTGAACTCAAGTCCTCCTGACTCCAGGGCTGGTGCTCTACTCACTGCACCACCTAGCCTCCCCCAACATCACCATTTCTGGTTTTGAGCCTTGACTTCTGCAGAATTGTCAATGACTTCATCACAATGACCTTCATATGCTCAGTATATTCAATATATGAAATATTCTCAATATATAAATTATTCATGCTCAATAGAAGGCATAACCGGATTTGCCCATCTATATTCATCCTCATCCTGATCCAAGAATGCTTTTATTCCTCTTGATTTCAAAGTTTCTTTCACATGAAGCAATAACAAATTTTCAGATCGTTATGGAAAGCCTTAAATATAAGGACAAGTTTGGCAGAGATTCATAAAAATCCCATTTCACAAGTGAACTTTCTACAGCTGAAATGACTTCAAAAGGTACAATTTAAGCAACTATTAAATCTTACCACTAGTCCATGTGTTGGGTTGGGGTTTTGTGTTTTTTCTCGATTCATTTTTTAGTTTTAAAAAATGACTATTTCAAAAGAAGAATAAATTTCCAAATTACAAATATTATTCAAATTCAGTGAAGTATTTTATATATGGACTAAAATTTGTACTTACCATACAAAAATTCTACCCTTCTTGGTTTTCACTGATTCACTGCTTTAAATCTTAAATATAAAAACTACATAAACACGCATATAGACAGAACTGAAGTAAATCTAGTTTTGATTCTTTGTCTTTTCAGTCACCATGCTGTCACTGTTTATTTCTAACCTATCGTTTAAATGTGGGACTACATCATTCCACCAGGTCTAGAGGCATAAACTGAGCTCAAAGCAAGCTCAGATGATTCCATTACAAACTTACTCTGTGACAAATTTAATCTCAGTACCAACTTGTGGAATGTGTATACTTGAATTTTCATCGTCAGGGACTGACCATGGTGACACAGCAGTTACTTAGAAGTTAGGTCACCAAAAGATTTTTTTTTTTTTTGCTGAGTATTTTTATCACTGACACTGTCTGGAATTGCTGGTTCATGGTGATAATAAAAAGCAGACCAATTTTTCAATGGTTTTTAAGCTCTCCACAGACAATGCACCCCCTTCATTGTCTGCACCAGGACAGATGGCCACCTCCATCCTGCCCTTGGTAGGGCATTTTGCATCAATTTTTTAGATATCATAAGACTATAATTCATGCAAATAATCAACAAGCATTTATTTCTTGAACTCCTACACTGTACTAGGTACTAGGGGTACAAAGACAAAAGCAAAAAAAAAAGTCTTTGCAGGGGCAACCAGATAGAGCAATGAATAGAACACTGGTCCTGAAGTCAACAGGACCTGAGTTCAAATTTGGCCTCAGAAACTTGGCACTTACTAGCTGTGTGACCTTGAGCAAGTCACTTAACCCCAATTGCTTTGCCTTCCCTCCTCTAAAATAAATTAGTCTTTGCCCTCAGAGAGCTTATAACTCAACCAGGGAGACAATATGTACATATATAGTTAGAGTATTGATTAGGTGATCCCTGGTCTATTGATTTTCTCTCTAGTTTACATGAAAATATTAAAGATTATTAGGGTAAGGTAACAGACACAGAAATATTGATGAAATTGTTATTTTGTCCATTAGTCAAGTCTGACTCTTCATGATTCCATTTGGGGTTTTTTTGGCAAAGATGGTGGTTTGCCATTTCCTTCTCCAGCTCATTTTACAAATAAGGAAACTGAGGCAAGCAGGGTTAAGGGACTTGCCCAGGGTCACACAGCTAGTAAGTGTCTGAGACTGGATTTTAACTCTGGTCCTCATGACTCTAGGGCCAGCAGTCCATCCACTATGTCACCTAGCAGCCCTGTGAATTACAGTGTCTAAGGGGCCAGTGAAAGTAAGAAGTGTTTGAGGGTCTTGAAGGAAGTAGAACAAGTGTTTAAGCTTTGTTACTCCTTTAGGAGGAGTAAAGAAATCTTTCAATCATAGATGATAAAATTATAGAGCAATTAGTCATTGGCTGACAGAAGGATTAGCCATCTAGTCCCTGGCTGCCTTAAAAAGCAAGATATCCAAGGGAGTGAATTGAGGCAGGAGACATCTCTGAGAAGCATAAGCTTCAGCAGCGGAAGAGAGAGCCAGCAATGACGGATGAACCCCAGATGAACGGATGAGAGGGAATCGCTCCTCAGGGGTAGGGAGTGAGAGAGAGATTTCTCTCCCCTCCTTCCATCAGCCATGGCGTCTTGCAGCAAAGCTATTATCTGGTAAGGAACACGGGGTCCCGTAGAAAGCAGGCCCAAGGGACCTGCCTGCCCAGCAGAAACACTGCATAGGAACAGGGTGTGGGGGAGTGGAGGGGAGAGAAGGGTGAGGATATCATAGGAAGTGAAAGAACTTCCAGACCTGCAGTCTCAGAGGCATGGTTTGCTTTGGCTGCAGGTTGCCTAAGGTATAATCACCTTTTCCTTCTCCTTCTGGAGGTTCTGTGTTTTTCAGGGTGAATCTGTTTACTATTTATGAGGGGAGTATTTTATAACTACTGTTCATGCTATGGCATTTCAGCAAATGCCTTTGCTTTGAGCTAATTGTGTTAATTAACTGACTATTAAAGGTAAACACACTAAGTGGAGCTCATGAAGTACAGTGATGCTAGTGGACCTGCAGAGTGCCTTCAACCAGGTGGGCTGCCCTCTGGAAGACCCAATTTTGTATAAGGGGGCTGGGAGGAGTGGTCTAGAAGACACGCTATACCCATACAGGAATATATAAAATAGATAACAGGTGACTTTTAGGAGAAGGCACTAGCAGCTGGGAAAATCAGGCAAGGCCTCATGGAAAAGGTAGCTCGTGATTCTGAGAGACAATGGTGAGAAGGGCACACCTTCCAGGAATGGCGCACAGACACTGCAAATACATGGAGGTGGGAGATACACTGTCCTACAGCTGGAGTGGGAAGGTTATTTTGGGCTGTAGGGCTCATAGAAGGTAATCATGTGGAACAAGGTTAGAAAATCATGTTAGGGCCAGGTTGTAAAGGACTTCTAATGCCAAACAGAAGAGTTTATATTAAGTCCTGGGGATCAAATGGGGAGCCACTAGATTTTAAAATGTAGGGGAGTGACATGGTCAGATTTTGATTTAGGAAAATCAGTTTAGCACTTGTAGAAAGGATATATTAGAGAGGGGAAAGACTTGAAGCAGGGAGACAAATTTGGAGGATATCATAGTCAGGGTGAGAAAGGAGGGTCTGAACTAGGGTGGTGACTGTGGAAGTTGGAGATAAGGGGCCTGATGGGGGAGATGCTGCAGGTATAAAGTCTCTGATGACTCTGTGGATATAGGGCCTGCAACTGAAGAGTCCAAGGCTGATTCCAGGACTGTTTCACCTGAACAGCTTCCTGAGGTCCCAGCAGAGTGCTGCCCACAGATGAAGTGCATTAACAATCTTCAGAGGATCATAGACCAGAGTTAGAAGAACCCAGAGAGACCATGTATCCAACTGGTCATTTTTACTGATAAGAAAACTGAGGCCCAGAGGGATTAAATGACCTGCCCAAGGTCACACTGACAGGCAGGAGTTGATCTCAGCTCCTCTGACTTTAAGGGCAGTATTTTTGCCACTGTCCTACTCTGGCTTATTAAATTAAATTGAATTGAATGCAAAATGTCTATTTTGTAGTTCCTTTTATCAGTTTCCCTAACAATTAATCAGATCCAAACTTAGGAGGGAAATTTTTCATCAGAACCACACTTTCTTAGGTCTACCAAATTATTTTTCTATGACTCCATTTCAATGGCATACTTTGTTCTTGAAATTTATATGGGGCCGATGTTTCCTAGAATTTACTGTTCCAACAGACAAGGAAGGACACATTTATTCCTTGTGCTCAAATGGATCTGTAAGTTTGGAAGTTTTGTCCAATGGTTCAGATTGTAACCCATCCATGCCTGCTCACCCTTGACAACTTTTGGCCCTCTCCTGTCATGAATTTGCCACAAGAGGTCTACCCCATTGTGCTGGTGGCCTTTCTCAATTTCTCTTGATGTCATAAGGCTATTAGCAGAACACTTTATTCACTTGAGATCCCATGCCACATGACCAGTCTAAATTCTTTTCCTATTGCATGATTCCTTGATAATATTCTTTATTGGTACCACGCACCTCTCCATTTCCCTCTGTGTGATATTCATTTTCGCTTCAATAACTGTGACAATCCATGTTTTCTGCCATAGAGAAGCACTGGTAGAATATTGATATTAAAAAGCTGAGCCTTTACTTTAATGGGAAACTTATGAGTCAGTAAGGAGCTTTACAATTAACCAGAGGCAATAAAGCCTGCCTTATTTCTGCTCTTCAATTTCTTGGCCAAAAGTTGGATACCTTCCCTCTGATCCTGCGTAATTCTGCATATATGTAATTATCATCATGGATAAAGTCTGGCCAAAAATCTCCATTTCACATTGGCTTTTCAAGAACATAGCCAGAGTTATATTCCTTTATCTGAGTAGTCTGACTACGTTATTACCTTAACCAAACTGGCTGAATAAATCATATGGCAAAAAAGAAAACTTATCTGGAAATGTAAAAATCACACCAATGGATCTTCCTGGGTTCTGTCCCATTAAAATTGTTCCAGTTCTGGATCGTAACCATGCTAGTGGTTCTAGACTGATCTGTGGTTCTCCAGAGACCCCCAGTGGTCACTGAAAGCATCTCCAGTACTACCAGTGAGCCCGAAAAAATTTGCTTACTCAGTGGTAATGAATGAAGACAAGTTCAATTCAACAAACATTTATTAAGCACTTAATGTATGCCAGGGGCCTCCATATGCAGGGCCCAGAGCATGCCTGGGGTCATCTCTGGGAAAAAGTGTGAGAATGAGATGGAACCTCAGCGTGCAACTCCTCTCTTCCATCTTCTGTTCCAATGCTTCTTTTCTGTCTTCTCTATTGGATCTGAGCAGCATTTCTATTATTGCAAACACTCACCCTTGATATGATTTTCGTTTTTGCTAGATCTGTGAATAGCCTGATTTATATTCTTTTCACTCAGATTCAAATTCACTTCCACAGACTGAAGTTGTCCTAGTGCCCCAGTGGGCGCAAGGACCGAGTCAACAGAAAGCTCAGCTCACTTGTATTCCTCTAACATAGAAAAGGGATCCCAATTTGTCTTTTCTTTCCCGTAAGTGATGTTTATAACTCTCAAGTCTCCTGATGCTTGTTTCAGGCTACCTCCAGATTGATGCCAACAGATGCTGAGGATACAATTCATATTCACCCCCTTTTAGGCCAGTGGCGAGCTAAGGAATGCTTAGCACAGCGGCCAAGCAAGAGGCTGGGGACTGAGGCTTCTATTTATCATTATGAGGCTAATCATCCAATTTTGATATAATGGAAAGAAAAGAAAATTATTAGATATTTCTTATGTCCCAAAGAGTCGAAAAGAGCTACATGAATAATTCCAGGCTTCAAACACTGAATAGCATATTCAAAGCTTTTTGTTTCTGACAGATTAAAATCAATCACATGGTTTTGTAGGTAAATACAGGAATGCGTATTTTCCATAAAACAGTA
>CM053594.1:351528530-351545341 GCA_028646575.1 Pseudocheirus occidentalis
TGGAGCTTGGTCACACATCAAAGATGCCCAAGGTCAGCCACTGTCATCCCAGGCCATCACCACTGGACTTCAGTGACTCTAGAAGAGAGAGTGAAGCTGACAACCTTGTGCAACTCTGCCTCACTGAACACAGATTCGTGCCTGAGTCAAGGCATCACCTGTGATGTCATTGGTCCTATTCAAAAAGGAAGGATGATCTTCCTGTGATTACTGTGTGTTTCCCTCCATCTTGTTTCCCCCCTGTTTATTCTCCTTTCTCTTTCCTTTCACCTCATCCTTCCTCAGAGGTCTGTTTTGCTTCTGATCACCATCTTCCCCAGTCCACCTTCTCTCATATCCACATCCCACTCATTCTCTTATCCTCTTCTCCTCCTACTTCCCTGTAGGGTGAGGTAGATTTCTATGCCCAACTGAGTCTGTCATTCCCTCTTTGAGCCAGTTCCAGTGAGAGTGAAGTTTAAATGTTATTTAAGTTGTTCCCCTCCCACTGTAAAATCTCTTCCTTGTATGTGAGACAATGATGTTCAGCCTCTCTCTTCCCCTTTCTCCCAGTGCATCACCCTTTCTCAGCCCTTAATTTTATTTTTTTATATCATCCCATTATCATCAGTTAACTGCTATGCCTTCTGTCTATGTATACTCTTTCTAACTGCTCTAATAATGATAAAGTCCTTAAGAGTTACAAATATCATCTTCCCACATAGGAATGTAAACAATTCGACCTTACTGAATCCCTTATGATTTCTCTTTCATGTTTTCCTTTTTCTGCTTCTCTTGAGTCTTGTATTTGAAATCCAAGTTTTCTATTCAGCTCTTGTCTTTTTATCAGGAATGCTTGAAAGTCCTCTATTTAAACAAATGACTATTTTTCCCCCTGAAGTATTATATTCAGTTTTTTTCTAGGTAGGTGATGCTTGGTTGTAATCCTGGTTCCTTTGCCCTCTGGAATATCACATTCTAAGCCCTCTGATCTTTTAAGCTTCTTTCATGATCCTGATTCTGGCATCACAATATCTGAATTGTTTCTTTCTGGCTGCTTGTAATATTTTCTCCTTGACCTAGGAGCTCTAGAATTTCACAATATTATCCCTGGGAGCTTTTACTTTGGGATCTCATTCAGGCAGGAGGTGATTAGTGGGTTCTTTCAGTTCTATTTTTACCCTCTGGTTCTAGGATATCAGGGCAGTATTACTTCAGAATTTCTTACAGTATAATGTCTAGATTCTATTTTTTTCATCATGGCTTTTAGGTAGTCCAATAATTCTTAAACTGTATCCCCTGGATCTGTTTCCCAGATCAGTTGTTTTTCCAATGAGATAGTTCATATTTTTTTCTATTTTGTTCACTCTTTTTATTTTATTTTATTGTTTCTTGATGTTGTGGAGTTATTAGCTTCCATTTGCTCAATTCTAATTTTTAAGGAAGTATTTTCTTTAGCAAGCTTTTATACCTCTTTCTCCATTTGGCCAATTCTACTTTTTAAGGAGTCCTTTTCCTTGGTTAACTTCTGTACCTTTCCTTTCATTTGACCAATTCTGCTTTTTAAGGGGTTCTTCTCTTCAGTGTGTTTTGGTTGTTTTTTTTGGGGGGGGGTGACCTAAGAGAGGTGTGGTTACTATTCTACTGATCTGTGCTTTGTTCTGTGAGCCACCATAAGCACTGTTTTCTGCCCTGGGACTGTGACCAGGGCCCCTGCTTCCCTGTGGCTGCAAATGCTTTTGCTCCTTATAATCCGGGAATTGTGACTTGGGCTCCTACTCTCTTATGGTAACAAATATCAATGCTCCTTTCTGCTTTGGACCTGAAACTAGGGTCCCGGCTCCCCTATGAGCCACTACAAGCAATCTTTTTCACCCTAGAAATGTGACCAGAACCCCTGTTCTTCCACACACACCCCTTAGACTGCTTACTTGGAACTATGATATGGAAAATGCAACAGGGTCATGATTCCAATGCTAGCAAGGGGTCCCCAAAAACCTCCTCCTGACCAGTTGTTCAGCCCCTTTACTGAGTTTGTGGGCTGAGAGCTCAGGAATTTGCTGCCGCTGCTGCTCCTGCCTCCATGGCCTCTGCGCTGGCATGCCTGGGTGTAGCCGGCTCTCCAGGCTGGACCACCAGCATCATGAGACAGACCTTTCCTGCTCATCTCCTAAGTTATTTCAGGCTGGAAAAGTTTACCCTGACCTTTTGTGATTCTGTCACTCCAGGATTCAATGTGAGGTGTCATTTAACGTTGTTTGTAGGGGAGTTTTGGAGAACTCTAAAGAGTCCCTGCCTTTGTATCTTTATTTTTAGATGTGTTTCTTGTATGTAATAGATTGTTGGGTTTTGTTTTCCTATCCATTCTTCCACTCTTATTGAAGAGCCTAACGCGCTTACATTTAAAGTTATGACTCTTAGCTTGGGTTTTCTTCCATTTGTTTCTTAATGATTTTTATTTCCTTCTACCTTGAAGTTAGTACTTTGATCCTGTGATTAGTTTTGTTTACATTGTTTTGATGTCGGTCTAGTTCCCTCCTTTTCTTCTTTCCCATTTCCCATTTTCCTGCCTCTGTTTTAACTTCTCTGAATTTACTTAAATCGCTCATTTCTTTTTTAAAATGTATTCATCAATTACTTCCGTTTTCTGTTCCTTCACTTTTCTTGCCTCGTTAAATGAGAGCTTTACCATCTTCTCTCTCCTCCAAACTCTTATTTTAAGTAATTTTCTTTTACTGCCACATGTCTAAAAAGCCTTCCTTTGCTTTATCTCCCTCATTATTTCTCTTCTTTACACTGTATTATGAATTTTATTTTCTGATTCATGGTATATACTCTTACTTTTTCCTTCTTTATTCTCTCAGTGCCCCTTATAGGAGTCAAGCTTCTGAAGTACCAGAGCTATCTCTTCCACCCAATTTCTGTTATTACTTTTATAAATATTACTCATCTTCTTTTTATGAGGTGTCTTGCTCATTCATGAGGGAAGCAGTGCTAGATGGGAGAATTCCTTCTTTGCTTGAGACCATGAGGCATGACTCTGCTTTCTACCTGGTCTCCCTTCCCAATGCTCTACTTTCCTATCTCTGGTTCTAGGTCTTCCTCCCTCTCCTTAGTTTGTAAAACCTTTAGAGCACATCTGCTACCTACTGTCAGGTTCAGTTTGGTACCTCTGTGGCCGATCTCCCACTACTTCTCTATGTCATAGATGAGCTGCTGTACTTGCTGGTCCCCAAATCTGCACTATGTCTTTCTTTCTCTGTGTACCTTGTGCAGGTGACCTCATCTGGTTCCCATCTTTGCCCATCAAAATCCTTCCCATCCTTCAGGGCTCAGGTCAAACGCCATTTCCTCTATAAAGCCTTTCCTGGTTTTCACACAAATGAATATTCTCTGCCCTAAAATCCCTTAGTATGTGCGCCTTTCTCATCTCACATCCGTTATTTTGTGGCTATTTGATACACGGCTTCATGGTACAATGGAAGGAGTATTGTCTCTGGAATCAGAAGCTCTGGATTCAAATACTACCTGACGCTGTTTATGTGACCTTGGCAAAGCCACTTATCTTCCCTGATCTTTGGTGTCCTTGTCTGTACAACAATGGGAATTGGACTCAATGGTTTCTGAGGCCCTTCCAACTCAAGATCTTTGATCCTCTGTCCGGTCTCAGACACTTATTGGCTGCGTAACCCTGGGCAAGTCATTTAATCTCTATTTGCCTCAATTTCCTCATCTGTAAAATGGGGACATAACACCTCCCTGCCAGGGTTGTCAAGGCTCAAATGAGGTATCAATTTGGAGGTGCTTAGCACAGTGTCTGGTACGAAGGCTACTTCTCTTCCCCTTCCCATCATTTTTCTGCTGCCAGACTGGACTCTTTGAGAAGAGGAAGCAGACGCAGTGGTGCTTCCCATGGAGTCTGTCATAATGCTTTGAATGTAGTAGTCGTGAAATAAATTTTTGTTGAATGAATAAATAAGAATGAGATAGTATGATGTAATAACAACAAAATTAGATTTGGGTTTGGGTTGGGATTTTTTTTTTTGCCTTTTTGGAGGGGGGAAGACAGGGCAATTAGGGTTAAGTGACTTGCCCAAGGTCACACGGCTAATAAGTGTTAAGTGTCTGAGGTCAGATTTGAACTCAGGTCCTGCTGACCCTAAGGCTGGTGCTCTGTTCACTGCACCACCCAGCCACCCAACAAAATTAGATTTAGAGTCGAGACTGTGGACCTGGGTTAGACTCCAGGCTTTGCTTCTTGTCTCTTTGACCTTGAGTAATCTATTCCACTGCCCAGAAACTCAGGTTCCCTATTATGAAATGAGGGTATCCTAAGGTCTCTTTAAGTTTTAAAAATATGCTCCAATGATGGAAGAGGAAGTCATGGAAAACACCGTGAGACAGCGGTGTAAGGAGAGTGAGGAGGGCGGGGTTGGGGGTCAGGAAGCCCTGCTCTTGCTTTGTTCCATCTCTGGACCTGAGAAGGCAGGATCAACCATAAAACAAGGGTGGGAGCAGAGGACTGTTAGGGTCCCTTCAGCTCTGATAATCTGTGAGTCTATGAACTGTTATTCCTGATTCATGTATATCTACAGAAGTGTTTTGCTGTCTATTGGTTTATGCTGAGGAGGAAAATTGCTCCTACCCCGATCTGTGATTTCTGTAGCTGAGGGGCCAGTCTTCTTGTTATAAGGATCAAGTAAGTTAATGTATGTCAAGTGCCTTGCAAACCTAAAATTACAAGCTCCTCCAATTACTATTCCATGCTATGTGCACCCGCATCTGGTGGGTGAGGGCTGGGAAGGAGTGGTTATTAGGAATTCTCTTCGGTGCATATTAGAAGGCCTCTCTACAACTTTTTTTCTATATTTAAAAAGTATCAGAGGCAGGGGCCAAGTGGGCCACCATCCACCAGGAATTTTGTATCTTGATACATGAACAAACTTAAGTTCAGGAGAGAATATGGAAGGCTCTTTTCCTGCCATTTTTGAAGAATATGCCTGGCACAAAAGGTAGACTTGGGCTATCAGAGAAATAAAACCATATGAGAGCTCAGAGCTTGAAATTACATTTGCGCCCTCCTGGAGGGCAAACAAAATGAAGAAATGAATTAAGGAACAATGCATTTATGAGATCCAGAGGGGTCAGTGCTATATTATCTCCTTATGGTCATCATATTTAATAGCTCTGAGACAGTATTCACATCCAGCTTATTTTATGAGATATTTAACCATTGCAAAATTAAGTTTCGCAAGGGAATGGACCCATATAACTTCCCTAGTGTTACAGAGCTATGAATCTGCCCTAACCTTCCTATCTTCATGGAAAACCATTTCTAAGAACTTTATTTGAGGAGAAGTATTTATTGACTCATAAGATTGATACAAAGCATTGGCTTTCTGTATTGCCAAATTTTGCTCCGTTGAATCCCTTCAGTTCATTATTTCCAACAGCAGATGGTAGCATTTTCACATGAATTCCCCTCTGAGTTAATATTTTTTAAAATGCCAATGGAAAAAATTCTGATAGTTTTTAATATTCTAGTTTCCAAAAAATGATATATTTTTAAAAGATTAAAATATTGTTAAAGGGAGATATTTAGAACTCTAATTGGCAAGTGCATTAGCCTATAATTTGCAGCTTCTCTTTTCCCTTTAAAAAAATGGAAACATTTGTTCTCTGGTCCTTGAGCACCTCACCTGCCCTCCCTGGTCTTACAGAAATCACTGAATTATGACTGCCCAGACAGAATAAGGTGGTTGCGGCAAAGGAATCTCTGGGGAATAACACTATTTAATATTGAGGATGATGTATAAATTCTGAACTTGGAGGTAGGAGGAGCTACGTTCAGATCTTACCTCTTGACACAAGCTGTGTGTCTGCAGGCAAATCATTTGGCCTCCAAGCCTCAGTCTACCCATCAGTAGATTAGGATTAATGTTTATAGTACCCACTTCGCAGTGTTCTTGTGGGTCACAAAAGGAATAGGATGTTTGTGAAGTGTATTTTGCAAACTTTATGGACAACAAAGCTGCACACCAAGGGGTCTCCTAGAGGCAGAAGCAAGAAACCATGAGACTTATAATTGCACCTGAGTGGCAGCTGTCAGAGGTGTTCTAGCTGTGTCACTGGGTGGAAGTCAATAGGAGATTATACTCCTTTGTGTATGGGTTATGGGCTGGGGCACAGAGGTGGGCATGATTCTGTTGCTTTATCTCCTCTATTATTTAGTTTGCTCTTCTCTCTCAATTAGATATTTTGCTGTTAGATGGGTGGTTCTTCTTTGGTCTGTCATAGAGAATACATAGTGTAGGAGTTCATATTTGCATCATTATGACTGATGAAAATATTCCATAGTGACCTGGGGCAGCCACGGGTTGTAGGGCCACGTGGAAACCCTGTTTTGTGGTGGTTGTTTTTTAAATACCCCTTCTGTTGATCTTTCTTACCACCTTTAATGCTTCCAACACTAGTTTGAAAGAACTATGCCAAGGTTTTGTATTACCTTTTTTTTCTCTGCCTTGCTTTCATCTGTTGTACAGATTTTTTAAAAAATCTGAGTTGTTTGAGGAGATCCCTGTGTATCCATATTATTCTCTTTAGATAACTACCCATTTTCCTTCTCACAGGAATTATTTATTTCTCAAGACTTTAACTTTTCATTCTTGAGAGGTTCTCATCTCCCCTAACTGTCCGCTTTACAAATGCTTTGAAATCTATGAGATTGGGCTCCTTTTCTGATCTTTAACAATCTCTAAAATTTAGTGGTGATTTTTCCCTAAAGTTTTCATTATTCTCACCATCTCTTCCTCCCCCAACACTCCTTCCCCATCAGCAACTGTTCCTTCTTGTTAATAAAAATCATATCCCTCATAAAATTTCCTCCATTCATTTTTTAAGTTATAAAGGATGAAATTTTCTTTAGGGCCAGTCAAGGAGCCATTAACTGTTCTGCTTTTATCTCAGAGAGAGGAGAGAGAGAGGAGGGTGGGAGGGGAAGGTAAGAGGAGAAAATGACTAAATTTCATCCTTCTGGATTTAAGGAATATTTGAGTCCATTCAGATTTACACTAAATTCTGACTTTTCCTTAGACCTTACATATAATTTTCAAAGCCCATAGCCTTTCATTTTCAGTGTTCTTTTCTTACTCACATGTAGCACATGCTCTGAAGCTGCTCTCCCAACATCCACTTGCACTGGGTCCCCAGAACCTCTCCTGGCTCTGAGGATCTAAGCTCATGACCTCTCGTCAAAATGTTTCCTCCTGCAATTATCAGTTGATATCAAGTATCAGCCATATTCAATTAGCTTTTAGAAAGATGTAGTAGGAATGGAATCAGAATGGCTGGTGCAGATTGTCTCCCCGAGTCTGTACCGTACCCTCCTGCCAGTGCATACACAGAGCATGGGGGAAGGTAGTCTTGAGGTTGGAGCACATGTGGCGTGAAATAATGACTCTCAGCTCCTGGAAGTCCTATTGCTGGATTCCTCTAGATCAGGGGTGAGCAGCCTGTGGCCTCAAGGCCACATATGACCTTCTAGATCTCAAGTGTGGCTCATTGACTGAATCCAAACTTCACAGAACAAATCCCCTTAATAAAGAAGGCCACATGTGGCCTCAAGGCTGAAGATTCCCCTCCCTTGCTCTAGATCTTCCTGGGAGGTCTGGTGTAGAATTGTGCTGCTGTCTTGGTAGAATCAATGAAGTTGTCTTTCCTCAGGATATCTAGTGTGTCCTTGGCTCCTGACGCAGACCTTGTCGCCAACCAACCACCCATGCCCCAGGGATGCTAGAAGGATTCCAATCCCTATTTGCCCTTGGAGGTTCACAAGGTGCTCATCTGGTCACAGCTAGGGAGAGGACACCACGGCACTCTCCTCTTCTTGGCCCCCAGAGATTCCTTCTTGGAGGCTCAGTTGACCCCTTTTCTTTTTTTCTACTACTTTTCTATGGTAATAGAGGCTCACACAGCCACCTCCCTGGATTATTTTATGAGCTTCCTAATCAGCCTTCCCATCTGCAGTCTGTTCCCCTAGGTCGTAGTCTCCTCAGCTCCAAGATGAGGGGTTGGCCTTGATGGTATCTTAATTTCCCCCCTAGAATTAAATTCATAATTCCATGACCCCTTTCCTATACATCAGACCACTGAGAAATTCACTTCTGTGCATATAGATTTTCTCAAACCTTTTTTTTTTTTAATGATTCTATTTCAGTAAGGCCCAAATATTCAAGGACCGGCATCATCCGGAACTATTCTGTGCTTTCAGCTTTATCTCACACTACTTCCCTCCACAGAGTGTTCACTACTCCAAACCAGACTTCTCCTTTTCCACCTCTGTGCTCTTTCTTTTTGCACAGAATGCCAGTCCTGTCCTCTCCACCTATTGAAATTCTCAGCATTTAAGACAGAATTCAAATGTCATTTGTCCAAAATTTCCCCTATCCCCCAGTCAGAAATTTTCTTTCCCTCCTGTGTTCATGTGTCACATAAAACTTTCTTCACAGCTCTGTGAACCATTTTCTGTTATGATTGATGTACATTTCTTCCTCCTCCCCCTTTTGGATTGACAGCAAGGACCTCTAGGTATCTTGCCAGGACTTAGCCAGCGATTCTCTACATGTGGGTTGTTGTCACAGGGGTCGCCTAAGACCATCAGAAAACACATCTTTCCAATGGTCTTAGGAACCAAGACACTGCTCCTCCATCTGTCTCCAGGAGGGTCTGTCCACATGCAGATACACACACATACAAGTATTAAAGGATCATGGCAGTAGGAAGGTTGAGAACCACTGGCCTAGGCTGTGCATGATAAGCTGTTAATAAAATAACATATAGAAAGCACTTTATACTTAAAATGCCGTTAAGTACCGCAAGTAAAATCAGCTACTGTTATTACCATTGTTGTTTCTTTAGTAGAATTAGTTCAGCTTGTTCATAGCCACATTAATGAGCAGTCTTGTGTGCACTTTGATTTTTTTCAGGAGCACCCAATACTTGGGCAGCCTTTCTTTGTCCTTCATCCTTGCAAGACAAACGAATTCATGACTTCCTTGTTAGGAAATTCTGGAAAGGACAATAGGTGAGAGAAAGCAGTCTGATGTATTTAATTGCATTTATATTTAAATGTAAGTAGATGGTTCTAAAATAATATGATTAAAATACTACAGATTTTAAATATAGCATTTCAGATGGTTCTAAGATCTGCCTTAGAAAAATGAAGGAAGCCAGTGCCTAGTGTGGTGCTGGGCACATTGTAGATGCTTGAGAAATATCTATTGCTTGATTTTCTAAGGACGAACCACAATGAAAATGCTGGCATTTCTTTGTTTGCTTTTTTAAAGGAATATAAACTACATCACATCGTGGCTCAGCATCATTGGGCCGGTGGTGGGACTGAACCTGCCTTTGAGTTATGCCAAGGCAACGTCTCAGCACGATGCAAAAGTGGATTGATACGAGGTAAAGAAAAGGGTGTTTTGTAACCTTGTGCTGTTTCATGGAGGAGTTTCAGTGTCACTTTAGTACCCTTCATTTTTATTGTTGTTCTGTCATTAAAGTCATGACCCCATTTGGGGTTTTCTTGGCAAAGACACTGGAGTGGTTTGCCATTTCCTTCTCCAGATCATTTTACACATGAGGAAACTGAGGCAAATAGGTTAAGTGACTTGCCCAGGGTCACACAGCTAGGAAGTGTCAGAAGTAGAATTTGAACTTATGAATCTTTCTTATCTCTAGACTACTGTGCCACCCAGCTGCCCAAGCTCCCTTCAAGTGGCACCTGAAATGAAGATTCCCTCCCCCATCCCCTTATAAAATGCTGCACCTCTGCTGTTTACCGATTCCTTCAAGTTTCTCATTTGTATTATAAGAGAGCAGAGGCACTGACTCCAGAAGGCTCCTCTGGCTCTGAATCTGTGGTTCTTTACCGTTGCCCTGTAGTCAGCTGACACAGCTATATAGGTTCCTCCTTCTCAGGCCCAGGCCGACTTACAGAAGTCTTCATTCAGATGGCTTTTGGGGGCTCCCCAGTCACCTTCTTTTGTCTTTTTTACTTTGCCCTTGTGCTGCATTCAGGTCTCTGAGTCAAACCCCACATGCCAGGGAGCCAGGGTGGTCATGGGAGCCTTCATTTTCATGAGCGTCTCAGGACGGACGATGGGCAGTGCTACCCATTACGGTCTTCACTGAGCTGTTTCTGTTTTTTCTTGGAAACCACACAGCCCGTGACAACTGAAGACAAGAATGCTTCTAACACCTGCCTCAGAGACTTTGGTGATTGGGCTGTGCCAAGAAGGAGAAGGCGTTGAGCATCCTGCATCCCTGAATCTGAGGGAAGAGTCACTGCCACCTTCTTGTCCTCTGCTCTGACCACATCCTTTCTTCTGGCCTTAGAGCTTTCCCATGAAATGAATGCGAACATTCATTGTAAACACGACCAAAGTCCTCTGGTATAAGATTTGTTCTAATATCTTAAATAGAACGTTGGTTTTATGTACTTAAAATAATTGTCATTTTTTATTCTAAGAAATAACAAATAGCTACTCGTCCTGGGCACATGGTTGAGATTTAACACCCTGCCGCTGACTTCTCATTTTTAATTTTATTACGCCTTCTCCTTTTCATCCCTGTGCCCCTGCAGCCTCCTTTTCTTCGGACCTTAGGTTCTGTTTTCTTTAGATTCCACTTCCATTCAGGCAGACTTTTTAAAGCCTCTGCTGCATGCCGGCTCTCTGCCAGCCGCTGAAGATGCAGAGACAAAAATGAAAGCATCTTTGCCTTCAGAGAGCTTGTGTTCTGCTATGGGGATGTGAGAGGGTGTCAAACATTGGCACAGATAAGGAAGAACAAAATATATACAAATTAAACGAAGGCTGCCGAGGAAAGATCCTGGCCTTAGAGAAGACCTGGGTTCAAATCCTACCTTCACTCCATCCTGCCTGTATAACCTTAGACAAGTCACATGACCTCTGTGGGCCTCGGTTCCCTCATCCGTACACTGAGCAGATTGGACCAGAGGGCCTCTGATGTGCCGTTTAGCCCTAAACCTGCTACCCTAACATCACATCATGTGGTCCTCTGAATGTCAGGCCTGTCACCCTTCCCACAAGTTTGTTTCTTTAGGCAGCTGAAAGGAGTTGTTTCTAAAAATAATAAGAATATGAATGGTCAGCATTTGCATGATATGAGCAGTAGGCTCCAGGCTCTGTGGGGAGTGAGGAGCGTCATGTTCCCTGGGGCCAAGCCATTTGGAGGCAGAGAATGACTTTTGCCTCTTTCTGTGTCCACAGCCCTTGGTAGAGTGACTGGCTCATGGCAGGTCCTCAATAAATGTTTGCGGACAGAACAACTACATGCTTTACACTTTCTCCTCTGAGAAGTGGTGCTGTGATTATCCCCATTTTACAGGTGAGGAAACTGTGGCAAACTTCAAGCCTTTGAATTATAATCAACAAAAGTCTTTTGGAGGTTTTACATGGTCCTGCTATGAAACAGGGGCAGCTTGGTGGTGCAACAGAGGGTGCAGGGCCTGGAGTCAGGAAGACTCTTCCTGCTGAGTTCAAATTCAGCCTCAGACACTTATTAGCGGTGTGACCCTGGAGAAGTCACTTGGCCCTGTTTGCCTCAGTCTTCTTATCTGTAAAGTGAACTAGAGAAGGAAATGGCAAAGCAGTCCATTGTCTTTGCCAAGAGAACCCCAAAGGTGGTCACACAGCATCATACACAACTGAAGGACAACTAGGAGATAACTGTTCATCCGGGATGCTTTGTCATTAAGCCCTGGTAACATGGGTGTGGTTTTTAACCTCTGGCCCTTTGTTTTAGTCTCCTTGTTAAAATGCAGAGCTTGCGATGGGTAATTTCTCTTCTGCATTCCAGCAATAACATTCAATAAGTCTAGAGTCTCTCTGAATTTGTGATTGATACAGAGATAGCTTGTTGGTGATGTTAGTTAAGGCTTACGTCTTAAAGAACAGAAGAATGAACTTCAGACTGGGAGGTGGGAGACCCCCGATCCTACTTCGGGCTGAGTAGCCGTATGGGACTCTGGGGGAAATCACTGGGTAATCACTGACTACCATGTGCCACATACCGGCAATACAAGTACAACCCTCCTTTTCCCCTAAGCCAGTCCCCACCCTCAAGGAATTTCTTTCTACTGGGGAAACTGTCACCCCAAAGGGAGCTGGAAAGAGGGGGTGTGGGCAGGGCGGGGACACTTGGCAAGGGTAACACAGTGAGGACGAGTCTGGAGACTCAGGAGGACAGAATGAGCATGGACGGGCCAGAAATTTCTAGAGACTGTTGCCAGTCAAAGAAGAGAACAGGGGCATCTCTAGGGTGAGGAGGTTGCTGGCTCTGAGATGGGAAAAGCCAGAGGTGGGAGCAGAGCTGCTGTGGGTCTCAGCTTCCTCATCTGTGAGGATGAGGATTTTAAAAATGTTTTCAGCAACATTTTTCCAGCCCTCCCCACCCTCTGATCACACACACACACACACACACACACACACACACACACACACACACACACTTTGCAGAGGTTCTGTTCTACGTCTTTTTTCCCCTTTGCCCCTTCCCAAACTCACCCCCACTTGATAGTGTCTTCACCAAAATTACCTTGTGTTTGGTAGAGATGTGAGTGTGTATGTGTGTGTGTGTGTGTGTGTGTGTGTGTAGAGGGTGAATTGTTATATAAATACAGAGAGACACTGACACAGAAGACAGAGAAGCAGCAAACTAACCAAAGTGCGGGGCTCGTGCCCTCTTTCCCTGTGTTGCATTTAGCTCCCTCGTATTTACTTCTCTTCATTCTTTTTCTATTCATTCTGTGTATACTTATGTGTACCCTTCTGTTCTCCTCTGTTAGAATGGAAGCTCTACCAACTTCCCAAAATCCAGAATGGGGATTGTTTCATTATTTGGTTTTATTTCTTTTTTCTTTTTAATATTTTGTTACATTAAGCATTTTTACAAAATAAAACAAGCATTTCCATGACATAGAATAATAGAGATAGATGATTGTTTATGAAACTGCAGATCTTCTATGCATAACTTGCTAATACTTTCAAATATACAACAAAATTATCATGTAAATTTCTTTTTTTTCCTTTCTTTTTCTATGCTCCCCTCATCCCACTCTAAAAAATGGCTACCATTAGACACAAATGTATATATATGTATATGTATATGTATATGTGTGTGTGTGTGTGTGTGTGTACCTCAAACAATGAGAAAGTCTGACCACAAGGTGCCCTGTAATGTCCCTTCTAACTGGGACATTGTTTAAGTGACTGCAAGAATATGGAAGCATGGACTTTATAGAATCCTGTTACCTACTGTGTGCTCTTTCTTAAACTGCTCAGTTGCGTCATTGTTGACATACATAACAGGCAACAGATCTGTTTCCTTTTTGGTCAAAAGATCTTTTTTCCTTTTTGCTTTCATCTGAAAATTTTGTTGCGTCTTTGAAGACAATCGCCGCGAGCATTAAAATAGTAAAATAAAAGTGTTGTTCTCAGGAAGATAATGTGCTTCCATAGAAGAGATGTAAGCCTTCGTTAGCAGACTGCCACAGTACAGCATTAAAAAAATCAATGAGGACTTATTAAGTACCCGATAAGGGCCAGGTACTTGATCTGTTTTGTTCCTTGTCCTGTGAGTTCTACAAGAGACACAAGAGGCAGCCCTTTGTTGACTTGGGAGAAAGACTGAGAAGGATTGGTAGTAAGCTGCTGAGCTGGTGGCCGCATGGCTCCATATTTATGTGATGTGAGATTTTTATCCAATCTGTAAACAGATTTCCTAGCTAGAGAGTTCCCTATGACACATTTAGCTAAATGTTTTCTGGGAGGTTTGCCAGACATGTTCTGGAACTGGAACATCAGTGACTATGGATTGTTATTGTTTGGTCACGTTTGACTCTTCATGACTCCTTTTGGGGTCTTGGCAAAGATACTAGAGTGGTTTGCATTTCCTTCTCCAGCTCATTTTACAGGTGAGGAAACTGAGGCAAACAGGGTTAAGTGACTTGCTGGTATTTGAGGCCAAATTTGAACTCAGGTCTTCCTGACTCCAAACCGGGCATTCGATCCACTGCCCCACTGAGCTGCTCCTGGTGACTATGGATAATCTTTCTAGATTTGTTTTGGGAGTTTCTTGTTTCTCTGTCTCTTGATTATTTTGGAGACTAGAGAACTGACCAGACCTGTGATGTCGTTATGTTAGTGAACTCCCAGGTGAGGAACCCCTCTCTACAACTTCACTTCAGTATCTTGTCTGCAATATATAGTCTTAGAGAGTTTGTTAAGACCTTCAGAGGTTAGGTAAGTTGTCCAGGGTCACACAGTCCCCATATGCCAGAGGTGAGATTTGGACCAAGGTCCTTCCGACGTTAGGGGCAGCTCTCTGTCCATCGCACCATTGCCTTGATTTACACAACTATTTGGGCCTTTTCTGAGCCCATTTCACTTACATATGACTTTAGTTCAGCCGTCGCCTTTCCAGCCCTGCTCCTTTGGCCTTTGGGAAGTTTGCCTGGAAATCAGTTGACCCAAAACACTTGTTTTTGTTTGTTTTTCAAGTAACAAGTATTTTTTATGAATAGGTCCCTCCCACTGAGAATTTTTTTTTAATACCCTCAATACAGATCTACATAGTCCAGCAAAACAAATTGCCATGTTGTTCATTCATGTCTGACTCCTTGTCACCCCATTTGGGGTTTTCTTGGCAAAGATGCTATAGTGTTTTGTCATTTCCTTCTCCGGCTCATTTGACAGATGAAGAAACTGAGGCAAACAGGGTGCAGTGAGTTGCTCAAGGTCACACAGCTGGTAAGTGTCTGAGGCCAGATTTGAACTCAGGAAGATGAGTCTTCCTGAACCCAGGCCCAGCACTCTGTGCAGCCACCTAGATGTCACACATTAGCCGTGTCTGAAAACATGTCTTTGCATTTTAAGTTCACCCTCTCTCTGACAAGAATTGAGTGACATGTTTCTTCATTCTTTTGGACGCTTGGTTTATTGTCACAGTCAGACTTCTAAAGCCCAAGACACTTTGTACATGAAAAACTCTGTGGACCAAACTGAGTAACATCAAACATAGCTAATCCTTAAAGGAAAGAAAGTACTGTGTGTTTAAGCATTTAAACTCAATTCAGAGATGATTCCATCAGAAGGATTGGCGGCAGAGGCGACAGCAGCATCCCAGTGCTTCGAACAGGCATCGTAGGCTCAGAGGTGGACATTTTCTTGGCAGCACAAATGGGGGGAAGTACCAGGAAGAGTCATATGAAGCTTTTTAAAAGCCCAGAAATGAAAGATGAGTGCGGAGGTGGGCATATTTATGCTTGAACACGTATGTGTCTGCCTGTGTGCTAACTGGACATTTTTGTATTTAACAACGGAAATCTTGTGAGCTCCTACAAGGAACTGGTTTTTTTTTTCCATGCCTATAAATCCTGATTTCATTTTAGATTTAGCAAGACATTTCTCAGAACATGTCACCTGTGCTTAGGAAAAAAAAATACAATCATATGGGTCATCCACATAATCCATTCAAATGAAAACTCTTCAAGAACTTAAGACTTAGGAGTCCTGGACAGATTAATCTGCGGGAGGGGCAGGGCCTGTGTTCAGCTTCTTTCTGTTTTAGGTGTTTTTATTCCAAAAACATAATCCATGAATAAAAACTGATTCATATTTTATTCAACATTTATTTATGTCTTTTCTTGGCCAAGAAGGGCCATGGACAGAATGGAAAAGTTTGTAATTACAACAAAATACAAACATATCAGACTAAATGTACCTAAGACTTAACTTGAATTTCTTCCACTTCCTGCTTTTATTTTTGGTTTCAATTGCCAACATTCTTGGTTTTTGATCCAGGTGTGCTGTACAGAAAACCTGATTAGGACGGGTTGTTGTTGTTTTAATTTCCAGTTCTGACGCCCAGAGGACTATAAAACCATGCATACTTTTAAGGTCAATTTCACTGCAAGTAAGGTGGATTTTAGTGTGTGCAAAGTGAATTTTTGTTATTATTTCTTAGTGTTCAGTTTCCCAGGATCCATAGCCATAACAGTCTCTTGTTCCCAGGTAATGATGGGGTGCTGGGGTATCTTTGTTAACGTCTGGGATGCTTTTGTCTGTAACCTCAGTTTGTAATATCATATTTTTGTGTTCGGGTTTCTCTGTAACCAGTTTGTAATAAGCCTGTGCAATTAAGTTGTAAAACACACTTTCCCCAAGCCATAAAGGCATTAACTCTGCCTCTCACCTGCCCCCAGCCTAAAAGTCTTTTCCCTGAGCCAGCAGTCTGCCTAGAGATAAGCACCTGTGAATCCTTCAAAAGCATTCCATAAACAAATCCTTAGTTAGAGAAATGTATACTTCCTTTGTTCTAAGTGGCCAGCTGTACCCAAAAGCTTTGAACGACATTATCAGAAGAGATAACTCCCTCCCAATATGGTACTTCCTGAATCCCTAACAGTCTAGCTTCCAGACTTGGACAGTCAAGCCTATGCTCCCAACAGCCATATTGGACATAGCTCATTCATCCTTGACCAAAAGTAACCTTAGTGATGTCACAAGCCAAAAACCACACCTCCTAATGGCCCCCCCAGGGGGATCTCCCAGTGAACTATGGGCAATATGCCTTTGCAGTTGATACAAAAAGTGCATGTCCCTTTAAGCACTGACCACTCCTAAACTCCTCCCTAACTCCACCCTTGCCAACCTAGTTAGCATAATTAGCCTTTGACTGACAGTTTTATGGCTTTAAAAACTGCATCTGTATCCCCTGCACTTTGCAGGTTCCCTTAACCTTCTCCTGCC
>CM053594.1:351545841-351601707 GCA_028646575.1 Pseudocheirus occidentalis
AGGATCCTCTTGCTTCAAAAGCGACTTGTTCTTTGAAAGGGGAGATGAATGAAGGATTATATCTTCTATATAGGCCTCAGACACGGTATAAAGTTCAATATAGTAAATTATAATGTTGCTTACAATCCTCAAGAAGTCCAGAAAAGCAGGCTCTAAAGAAGGAAGATAATTTTTATACAAGATCTGCAGATAGGAACTAATGTAAAAAGACTTAAAACCATACTGGCCTTCTGAGCTTTTCAACATCCCCTTCTTCTAGTGT
Organism: Pseudocheirus occidentalis; assembly: GCA_028646575.1. Taxonomy (NCBI): domain Eukaryota; kingdom Metazoa; phylum Chordata; class Mammalia; order Diprotodontia; family Pseudocheiridae; genus Pseudocheirus; species Pseudocheirus occidentalis. The sequence continues at coordinate 351,546,104 of CM053594.1, forward strand.
AAACCTAAATAATCCTCTTCCTCTTCTTTTCCTTTTTTTTCTTCTTTCTGTTTCTGTGTGTCTGTCTCTGTCTCTGTCTCTCATCCCTCTCTCTCAGTCTCTGTCTCTCTGTCTCTGTTTCTCTCTCTCTGTCCCTCTCTCTCTCTGTCTCTCTGTTTCTGTCTCTGTGTCTCTGTCTCTCTGTGTCTCTGTGTCTCTGTCTCTGTCTCTCTCTGTCTCTCTGTCTCTCTCTTTCTCTCTCTCTCTCTCTCTCTCTCTCTGTCTCTCTCTGTCTCTCTCTCTCTCTCTCTCTCTCTCTCTGTCTCTCTCTCTCTGTCCCTACCCCTCTCTCTGTCTCTGTCTCTTCCCCTCTCTCTTTCCCCCTCCTCTCTTTCCCCGTTCCCCCCCCCCGTGTCTACGTGTCTGTGTGAGTGTGTGTGTGTGTGTGTCTTTTCTCCTTACTTCCCTCTTTCTCTAATATATGGGAACCATGTACGGCAGGAGAGGTGATAGAATCCCATCCTATTTGAAGGAATGTCTTGCATGTTTAGGGTTATTACTAAGAATTTTATAATCAATTCAGAGATGTCATTTTTCATGCAACTGAATGTTCTTACCAAGCTAGAAATATCCCCAGACTCCCATTTACTGCTTTTCCTTTTGAAAATTTTGGTTCAGCCGTGTGATTTCACCAGCGTAGGGAATTTCTAGTGTGGAAATCCCCTCCAATGATACAGACTGGCAACCTCCAGTCTCAGAAAACTGCCTGGAGATACTGAAAGGTTAAGCAGCTTCCTGATGGTCACACAGCCAGAACATATCAGAAACAGGATTTCAGTCCAGGTCTTCTTGATGCCAAATCCCACCCTGCCTCCACTATGCCAAGCTGCCATTCATGTGCTTCTTAAATTTTGCTAAATATCTCCACCCCTCTTTTTCTTGAGCAACATTTTCTGTTTATTCATTGGAATTCAGCCCACCAAGTATCCTATTGTCCAAAGCCAAAGAAATACCAAAGAAGGAGAATGTAAGAAAGTCCTAGTTCTTCACAGATTTAGTGGAAGGATGTGGCCGTAGCATTTTCAGAGAGAGAGGCCTGCTGTCCTCAACAGGTTGGGTATGGACATGAGAAGCACCATAACACGGTACGCTTGTTCAGTCCATTTGGAACTGGCAGCTTGTATGGCATGAACCGGTTACAAAGAAACTGGGGCTGAGACACCGACCGGGAAGAAAAGGATCCAATTACTGAGTTTTCCTGAAAGTCAGAAACTGAGGCTGTATCCAAGTAGATTCAAACACAGCTCAAAGTAGGATGGAATTGCTGAAGCATATTTAAAACATAAAATAGAAATATTCTTAGAGGAGGATATGGAGTGGCCGCTCTGGCCTGAGTTCAAATTTGGACTCAAACATTATTTACTAGCCATATGACCCTGGGTAAGTCACCTAACCTCTGATTCAGTTTCCTCAGCTGAAAATGGGTATAATAATAGTACCTACGCCCAGGCACATTGTTGTGGGAATCAAATAAGGTAGAGCTTGTTGAGCAATTAAGTCAATGCTTCTTTTCTTCTAGTTCTAAAGATGGCAACGATATATGTATTTTACAAATATTAAAAGTTTTCATTTATTTAACACATTCTATGTTTTGGTTGTTTCCTTTATTACTAAAGACAGTAATCAGGGATTTGAGATCATGGATAAAGAACCACTATGCCCAGTGGTTCTCAACCTTCCTAATGCCCTGACCCTTTAATACTCATATGTGGGCAGACCCACCTGGAGACAGATAGAGGAGCGGTGTCTCGGTTCCTAAGACCATTGGAAAACACATGAAGAGACCCCTGTGACCCCCAAAGTCTGAAAGGGTCATTGGACCCCCAAAGGGGTCATGACCCACAGGTTGAGAACCGCTCTTCTATGCCATCTAGGTTGGCCCCTTCATTTTACAAAAGAAGAGATAGCAGGTGGAGAGGAGGGGGTGACAAGACTTAACCTCCTCTGACACAAATAAAACGTCAGAAGTCAGGATTGAACCCAAGGGGGCAGCTATGTGGAGCAGCAGATAGAACACCATCTCTGGAGTCAGGAGGACCTAAGTTCAAATCCAGACCTAGACACAAGCTGTGTGACCCTGGGCAAGTCAATTAATTCCAATTGCCTCCCCTCCCCAAAAGAATAGAGCCTAGGTTCTCTGATGCCAGTGTTAATGGCCTTTTCATCACATCACACCTTCACTGATGCTAATGTAAGCTCTTACCCTAGAATTCCTGATGTTCTTTGCTTATATGAACTACAAAGTTAAATGGGGAAGTAGAGGCAGGCGGATCTCCAAGGTGCCTTTCAGCCAGAGAATGAATTACTAAATATTCAGCATGAGCATTTACACCTCATCAACTGGCAAATGCTACAAATCAAGGCTTGCTTTATTGTATTGTTGATGATCTGGAGTTAAGAAAGGGGTGGAGAATAAGTTATGATGTAGATTAAACTTAAAAGTCTGTCTGACATACATTTATTTTTAGAGAACCAGTTGTTAATCATTTACCAGCACACCCCTGCTTTCCGCTCTAAATCCGATGATCCTGTCTTTTTTAATCCCTTCCTCCTTTTCACCTTTATCCCACACACATAATAATTTTTTAAACCTAAAATAGTCCAGGATTCCACTTCAGATCCCTGGAACCCAAACTACTTTTTGGGAATTATTTATAGCACATAAGTTCAGTGAATCAAACTTTAATTTGAGAGGAAATAAGACTAAGCCCTAGGCTGAGAAATTTAAGTTGGAAATAAAGTAAGACTTCCTGACAACAAGGACCATGAGACATAAGGTGGCAGTACCCAAGAAAATTACAGAATTTCCTCCCCTAAGACAACTTTGGAAAAGGTATGTAATGCTCTCTGGCAGGCAGGGAACTCCCTCTCAGCTTCTCCCATAGCTCTCAGGTCCAGCACACCAAAAATGCCCAAACCCTCAGTTTCAGTTGAGATGACCCCTGAAGTTTAGTGACCATTATGGTCACTTAAAAGTGCACATTCAAGCTCTTCTACCTCATTTTTCTTTTTCAGGGCAAAGTCTGAAAAATGCTCTCCAGAAACTCATCCCGGGAGCCCACCCTCTCTCTCAGCCCCCTACAATAATGGTCTATACTCTATGACTGGACAGTTAGGTAGCACAGTGAATAAAGCACTGAGCCTGGAGGTAGGAAGACCTGAGTTCGAATCCTGCCTCAGACACTTACCACTTACCATGACCCAAGGTAAGGCATTTAACCTTCATCTGCCTCAGCTTCCTCATCTGGAAACGGGGACAATAATAGCACCTATTCCCCAGGGTTGTTGTGAGGATCCCTGATGAGATATTTGTAAATCACTTTGCAAAACTTAAGGAGTATAGAAATGTTAGTTATTTTTATTAGAGGGGATTCACACATATATGGATATATGTCCACATTAGGATGGGAGAAGGGAACTTTACCAAGTCCTTTTCAGGGCTGCCATCCACCTTCAGTGTCCACCTGTCACTCGTTTATCACTTGTGGCTCCAAGAAACTGTAGCATCTGAAGGGGCCACACTCCAAAAATAAATTGAGCAGACAGGCTGCACCAGGCTGAGGGTGACCGACGGGCCTTTAACCCATCAGTGAGTTAGGGGATGTCTACCCAAGCATGTGAAGACTTCCCCCAATGGAATGGACGAACGAGAATAATCTATCCCAACAGCCACGGAGAAGGCTGAAGCTGGTGCTGTGGAGCACTCAGAGATTGGTCAGGCATCAAAGACACGAAGGTGAGCCACCTCGTCCTAGGATTCGGCTAGTGGTCCAGATTTTTGTCTTGTTGCCAGACTTCAATGACTCTGGAAAAGAGTGAGTTTGATGACTTTGTGCCACTCACTGAAATCCAATTCCCTTGAGAATCAAGGTATCACCCTCATGGCATTGGTCCTCTTTGAAGATAAAAGAGAAGCACCGATATATAGATGTCTACTTGTTCATAATATATATTTGTGTGTATGTATGCATGTATATATGTCTTTATATGTGGGTATTTCATATATACACACACACATATACATGTCTATATCCTCACTGCCCTATGCCTAAAATTCCACAATTAGGTATCATGTGGAAATATTTATTGAAGGGGTTGCCTATTAAATCACTAGCACCTTGGCATAAATGAGTTTAATGTCCCTTTCCTCTGTGATAAGGAGAGTAAAAACTGAACAGATGGAAGAAAAAAGCACTGGAAAGAGAACAAAGGAGAGAAGAAAGGGAAACGGGCTTCTGGAGGCCGGTCTCACCATCCCTGCGGTTTTATCGTTAACTGCTTGGTCTGAAGATTTGTTCAATGAAGAGCGAGCCGCAACAGTGCTGGGTCACAAGTGTCGTGTCTCTTGGAAACAAGAAAAATTCTGGGCTTACGAGACTTTTCATATTTTGGCCCGGAGTCATTTTTTTCCTAAACAGGGCTCTCTTCCTTGTGTTCACTTTCACCAAATGAACTTGAAGTGATCTGGAGTTGGCTCTACACAATAACTCCAGTGAACCAGAGGTAGATGAAAGTAAAGTACATCCTGACCTTCCTGCCAAGTTAAAGGGGGGGTTGGGAGTGGGGAGGATGGGGGAAAGGCTCTAGATTTGAGCCAGATGTGTAAATCATGTCATATTCCACCCTTCCACTGCTCAGCTCCTTGGAGACCCTCAGCGCAAGGGTGAATAAGAGACCACTGCCAAGCTGTGAACTCACCTCCAGTGCCAGGCTTGGGACCCTGGAGATCAACATGAATCTTTGAATCTGTATTAGGCTCTCCCTTGGCAAGTCATTTGGAACTTCATAAAAAAGGATAAGAGTCTTGTTGGACATCAAATAACCCCAAAGCATGTTCTAATGATTTAAGTATAAATGAATCAGACCCATATGGATTAAATTTCCCTTCCAGGACCCATTTTGAAAAACTAAAGGGAAAAGTCCCTGGCAACTTGCATGCCTAGTTTACCAAATCAGCACAGAATTGTGGACATGCAGCCACATTCATGCCTCCCTACTTACTCCCTACTCCCCACATTCATGCGTTCTTTCAAAAACCATGTACCAAAAAGCAGGATCCTCCAGCCTTCACTACAGCTCTGGGGTCCGTGCCAGCAATGAAAGCACCAACCGTTACACAGAATGGGAAGATGGTCGAGGAAGTAATCACTCTCCTTTGTCCAGCCTCTCTCCTCCCTACCTCCCCCATCCATCCTTCTTTAATATCAGCAGCCAGGCCCAAGGCAACAACATTAAGCATGGTTGCATAAACTAGATTGGGTAAATCTCGTTAGCTTTTCAGAGATGACAAATTAATCAGACCAATAGCATCCAATCTTTCATCATCCACAGCAACAACAGTAGTTTATGTCTATAAATCAATCAGCAAGCATTTATTAAGTGCCCACTATTTGCTAGGGATAGGCTTGCACAGAGGATGCACTGGGTGTGTCCACACCCTCTGTGTGAGCATTCTCAAGGGCCCTTGGCCTGAGGGGAAGGGGAAATGTCCATGGGAGTGCTCCCCTAGAGAGTACTGGTACCCCAGGCTCATGTTTTCTGTACATCACTATGGTAACAACCACCATGCTAGTCACTGGGAACATAAATTCAAAAGTGAAACAAGTTCCTGCCCTCAAGGAGTTTCCATCCTAATAAAGGAATAAAAAATGTTCAAAAATAAGCAAATATAGGCACAGCAATGGGAGAAGCACCAACAGTTGGGGAGACAGAATCAAGAAATGTCTCTTGACCAGCGGTTCTCAACCTTCCTAATGCCGTGACCCTTTAATACTCATATGTGGGTATGTCTGCATGTGGGCGGACCCTCCTGGAGACGTATAGAGGAGTGGTGTCTTGGTTCCTAAGACGATAGAAATATGTGTTTTCTGATGGTCTTAGGTGACCCCTGTGACCCCTGTGAAAAGATTGTGTCCCCAAAGGGGACGCAACCCACAGGTTGAGAACCCCTGCTCTTGACAGAGATGGTACTTGGGCCTTAGCTTTCCTTGAAGGAAAGCAGGGGTTTCAAGAGATAGAGGTGAAATTAGGACCTAATACATTGTTGGTAGAACTGTGAACTAATCCATCCATTTTGGAGAACAATCTGGAATTATGCCCAAAGAGTTATAAAACCATGTAAAACCTCTGACTCAGCAAAACCACTATTAGGTCTGTTTCCCAAAGTGATCAGGGAAAAAAAGAAAAGAAGCTATATGCTCTAAAATACTTATAGCAGCTCTCTTTGTGGTGACAAAGAAATGGAAATTGAAGGGATGTCCATCGGTTCAGAAGAGCTAAAAAAGTGGCATATGATTTGATGGAATACCGCTGTGCTGTAAGAAATGATGAGCCGGCTGGTTTTAGAAAAGCATAAGTAGATTCGCATAAAATAATGAAAAGTGAAATAAACCGAACTAAGAGAACATTGTATACAGAAACAGCAATATTGTTCAAAGAATTGTGAATGACCAAATTACTCTGCATATTATTGTTATGGGGATCTGAAGATCTTCCCTTCCCCTAGGCCCTCTGATGGGCTCAAGTGACTCTGAGAACCTTCCCTGATTTGAATATATACCTGCCCCCCAATAGACTGAATACAGTCACATGGAGCCTGTGGCCCAAAGCTTGTTTTTCAGGAACACTCACACCTTATTACTTTATGATGGCGTCAAGAGGGCTGAGACATTCTCCGATCCAGGGGAAGGCTATATATACCCTGGTGTGAGTTTTTGCTTTGGGGCTCACTTTAGAAAGAGTTGTGTGGTCTGACCAAATGAGAATCTGGGCAGCCGTTGAGCCCCCCTAGCTTTGAAAACCCAGATGTTGGCACTTCCCTCTCTGGTAACTGACTAGGTATGGATGTAACGGTCAGACGGCTGGAAGCCCTGCCTGCTGATACGTTTCTTTGTCTGCTTGTAACTTCTGTTTGTATTCTCTGAAGTTCAGGGTGCTGACTTTTCCCCCTGAACTAGGTAAATGATATACGTTTGATTAATTAAAGTAAGACTGTTAACCCATTTTGAGTTGCTTTCCTTTAGAAAAGCAGATCTAAGAACCTTTCCTAGCAGCCATCCTGGGTATGCTACATGCTGACTGCTAAAATTATTAATACTCACATCAACTTAGGAAAGAAGATGCTATCCACCTCCAAATACAGAATCAATAAATATAAGTATGGGTTTACATATATTTATAAATTTGTGTCAAACGGTGGCTTTCTCCAGTGCAAGGTGAGGAGGGAGGGAAGGAGAAAGCTGAGAACTTAAAATATAACCAAAAATAAATTAAGTTAAAATTTTTTAAAATAGAGATAGAGATGAGGAAAAAAAGCATTCTAGGCATGGAAGCAGTATGCTCAAAAACAAGGAAGCAAAAGATAGAATACCATATATGAGAAGCAATAAGCAAGCTTGTTTGACTGTAGCTTAGAGGGCCTGAGGCAGAGTGATGTGGAATCACCTTGGAGAGAGAGGCCACCACTCAACTGTGAATGAACTTTAAATGACAAAAAGAAGAGTATGGATGTTAACTAAAAGGTAATATGCTTATATATTTTATAATATATAATATTTTATAATGTATTTTAATATATTTATCTCAATTGATCTCCCAGGTAGGCAATTTGAAATTTTATTATTGCCAATTAACTTAATAATAAGTTGAAGTCTCAGGAAGTTTGTTGATTTGAACAAGGTCAAACATTTTGGCTGAAGGTGACCTCCTGGCTGCCTTGTTGGTGAGGAGCCTCTCTGTCCTTAGACTGTCTCTCAAGCATCGGACACAGTCTGTTGTCATCGTGGTAACACCTGGCCGCTGGACTCAAGAATTCAGGGTCATGCCGCAACAAATCATTGGAACAGAATTTTAGCAGAATATGATTGTTCTTTTTCCATATTTTACAAATGAAAAAATTAAGGCTTAGAAAAATTAGACAATTCACTGTGAATGAGCACAATTTCTGTGAATGTTTCCTGTCACATAGTCATTGTCAGCCTAGTTTTCTGAAAGCAGCAAAAATCAGGAAAGACAAAGGAAGGGATGAGATAATCATTCCATTCTTCTTTTTGAAATCTGAGCCAGTTGTGACTGGAACTCGTAGTGATATCCCCAACGTGCACATCTGGTGATGCTGTACAATCCCCCCCAAAAGCCTGGCCAGATATAACTGGAAATGCAGATGCTTCCAGTCAGTGTTTCAGTTGGGTTTGGTCACTCTGCTCTTCTGGACTAGAATGGTGACAGCTGCTTGGAAATCCAAAGGCCACTCACTTCCTCAATTCTGAGACTGGTGGGAAGAAGCAAGCAGAAGCAGGCACTTGGCAGTAGCTTGCCTTCCAACGTGGGGATTCTCTGAAAGTATTTCAAGCGCAGAAGCTTTACAAGACTTCCTGGCTCAAGCTGCAGCACTTACAACATCAAAAGAAGAGACTGTCTGGTCCCATTCGGGCACGCAAGTTAGACCAGGCCCTAAGGCTGATCCTTAAAGAAATTAGTCTGGACATTCAAAAAGTCATATGGAAGGCACTCACATACCTTCATGGAAATAAAGCCTTTGACCTACAACACTATTTCTGGACCTCTTTATGCCCCAGGGTTATCCTGGCAATAGCGTTAATGTACATGGATGGATAGGACCCACAAAAAACAGCTGAGGAGATTACTCTTTTTTTAATCTTCCAGCAAGATCAGTGTCTCCTTTGCTGTGAATGAGAGAGAGACACCTGTGTCCCTGTGAAAGGTACAATAGTGACTATTGCCAAACCACAGATTTTGTTTAAAAGATTTCTTGTACTTTTTTTCGTTGGAAACAAAATCAAACTCCTCAATGAAGGAGAAGTGAACATTCTGAAACCTAGGAAGCCCAGCCAGCCACCTGCAAATATCCTGAGTTGGACCAGTAGAGTTATGAAAATAATTATAACTAACATTTATATAGCACTTGAAGGTTTGCAAGGTGCTTAACAAGGATATATGTGATCACTACCTCCCTGATCCTCAAAACAGTCCTGCAAAGGTGTTCTAGGGCCAGCTTGAGGGAGAGCAGATTGTTAAATTTTCAGTATGAACATTTATACCTTCAGCGCCTGCAAATGCTACAAATCAGGACTTGATTTCTTATTTTGTTGATTTTCCAGACTTTAGAAAGTATTGGAGAAAATGTTAGTGATGCCAATTTAAACTTAAAAGTGTGTCCTGCATACTTTTTTTTTCCTAGAGAACTGCTAGTTAAACATGTACCAGCATAGCCTTGTTTGTGAGGTAGGTATTGTTACTATCCCCACTAACAGATGAGAATCCTGAGAGTGAGGAAGGATAAGCCACTTGCCTAGGGCCCCACACAGTAAAGATTTGAGACAGGATTTGAATTCGAGTTTTCATGATTTCCATGTAGTTACAGAGAAATATGAACATATTCTAACTTCTTATGAGTAAATCATGATCTTTCCCAGTCATATTAATCATGTTATGAGTAAATCAAATCATGATAAAGTCATAGAATTCTGAAATGGGAGAGCTGGAGAGGACATTATGAGGCAGTGGAAAGAGGTGTAGGAGTCTGAAGACGGGTTCAAATTCAGTTGTTTTACTTCTTTCAAAATATATTTTTGTCATTTTGAATTTATGTAACTCCAAATAAAACGGGCACTTCCAAACACATTGTAAAACAGCATGATCTCTTAAAATTCAGTGGGGAATCTCAGGCAATGAAATCTTTAGCCTTGGTGACCCCATCTGGTATGCCTGAAGGCCCTAGCAGGAGCTACCACAGAGCAGAACAGCTGCCCTCCACACCTCCAACTCTGGCTCCAGGCTTTCCACAGCCCATCAGCCTCCTCATACCCCTTTCCCCTCTTTTCTCCTGGCAAGAGTACCCCCTTCCCCATTCACAGACCCTGTCAGAGAGATCTTTTAATCCAGTCCTTGGACCCCCTCTCCTCTCCCACTCTTGAGGGTTTGGTCAGCTCCAGGTTCCCTGCATTTAAAGTCAAAAGAACCTGAGTTCAAATCTTTCATCAAAACACTTGACCCATTGAGTGACCCTGGTAAAAATCATTCAACTTCTCTGTGCCTCAGTTTGCATAATATGTAGGGAGAGAATGGCACTTGATGGTCTCTAAGTTCCTTTTCAGCCCCAAATCTATGATCTTATGGACTTTCATTACGTCTGGGTAGAAGGGTGGGATGAAAAAGCCAGTACTCATTGAAAATGTCAGGTAAAGCGAAGGAAGAAGTTTTCTTTTGGGTTGTGATCACTTTTTGGTACGAGAAAAAAGCAAAGGGAGGGGATTGGCACAAGAGAGAGAGAGCAGATTTATTTTACTTGGCCCCAAAGGATAGGTCTAGAAACAAGATGTGGAAGTTGTCGAGAAACAGATTCCAATTTGATTTAAGGAAAACTTCCCATCAACTGAGAACCATACCAAAGCAGAATGGATGCTTCTGGGAAGTAGTGAGTTCCCCATCACCTAAGCCTTACTTAAAACTAGCCAATCAAGATTTTGCTCCGGGGCACTGAAAATTAGAGGGTGCTGCCAGCATGAACATTACTTTTTAGGGGTACAAGAAATTGAATATAGTACCTTGTTATAAGAATAATTACTTAAATATATATTTGCTGTAAGACTTTTTTTTCAGGTGGGGATAGGATAAGACAGAAAAAAAATAAATGCCTGTTCACTGCAAATTTTTTTAATTTTAAAGAATAGATGAAGAGTTGCCGCTAGCAAAATACTTCCTACTTCCAGGTGTCCCACCCAAGGTAAGCTCTACCTCAAGCATCGGTAAATCAGTCTCACTGTGTCTCCTTAGTCTCTCTCTTTGGACCTTGCTCCTGCACACACACACACACACACACACACAATTCCTTCCTCCTTTATAGGTTGCCTTAAACCCTGTGCAACTAAATTTATCAAAAACACAAAAACATCATCTGAAGGCACTTTTTGTGCTATTTATCCTGAACCTCTTTTATGAAGCTTCCCCACATATGAAAAAATGTTATGACACTGTCCCTCATGAGAGACCTTCACAGAGAAGCCAATGACCACTAGTGACGTATAACATAATAAAAGGCAAACCTGCTCAGACTCAACAACCTCTGAGATCTTTCCCAATTCTGAGGTTCTATGGGTTCCGATTCTTTCTTTTATTTTTTAAACATTTTTCACACTGAATTAATTTCAACTCATTTTTATACTGCCTACACTATTCCCAAACTATTTGATTTCATGTCTCATCATTCTTGTGGGTTTAATCAATTCCACAAAGGAAGAAACAAATGGTTACCATATGCAAAACCAAGTTTCAACAAGAGCTTGCAAATCATTAGAGTCGATCTGGGCTTTGGACTAGCAAGGCTTCTCAGCTGTGGATTCTGGACAGAATTAGAACTCTTTCTGAACTCAAGTAACCTTGAGCCAAAAGAAAAAAGGGAAAAAAGGAAGGTATTTAATAGAGAAAGTCAGGTTTAAAAAAGAGTGCCTTTGACTATCAGTTGAAAATTTGGGATCTTCAGACAGCAGTAGCAACAATCACTTGGTAAAATGATGTGTCCGAGTTACTTTACTCACATGACAGCATCTCCCAAGCTATGGGAACTGGCTCTGACATTTGCTAGCAGTGCCCATGGGCAGCTCACTCCCTCACTGTACTTCCTCAGGTGTGAAATGAAAATAATTATGCTGGAATCACTTGTCTCCCCAGGGGCTGTTGTGAGCAAGGCTTTGTTAACTTTAAAGTTAACTTTGGTTTTTATTACTTCAGTAGAGACACACGGGAAGATTTCTTGCTGAGGACTGACAAGTCTAAAAAAAAATCCCATTTTGGGCACTGACTCTTGTGTTTGGCATTCCAGAAGTCTACGGAGCATGGCTATGTTGGTTTCTGCTTGCCTGTGATTTTTAATGAATGCCGATGTAGAAAAAAAAAGAATTCCAATTTGGAAAGAATAATTTAGGTTTAGGCAGGGTAGGGAGGAAAACACAAAACATTCTTAACCATTTATGTTTAACAGATGAAGCCCTGGGAAAGCAGTTTGGTTAATGCTAGAAGAAAAGAATGCATTTGGATGAAGGAGAGGAAGGTTCCAAGGTTAAGTTCTGTGGGTTACTGAGAATCTTAAGGGGAGGGTCATGTCATTCATGGGCTGCTGAAAACAGCTGCTTGGACCTAACCTCACTCCAGGCAAATGGAGGCACTTGCCACAAGTATGAGAGAGTCCTTTGAAAACTATTAACTGCTATCTATACATACAAATTTTGGAGGTAGACCTGGACCTATAATTTCACTTTTGTAGAGTTTCCAGCGAGGAAAGTCCCTCCACCAATGTAGATGGGCACCTGTTCTGCAACAGTTAGGACGTGTCTGAGGTAGAACTTGAACCCAGGCCCTCCTGACTGCTAGGCCTGCTCTTCATCTGCCATGTCATACTGTCTGTTATATAACATATGGGGTTATTATTTGTCTTTGTAGGATTCTTGGGGTCAGCTAAAAAGTCAGCTAAATGAACCCTCTGAGAAAAGAAGGCATACCTGCCTGAAGAAGCATTCAAAATCAGGGCCAAAAGGGAGTCCCACTTTCCAATAAATATATCAGGATGAGGAGTAGGAATTTTAGGGATGATTAAGTAATGTTTAAAAGCATCGAGTACAGGAGGCGCACGTAGTAGGCAGAGTCAATAAGACAGACTGTCCCCAGAACATAGCACACTTGCTCACAGTCAGCTGGCTAGTCTAGAAGCATGTTCAGGCCAATGGGGATTGAAGAGTCCTATGGGGAGAACCCCAAGCCTGAGACCTCCTTGGACATTAGAAAGACTTTAGTCTCACTTTAACATGACTCTTGGAAAAATTCATCTTATCTGAATTCAACTGAGTGTTGAGTTTCTTGTATCAGAGCTCAAGAAATAGACACTATTCTTAGTCGGGCTCATTTGCTAAATACTTGGCAGCGGCTGTTAGCCATTCTAGGAATGACACTGATTTGGGCAGGGGCAGGTTGAAGCTTCAATTGGATGGATATCTCTTTTGGCACAGAAGGCCGTAAAGGCAAACTGTGGACCATAACCACTGACTTGACATCTCAAATAACCTTTTCTGCAGTTAAATCTCTGGGCTCAATTTGCTTCTAAGGCTCAGTAGTTTATTGACTAAAGTATGAGGGAGACCACTTCTCAAGTCAGATCTTGACCCACGTTTTAACTAGTTGAGTTCCCTACGCCTTCTTCTTTTTTCCAGCTAACCTTGACTGTGTGTGTGTTTGTGTGTCTGTGTGTATAAAGGTTGTATATCGATAAAAGATATATATATATATCCTATTGCAAAGAGGACCAAAAAAGAGAGATGGAAGCTGTTGGAAGGGATACTTTGTCAGGAGAGTAGGGATCCAGTTATTCGGCAAAGCAATTCGGAACTACGCTGTACAATCACTAAACTGGGCGAACCCTTTGCCCCAGCAAGGCCACTATTAAGCATACACCCATATGTGTGTGTGTGTATGTATATAAAACCTTTATATATGTATAACCTTTATATAAAACCTTTTATATATATATATACACATAACCTTTATATATGTATATAATCTTTATATATAAAACCTTTATATATATTACATGTAACATATATCTAAACATAGAAAACATTTATTTATTTATTTATCTATCTATTTATTCATTCATTCATTCATTCATTCATTCATTTATCACAGTACCGGGTGCTGTGCTAAGCACTTCATAGATATGATCTCCTTTGATACCACAACCCTTGGAGGCAGGTGCTATGATTATCACTGTTTTGCAGATGAGGAAGCTGAGGCAAACAAGGTTAAATGACTTGTTCAGGGTCACACAGTTGCAAGTGTCCATGGTCAGATTTGAACTCAGGTCTGGTTTTGACTCCAGACCCGGTGATGTACCTTCTATACCACCCGCTGCCTCAGATCAGGTGCCAACACTTCCAGGAAACCTTCTTTATCCCCTCCAGTAAAAGTCATCTCGCCTGGTTCAGATTTTCATAGGGCGTTCTCTCTAGATACCTAGTTCAGATGAGATCATGTAAACTGCACATTTCAAAGTACCCTGTAAATATATCAGTGAACATCACTGTTATCAGTCTCATTTTGTCCTGTTTTTTGACGGGGTTCAAGAAGAAATGGTCTTGAGACAAGTTGCTGTTATTCTTTTGTATTTAATATTGTATAAATTACCGCAGAGGTGGATAAAAATAACTGATTTTCATAGTTCAGTGAGTATTAAGGAGGTAAGCTTATGGTCCATGGAAAGAATTTTTAACCTGAGAACCACAGCCCATCCAGAGACCCAGGGACAGATTTTTAGGGGTCCATCTAACTGCTGTTTAGAGATCCTTAACTAAGGACCTAGATTATGAAAAACCCAGTCCGACCCAAACAACTGATGCAAGGAGTGTCCTCACAATTTTACATCTCAAGCAACTCATATGTCTTATCCGCAAACTGGCCCTACGTGGATTGATCTGTTATCATTTCCACGTTCCTTGATTGTTTGCAGACACTTGGAGGGAGCGACACACCTCTTTTTCAGAATTCAGGGAATTATACTTGGTCATTTCTTCCCCTCCCAACTTGGAAAGCCCCAGATCTTTCCTCCAATTAGAAATCAGATTACTGGATGTTTTTAATCTCCTTTTAATTAACTGGCCTTATTTAATTAATTTTTAATGTATAAAAGTCTGTCTCCCCCTGTACTCAGGGTCCAGGCCTAATCTGAGGAGGTCTGTTCTCACTTTGTCGGACAATTGCCGCACATTACTTAATAAATCTGTATTTTCAGAAGATCAAACCTTTGTGTCCTCAGTCATTTCATCTTTCATCCACCGCAGAATTTAGATAAGAAAATATAACTTCTTTATTTTTGCTAACCTCTCACAGAAATTTACTATTTCCTTCAATTAGGCACGTAAGACAACAAATCACAGTAGTATCTGACTTCACCAGACCGCCAAAGGGGTCCATGAAATACGAAAAGATTAACAACCCTTGTTCTATAGGCAATCTGAAAACATCCCTGGCACATCTCTAGCAACACACAGAACAACCGCAATGAGGTGGGCCTCATCCTGATCTTATACAACGTTAACCTTCCCTGTCAGCTCTTTTTATTTAAAAAAAATTACTCTTAACAACAACATTGTAAAGACAAAGAACTTTGAAAGACTTGAGAACTCTGAACAACGTAATGATCCCAGTTCCAGAGTACTGACAGTGAAGCAGGCAGACTCAAGACCAAGAATGAGATGTGCATTTTTAGCCATGACCAGTGCATGAATCTGTGCTCTTGCCTATGGAAATTTGTGGTTTACATGCCTGCCCTCAATGAGGGAGAGGGGGTGTCTGAGGCGGGAGGGAGAGGAAACACATGCTCGTCAATTTTTTAAAATGTACAAAATTGTACATTTCAAAAATGAAAGATTAGTAGTTGTATCATTCTTATTATATCATAGAATTATTCAAAGAGTTTTAGAAATGAGATTCATGGAGTGGATAAATATGTTATTATTTTTTTAAATGTTTTATATGCTTAAAGGCAGGACCCGGGTCTTTGTATCTTTCCACGGTGTCGTCATGGTCCTGAGAATATATAAGGGGCTCCACGAATACAAATATTCTGCAAATACTGGGGCTCTCATACCCATCCTATTGAAAAGAGGACCAAAAAAGAGAGATGGCAGCTGTTGGAAGGGATACTTTGTCAGGAGAGTAGGGATCCAGTTATTCGGCAAAGCAATTCGGAACTACGCTGTACAATCACTAAACTGGGCAAACCCTTTGACCCAGCAAGACCACTATTAACACCATTAAGCATACACCCCAAAGAAACTAAAGAAACAAGTACCATTAGTTAGCAAATTGATTGACTGATCAACCTTAAGTTTAATCTGCAGTCCTAAAATTGTCTCCATCTCTTTCCTAATTATTTCCTTGATTATTTCCAGTCAAGTAGTGAAGTGTTAAATACTCTGCGATTTGAACAGGTGTCCTTTTTAAGAATGTTTCCTTAAAAATCCTTACATTTTCTCATTTCTTCTCTGTATAACAACCCCTTTTGTTGAGAGAGCAGTTTACATATTTATAGCCTTCTAAGTTTTGAAAAGCACTTTCATGTATATTAGTCATGGCAGTAATATGAGATAAAGACTATTATCACACCCATTTTACAGATAGAGTTAACTGAGGTAGCAAAAGATTACAGGATTTAGCTAAGACTACAAAGCTAGAAAGTCTGACTCCAAATCCAGCACTCCTGGACTCTCTTCCTTGATGCTTTAGGTACTGGTAAGTAATGATACCTGCTCCCTTACTATAATTAATTCCTCTTTCCCTCCATTTTTTACTTGCTTATTCCTTCCTTCTACCCAGGGTGGGAGAGAAAGGTGGTTCATTCCGGATGAGAGCTTTACATTTTGCCTTCCATTCATAGCCACCTTGAGGTAGCAGTGTACCTTCAAATGTTTAACAACCAGCTTTAAAGAAACACAAGACATTCTTTTAAGCTTATTTCCATTACTAATGTTTTATCATCACTTTCTTAAGCCTAAATAATCAACAAAACAATAAATCAACCTCTGATTTGTACCATGTGCTGATTTCTGAGGTGTAAATATTCACACTGAAAATTTAATAATCAGTTTGAATGGAGATGCCTCCAGTATACTTCTGCCTTGAGGTAACCTGCTCGTCAACCTTCAATCTGTTTTTGGAATTCTTTTTCTGCAAGTGAACTAGGTACAGTCACTGATTCCCCTGTACTCCAAGCCTCTTCATTACCTTGTGTTCCCCAGGGTCACAAACACCTCCGAGTTAACCTGGTGCCTATTCCCTCTTGCTGATCATTTGCATAGTACAATTAGTTTAGACCTATCATTGCCACTTGATGCCTTCAGTAGCAACATTATCCCATTTCTCAACAGCTGGACTTCTTCACCAGTTAGCTTTCTGCCCCTGTGACCATACTCAAAGCCCATTTCCAATTCGTTTGACAAGTCACATTTCCTCAGATGCCAAAATGAACTCTTCACACAATACAAATGGATCATGTATCATCACTCTTTTTGGTCCATTAACTCGATAGTTTCCCAAGAGAAGAGGATAAGTGAGTCTGAGACAATATATTTTCCAAGGATATCCTTCCCATTCAATCAGTGGTAAGCCCCTAGAATTTCATGGTAAGGGAAGCAAGCTAATATGTGGTATTTCCTTTTGGTAAGTGACTTCCTTTATTTGGTTATTTGACTGGTAGAATATTAGAATTGCTAAAGATCTTAGAGATCGCTGGTGTCAACCACTCATTTTATAGATAAAGAAACAGATTCAGAGATAGGAAATGACTTGCCTAAAAGCCCACAACTGATGAGTTGCAGAACTGGGAGGTCTCCTGATTTCTAGGCTAGTGTCCTTTTGCCACAATCATGATGCTCTCAGTGAATAAGCCTTTCTCTTTTCCTCCCTCAGTCAAGGTCCCAGGCACAACAGCTTTTTCTCATCAGAGCCTCATTGCACAGAATGAGGGTGGGGACCGGGTAAGACAATGGCCCTGAGGTACACATAAGTAAAAGGCATAATCTTTAATTTGTTCCTTGCTTGATGCTGCCTCCCATCTGATACCATAGGAGACAAAGCATTCCCTTCTTACCTGCCAAATGATTTTCCCTACCTGAGACCACCCAGATCAGCAAAACTATGGCTTTCCAACTTCCTTTGGGCTCCCTTCTCCCTGCCCTACTCCATCCTGAAGAAAGTTGCCACTACCACCCATAACTTCATTTGGGAAGAGGGTAACCAGTCCATTTATCCTAACTTTTGGAATTCCTATGGAGGCATTGAGGCCTAGGATTAGAGTCAAGAAGATTCTAAGTTTGACCTCAAGTACTATTTTTGTGACCCTAGGTAAATCATTTTACTGCAATTTCCTCATCTGTTTTAAATATATGTGTGTGTGTGTGTGTGTGAATGTGTGTGTATTAAGGAGTAAAATGATCCTAGTACTTATAGGGTTTTTAATCAGATGAAATAATGTATATCAAGTGTTTGATGAATCTTAAAGCGTTCTATAAATATTAGCTATTATTATAGAAGAATAATGCTCTCATGCTAAAAAGAAACTACTTTTGAGATGGCAAGCCCCTCATTTTGCAAATGATCAAATGCCACATGATGGAAAATGTGGAGATTCCATAACTGTTTGCTTTCTCTAGTAGCAGTTAGGACATAAAATAAAGTTTTCTGAAGGCTAGAAAGGCTAAATGATTTGCTTCCTTCCCATACTTCCAGTACAAGTATTTTTAGATTCAGCCCTCATAAGCAAAAGTATGATTGGTCTATAAATCTAGCCCGCATCGCCAACAATAAAATATTAAATAAAAGAGTAGAAACATGTAAATCAGTGTGCACTCAGAAAGTCATGGCCTGAAAAAGTGAAATACCTAAGTTAATAAAATGTTTGCATATCACAGAATTATAAAATATAATCCATGGCATTATTACTACACTTTTAGTCAATTAGTACAGCCAGCCTTCAAATGAACTTCAATGTTAATAAAGATGATCAGACAGTTTGAATTTTTCCAATTTGGTAAAAATATCTTTCTGCAGGTTTTTAGAAGAGGCAAAGGGTGCTTGAGATAGAAGATGGTTTATTGTGTGTCCATTATTCTAGAAGAGGACCATGACATCATTAAAGTGATATCATGACTTGCAAGTAAATTGGATTTGAGTGAGGCAAAGCTGTGCAAAGGCACCAGCCTTACTCTTGCCTCCAGAGCCATGTTAAGTCCAGTGGTAAGATATAGATCAGGACAACTGGCCATGGCCCTGATGCAGTGGGAGACCTTGGCCTTTGCAAGCTAAGGTCTTTCCCGGGTCTGTTTGTCTCAAGCAACACCCATTCAGTGATTAAGGTTAAGTAAGAATGAGAACAAGAACAGCCTCTTTTACCTAGTCCAAAAAAAAGAAAAAAATCAATCTGGGAAGGAAAGAGCCTCAGGGTTTCTGGCCAAAAGAGAAACAATTGCTATTTACACTCACTCTGAACCATGAGAGTCCAAACAATGACCAAATGAGGTGAAAATAACATGCAAAGCCTAGTGAATAGCTCTGAGTTAAGACTGAGGCAAAAGCTCTTCTATGAAAGCCAGAAGTGGTGTGGAGAAAATAGGAGCTATGGATTCTACTACTGTTAGACAAAAAAAGTGGTTAGTTTTAATATTCTCAAGAGGAACAAGTCTCCATTTAAAAATTACTGGCTTCAGTGTATGTATGCATAAAAACAAAGAGAAGTGGAGAATAAGATTGCTTTCCATTTGTAGTCTTTGTATCTGGCATATATTCATATATTCATGCTGCCTCCACCATTAGAATGGGTGTTCCCTAAGATCAAGGACCATGTTTTTTTTTAACCTTTCCTTGTGTCCCCAGTGCCTAGCACAGGCCCTGATACATGATCCTTCTCTTCTCAATGTTCTCATCTATTTAGCTTTTCATGGTACCATTTTAAATTCCCTGAGAAGGCAGTCTATACTCGGTACCTCCAATTCCTTTCCTCTCAACCTCTTCTTGACTCTCTACAATCTGGCTTCCAATATCATCATTGAACTGCAAGATTACTGGTGACCTCTTAAGATACACTGTAATGTTAAAGGAATTTGAATATCTCCCCTTCCCCTTAACAGGCAGATAGAGCCCTGACCCAGAGATAATCAGGCTCTGGGAGTTTCCAACCAAATGCTGGGGCATGAGAATTTTCAAGCTCCTTGGCACTCAGCCAATCAGATGCCGAGGCTTTGTTATATATTCTGGGAAGTTGATGTTTTGCTTTGGGGGTTCACTCGTGACAAGGATCTTTTGATTTCTTGATCAAGACTCTGAGTAGCCCTATATTCAGAGCCCCCCAACTGCTTAGATGTCTGTGCTCCCTCAATCCGGTGATGTGTGTAAAGTGTATACCAACATTGCTTTACTCAGACAACTGGAGCCCTGTCTGTTGGTCTTTGTGCTAATTTCTCTGCTTGTGTTTTTTATTTATCTGTCTTTCTTGGATATTCACTTCTTGATTAAAATAAGATCATTAACCCCTTTAAAGCAGCCTTTCCTTTAGCAAGCACACCATCCTGGGTGTGCGAGGGTGCTTGCTAAAACACACACCCAATGGCCTTTTCTCAATCCCATCTTTCTTGACCTTTCTGCAGGTTTCAACACTGTCAGCCACCTTCTTCTCCTCGATATTGGGGGTACTTCTTCCTCCTGCTTCTCCTCCTGCCTGTCCAACCAGTTCTCATTTTTCTTTACTAGATCTTCAGTCACTCAGATTAATTATAAGTGTTCCATAGGGTTTGGTCCTGGGCCTTTTTCTCTGCTGCCTTTATACTGTTTCATTTGGTGCTTTCATCAACTCCCATAGATTCAATTATCATCTTTACATTGATGATTCTCAAATCTACTTCACTAGTCCTAGACTCTCTGTTGACTTCTAGTCTCCCACTTCAAAATGCCCATTAGATATCTCAAATGTCTCCTTAGTACTGAGATTTCCTATAGATATCTTAAATTCAACATGTCCCAAACTGAACTCATTATCTTTCCCTTTAACTCATCCCCCCTTCTAAACTTCCTTATCACTACTGAAGGCACTATCAGTCTCCTCTTACCCAGTCTCACAACCTATGTGTCATCCTTGACTCCTCATTCTCTCTCACACACACCCAATACAATCTGTTGCCAAAGCCTATTGATTTTACCTTCTTAACATCTCTCATATATGCCCCTTCTTTTTTAATAGTATTTTATGTTTTCCAATTACATATAAAGACCATTTTTCACATTCATTTTTCAATAAAATTTCAAGTTTCACATTTTTTCCCTCCCTCCTTCTCCTCTCTCTTCCTTAAAATGGTAAGCAATTTCATAGAGGTTATATATGCACAATCATGTAAAACATATTTTCATATTACTCATGTTAAGAAAGAAAAAACAGACTAAAAGAAAAAACTATGAAAAAACAAAGAAAGTGAAAATAGTATGTGCTTCAATTTGCATTCAGACCCCATCAGTTCTTTCTCTCGAGGTGGATGGCATTTTCCATCATGAGACTTTTGGAATTGTCTTGGATCACTGGATTGCTGAGAAGAGTTAAGTCAATCAGAGTTGTATACACCCCCTTCTCTCTGACAGACCTTAAACACCTCACTCTTGAATTATTATAATAGTGTATGGGTTGGTCTCCTTGTCACAAGCCTCTTCCCATTTGTAGTGGCAACCATACTGGCATACTCAGGTGGCTGCCAGGACAGGTTCTTAGATCTGCTTTACTAGGAAAGAGAGCTGTTTAAGGGTCAACAATCTTTTTAATTACATTCATTAGCTCAGGGGAGAAGTCAGCACCCTGAACTTCAGAGAAAGCACAGAGAAAATATAAGCAGAGAAATAAAGACCAACAGACAGGGCTCTGACTGCCTGAATCAAAGCAATATTGCTACACACTTTACATATATCCCTAGATCAAGAGAGCCTTAACATCTGAGCAGTTGGGGAGCTCTGAACACACAGCAATTCAGAATCTTGACCAGGAAATCCTAAAAACCATCTCATAAGCTGGCCCCCAAAGCAAAATACCAATTCACTATGTATATAAAAATATATATATATATATAGAGAGAGAGAGAGTATATATACATATATACACATATATATGTATGTATATCTGAGTGCTTAGTGCTGTGCTAAGCCCACAGGAGGCACATAGTAGGTACTCAAGGAATATTTATTGATTGACTATCTAATAAATGTTTGTTGACTGACAGAAAGAAACCATCCAATCATTGCAAAGGAGAGAAAACCCATTTGACTTGATTATCCAGGGAATTTCACAGAAAAGTGAGGATTTGACATTTTCAGCAGTCTTCTTTGTAATGCCTATCTGTTGGGGAGTGGTTGAACAAATGACAGTATATGAATTAATGAGAAACTGTGGGTAGATTTGTATGAACTGATGCAAAGTAAAGAAAGTAGAATGAGAAGAACCTTCACAAAGAACAGTATAAATTAAATGAATACAAAATGCTACTGACCTCCAATTAATTACAGTTTTCAGTCTTGGTCACAGAACACAGAGGATGAAACGTGCATCCTTCCTCTTACATAAAAGGAGAACATGAAGAATGTTGTATATGTTATTAAACTTGATGACTTCATTGGTTCGTTTTTGCTTTTTCTTCATTACAAGGAACGATTCCATTGCTGGGAGATTGTATATATTAGGAAACGAGTGTGGTGTGGAAAAAAAGGCATCAATAAAATTCTGAGGTTATTACATTTTTACAAATTCAAGAAAAGTAAGGATTTAAAATCAGAATAGATAATTGCATGTAGAATCATATTCTAAAAAAGTTTTGTTAAGTCCATGGACAAACCAACGGTCAGCGATAAAGAGAGTGCTGGCCCCTTAACACATTTGAGGTGCTCTAATCTCATTAATACAGTTTTTAGAATTTTCTCTGCACTGTCACAGGAGATCAGGCTGTCTCCATTCCCTTTCTGACCCACTCTGAAGAGTAAGCCCACCCCAGGGAAGGAACCTACCCTTAGTCTGGTTATTTTAGTGTGGGTAGGGAGGCCACTGGTTATCTGATGAACAGAGAAAGGTCCATCATTCTTCCTTAAAACTGAAACATTTTGAAGGTTTAAAAACGTGTCTCTATTCCTAAAAATAAACAAAAGCAGATTTTTTTGGAGCTAGCTACAGAAGACTGGGTGTGCCTGAATTTCCTTCACTGAGGGCTGAAGCATTCATTCTGTAGGCCTGAAACCAATTAGCTAATTTGGTGGACAGAACTAGTTGCTGTGACAGAAATGGGAACCAAATTTATTTTTCCAGACACGTTTTCTGCTAGTGATATCAAGGAACAAGTGATGTCGCCTTGGAAAAATTGAAGAGAGAAGCCCTCTTTAGCCATCATCTCTACTTTTTCTTTTGTTCAGAATTCTCCATTTTGGGGGTGGCTTACAGAATTTGCTTAGAGATGCAAGTCTCTGATCCTGCATACAAAGTCATGCCCCCTAGTGAGACACATAATCATTCTTCCCCCTAGCAAACTGTGATGCCCCAGGGAGGCCACTCAGCCATCGGTTCCCACGGGCAGCTACAGGCTTGAACAAATGAACCATAGGAAAACAAGATGTTTTCCATTATGACAGGCAATTGCAGAAAATCAGGAAGGAAAGAGAAATCTCAAATCCAGCATGCTCCTTGCCAGTTTCCATGAGACTCCTGACTATTTATTTCATGAAGAGCTTGTCATAAAAGGTCCAATCATTTTTGCCTTTTTGGGCTTCTCTGGAGACTTGCAGAGGAAAACCCAAAATGCCCAGTGGTATAAAGAAGAGGCAAAAGTACCTAATCATTTTTCTATTCCTATGTCCAGAAGGGGACTTAAGGCTTTTCTGGGAAATGTGTCAGCCCTAAAGAGACCAATTGGGCCTTAGTACTGTACTCAGACTTTCAAAACCATCACACACACACACAAACACACACAAACACACACACTCATTTATAGACCTCTGAAACTAGAGAATTTGTAAAGTTAAGGACCATGGAACTTTTCTTATGGATACATGGAGTTTCCTCATTGGATGATATTTCTTGGACATTCAACAGATAGATAACATTAATGGGTTTTAGGGAAGATTAGGGATATCCATGGCAGTGGCATCACATCTGGACAGCATAAATGAATCCTTTTCCTTAAATGGATGCAGATTTTATTGTTGTTGTTACTCAAGAGACTTTGCAGGTCTAGAGCAAAGTAGATAACAGGGAGCCAGGCCACCTCTGACTACTGAAACTCATTGCAGGACCAAGAGATCCAGCCTCCCAAATAAGAGTCAAGTATTTGACCTAATCAAGTAAATCACTTTCTCAAGAAGATCACCGACTGAAGAAAGATGGCTCCATGGGAGCTCCCCTTTCCTCCCAGAAGCCTGGATCATGACCTCAGCATTACCTTTGACTCTTTTCCCTCCCTCACCTTTCTAATCCAATTACTTACCAAAGTCCACTGAGTCCAGCACTGAAATATTTTTCACATCCATCCCCTCCTTTCCACTCCCATTTCTACTAACCTAGGTCAAGCACTCAGAACCTCTCACTTGGACTGTTGTAATAGCCTCCTCAATGGGCATTCAATGGTCTCCTTTTCCCACCCATCCTTTACCCCAGTGACAAGATAATCTTTCTGATACCCAGCTTTGATCTCTAAATCCCCTCAAGAGGCCCCCCCTTACCTCTAGGTAACACAAAATACAAATAGTGATTAAATATAAGTACAAATTAAACTACAAATTCCTTCACCTGGTATTTGAGGCCTTCCTCAGTGGGACTTCAACCACCCATTCTAAGGATGATTATACATGACCACCTCTTTGGGAATTCTATATCACAACCAAACTGGACTTCTTGCTCTTCCCTCAGCTTGCCCTGCCCTGTTCCATTTTGCACTGTTGCAAGGTCTTCTCCACATCCCAGAACAGTCACTTTTCCATTGAAATCCTTCTCTCTCTTTTCAGTGCACAGCTCAGATGTGACCTGCCCCTCAAAACCTTCTCTAGTCCACCAGCTTCAAATTTCTTCTTCATTTTGTCTGAATACCCCCTCTGCACTTATCAATCAACAAGCATTTATTAAGTGCCTACTTTGGGCCAGGTACTGTGGATATTTGAAAACCAGATCTGTGATTACACATAAAGAAAGAAATCCAAATAAGAAACCTCCCTCCAAAGTTTAGACCAGCACTCATTCCGCAGTTTAGTCCTAGAGTTGCCTCAGGCACTGAGATGCCTGGGAATGCTAGAACCAGCTCTCCCCCATCTCCATCCCAACGCCCAGGCCACAAAGGATGGTCCATTTTCAGCGTGAACAAATGCTACAAATCAGGGCTCAATTTATTTTGTTGTTGTCGATTGACTAGACTTAAGAAAGAGATAGAGAAAATGTTAATAAGCCAGATTAAATTTAAAAATATGCCCTGGGCACTTTTTTTCTCCTAGAGAATCAGCTGCTAAACATCTTACCAGCCAATCACTGACTGACAGGTTGTAACTTACCCAAATCCTAGTCAATCAGTCTAGGTTTTCCTGATTCCAAGGTCAGATCTCCTTCACTGTAACACGGCTACCTCAGTCCTGGAGAAACAAAGGCAAAACAAATCCAAACATTAATGAATAGAAATAAATTCAAAGTAGATCCAAGGCAAATAAGAAGGAATTGACAGGGGGAGACACTAGTAGGTTGGGGGGAGCAGGGACCCCAGCAGAGGGAAATCAGGAAAGGATGAGCTGAGCTTTGAAGGGAGCTAACAATTCTAAGAAATAAATGAAAAGGGAACGTATTCCAGGCATGAGGGACAGACAGCCTATAGAAAGGTATGGAACATTTGAGAACTAGAGAGGGCTGGAAGGGCATGAAGCTCAGAGCCAGATGGATGGGCCTTGGAATGCCAAAAAGAGGAGTTTATATTTGACAGGAGAGACAATAGGCTTGGAATTCTTTGAGGAGGGGAGTGATATGGTCAGACCTATGTTTTAATAATATCCCTTTGACTGCCGAATGGACTCATGTTGGGTCAGAAGATCAAACAGAAGGAGAAGCAAGAGATAAGGGTCAGAACAAGGAAGGGGGCTATGGGAGGATAGAGAGGGGAAGGGATGAGAGAAATGGGGAGGGGTTGATAGCATCCGTAAGAGGTGGCCTTGTGTTAGTCATCTGTATATGTTTTCTCCTTATTGGATTGTCATCGTTGACAGTGACAAGTAAAATCAGATTTATGTCTGCAAGGGACCTTAGAAGTCATCTCGCTACATTCCCTCCTTTAGCGTTGAGGTAAATGATTCCCAGTGAGGTTATATTCCTTGTCCAAGGTCAGTCAGGAAAAGCCGAATTGAAATCCAGCCTCAGACGCAAACTAGATCTGAGCCTCTGGGCAAATCATTTAACCTGTTTTCCTCAGTTTCTTCATCTGTAAAATAGGGATAATAATACCAACCTGGCAGGCTAAAATGAGCTATTTATACAGCATTTAACACAGCGCCTGGTATACCGTAGGTGCTCAATGCTTGTTTACTTTCCTCTTATCACAGGTAGTAAGTGAACTGTATCTTATTTCATATTTTTCTCCACTGTCTATCATGGTGTCTTGCACATAGTGACTCCTTAATAATTTTTTTGCTGAATTAAGTATATTTTGATATATTTTCCACATCCAACCTTGTTTCAAATCTTTTACGCTTTGTTGTTTTGAAGGGAGATGAGAGGGAGGGAGATTTCACATCATCAAATCTCAGAAACCTTTCTTGGCTATTTCACCCCTCAATTTACTGCTAACTATGTCCTGAATATAGCGGGGAATGGGGTCTTGGTGGATGATGACGTCCCTAAACTACAGGGAAAATCAGTCAATCAACAAGCATTTATTATGCTCTTAATATGTGCTCAGTGCCAGGGATACAGAGAAAGGCAGACAGTCCCTGGCCTCAAAGAGTTTTCATTCTAGTGGGAGAGACAAACACGAAAACAATTGGGTACATACAAGATATATATTGTTTGTCCATTTTCAAAGGTCACCCATGACAAGTTTTGACTCATGAGTGACCCGGATTTAAGTGAGGCAGAGCTGCACAAAGCCATCAGCCTCACTCCCTCTTCCAGAGTCTTTGAATTCCAGGGGCAGGATAAAATTTAAGACAACTGTCAATGGCCTGGGATCTGGTGGATGACCTTGGCATCCTTGATGTCTGACCAAGCTCTAAGCACTCCACAGCAACTCCTTCATCTACCTTCATGGCTGTCAGAACAAATTGTTCTCATCCACCCGTTCAACCTAGGGAAGTCTTCACATGTTTAGGGGTAGACATCCCCCTAACTCACCAAGAGATCTGAAGCCTGTGAATTCCCCTCAACCCGGTCTAGCCCATTTGCCAGAGTGGTTCTACCAGAGAGTGGCTGCTGTGCATACTACGGCTTCTTGGAACCCCAGGTGAGAGTTGGGTGGCAGGTGGACCCCAAAGGTAGATGAACTGCCCTAAAAAGGGCCCATCGGCCTTCACAGCAGAGGCTCTACTCCTGCTGGAATAACCCAT
Organism: Pseudocheirus occidentalis; assembly: GCA_028646575.1. NCBI lineage: Eukaryota > Metazoa > Chordata > Mammalia > Diprotodontia > Pseudocheiridae > Pseudocheirus > Pseudocheirus occidentalis. Next base: position 351,573,287 of record CM053594.1, read on the forward strand.
ATACTCCATACAAGATATATATACATAAAAGGTAAAGCATTAGCTGGTGGTGAGACCCAGAAAGGCCTCCAGAAAGTAGGTATTGAGCTGAGCCTTGAAAGGGAACTAGGGAGGCTAAGGGACAAAGAGAGTGCATAGGGGACAGCACAGGGATACAGGAGATGGAATGACTTGTGTGAGGAAGAGCATCGGGCCAATGAAATAAAATGTAAAATGTATAGAGGGGTGGGTAGGGAAGGGACAGGCTGTGAACAGCTTCAAATGACCAAAAGAAGACTTTATATTTGACCAGAGGAAACAGGGAAGTGGTGGAGTTTATTGAGTGGGGCCTGGGAAATATTACATGGTCAGACCTAAACTTAAAAAAAAAATCACTCTGGCAGCTTGACAAAGGATGGATCAGAGAGAGGAGAGACTTGAGACAGGAAGACCAACCAGAAGGGCTATTGCAATGGTCCAGGCAAGAGACAACGAGGTCCTGGACTAGCCTTGAGGCCAGGTGAGTGAACGAGAGTGGAAGAAGAATAACTCCTCTGGGCCTCAGTCTCCTCACCTGTACATGAGGGTGTTGGACCAGGTGACCTGTAAGATTCCTCCCAGCTCTAAATCTGTGATTTGGTGCTTAGTTAATAAAGAAGAATACTGTGAATGTTACCCTGGAAGAACATAACAACAGTAGCAAAATTCATTCTGATGCCAACACTAACACTTCACCCTTTCTCCTACCTCAGGATTCTGGGCAATTGGGGGGGTGGGTGAAGGGGGAGGCAGAAAAGGGGGAAAGAAAATGAATAAGGTAGAAGTCTAAGCATTATACAGCGCAAGGGCCAGACACAAGAGTGCCCTTCACCCTCTTTCACAACAAATTGGCCTTTTCCTCTTCCTCCTCCAAATGATCTTCAGCAATCAAGTCAAGAAGAAATCCAAATGCTGCCTTTCAGTTCTCCTCCTGCTCCTTCCTGTCTCCTGCCTGCTGTCCACTTCCCCCCGGGCATGTGGTGGGGCAGAGAAAAGAACGAGGCACATTTGTCTGGCAAAAGGTTGGGTGAGGACGCAGCTGGACCAACTGTCTAAAATGAAGTTTTAGGATTTTGTGGCTCCTTGTTTCTCCTGTGCCTCCTTTCCACAAAGATGAAAAGCTGACTCTACTCATGCTTCTGACTGATTCTCTATAAGGACATCCTGCTGGTTCCAAGAAACTCACATTGTAGATTTATGGCACAGAGGGTTTTTTTAAAAATACATTTTACAGGCCAAAAGGGGGGGAAAAAGAGACAGACTGAGCTATTTAGCTATGATATAACTACTTCTTCACTTAGAGTTAGCAAAGTTAATTTATTAGTTTTGTTAACTTAGAGTTAACAAAATCTCAGAAATCATGACAGAAGAGAAATACTGAGATCTCATAAATTCATAACCTATATAAATAAATACTAGGTTCATTTTTAAAGCCCTCAGGTCAAAGGTTTGAATCAGAAAAGAGATGAAATTTGTTTATTATTTTCACATGTACAGTAAACTAGAAAAATAAGGCCTCTTTGGAGAACCAGATGGGAGAAACTTTTCTTTTCATCCACCATAGTTTTGCTGGGAGCTAAGAAATTTGCAGTAACTGGAATCAGTTGGTGGTACAGCCTATACTTGCAAGGGAAATCAAGAAGCCTTGAGTAGGAGAGAAATGAGGGTCAAGGACCTTGCTTGAGAAGGAAGGAGAAAAATCAAGTAAGAAACAGAACAAAAAGAGAAGCCTGTGTAACCCAGGGTTGCCCTCTGTGTAGGAGGGACGTCTAATCCAAGAAGCCACCACAGTTGGTCCCACACCAAGCTTCCTTAAAAGACAATAAAACCATCTTTGAGATTTGATTGGTCAGAGGACTAAGGCTTTAGCCATTTGTAACTTCTTCATTGCCTAAGCTCCACTACAGAAATAGTCGGGATTCTTCAGGCTTGACAGACCTGTCACTGCTGCAAGAGTCAATACACCCTGTTGATGGGTGCTTCGTCCTAAGGGGATTGAGGAGGGACGGAAAAGCTATATCCAGCTGAATCAATGGTATATCCTCATTGAGTATCCCTTCCATGTCATTGACCATAAACTTAATTTTATTACTACATGTCATGCGGTTTACAAAATTTTTGTCCTGACACTGGATTTTGATGACTCTAGAAGTCAGAGTGAGGCTGATGACTTTGTGTGATTCTGCCTCACTTAAATCCAATTCAAGCAGAGTCATCTTCTAAAACGAAGGACAAGCAACAACCACATACGATTTACAAGTACCTTATTTTCTTCTAATTCTGAGCCTGAACCGCCAGACTAGCATCTGGTCAGTAAGTCGTCAGGTACAGTGACTCACTTAGATACACACCAAGATACTACATGGGGTTGGAGCTGTTTGTGGTCCTAGATGACTGGGAAGTTGCACCAGGGAAGCTAGGACCAATCATGTTCCTTGGGCAGCTTTGCTGGCTCAGGGTGGAGGGTGGGAGAAGGAAACTGAACCTAGGAAACTGAGGCCAATCAGGTCCCAATGACCTGTGCTCAAGACAGTGCTCAATTATCTTTACCTCTCTGCAGTATTTGTCACTGCCAACCACTCTTTCCTCCTGGATACTCTGTCTTCTTAGGAGTATTTTTAAGCTCTACCCTCTCTTCCTGTTATCTGTCTGATCACTCCTTAGTCTCATTTGCTGGATCTTCATCCATGTTATACCCACTACCTACAGGTCCTTCAGGGCCTCCATCCTGGGCTCTGTTATCTCATTTGTTGATTTTACCAGTTCCCATGATTTTAATTATTATCTCTCTGCAGGTAATTACAAGATGTATGCATGAATGTATGGCCCTGTGCATTCTATCTTGAGCTCCATTTCCATATCAACAAATGTCTATGAGATATTTTGAAAGGAACTTCAGTATCTTTCTATAATGGTAATGGTTACTTGAAGATCTTCCCTTTCCCCAACAGGCCAAATGTAATCACATGGAGCCTGTGGTGGGAGGAGTTTGCTGAAGGGTGGAACAGAACCCACAGGAAGTTGGCAGTCAGAGTAGCTAGAGAGGCAAGCAGACAGCTAGGCTTGTGAGTGTTTGTTTGGGAAAGGCTAAAGGATAGTGTGGTTCCCTGTCGTGCTATAGTGTATTAATTTCTTTGTTGCTATGATGGATTCTGTTTCCTGGTGTTGGGATTTTGCTTTCTGGTGTCTGAATAAATGTTTTGCCTCGGTGTTCTATATGGAAAGTCTGTTATATTTTGCAATTGAGAAAAATGCCAGCATATTCATAGTTGCCGTCACTGCTATGAATATTGCATTGGCACTACATTTTCCAACAAAATTTTATAACCAATAAGGTGATACATATGCACTTCTCAGGCTTTTTAAACATCAGCTGATAAGGATTTCTATCCCCTCCAGCAACCTGCGTGAGTAAACTGTCCTTCAAAGACAGGGCATCATAGTATTCATATGGCCCACTGAAAACTACATTCACTTCAAGGCTCTCTTTGGATCAACTTCTTTTCAAAGCCACTGCTCATAAACCCTATCCAATGCTCTCTTTTACTAGACCAAAAATAAATAACATGTTCATTCAGATCAAAAGGTATTTAGTACAATAAAATAACAACATGAATAACAAGGATTAATGAAACATCACATACACATACACACTCATATTCACAATCTCTTACAGATTCCCGTATCATTGACTGGAGAAGGAACACTGATTCTCAAACATCTCATGCTCCTAGAATTATATCCCAGAGGAACACCTCTCTGACTCTAAATCTGATGCTGGGTTGCTTCAACATTAAACTGCTGTCATCTGCTGCTTCTCCACTAAACTGACATCATCTGTTACTAGTAGGTTGCTTTTGTTCCCAGGAAGTATTTACAGCAATTTTGTGAGCCAAGTCCACAGATGTATTCAGCCAGCACAGCAAAAAAGTGTCTCCAATCAAGTTTATTTTTTAAAAAATTTCACTTCTCTGCAATTCCTACAGACCAGCTTTATATATGCTGGAATAAATTCCTTTTAACTACCATAATTCTCCCTGAAAGTTAGAACCATAACCATGAAAATGACATTGGAAATTTCCCACATAATTATAGTTCATAGCAATACCAGAAGAGCTGGTACTAAGGTGGCCATCTTTGCCCTACATTTTTACTGCTACAACCAGGTTGCCTTTTTCCTTACAACGCCACTTACAAGTTTGTTAGCAGGTATACTTAGCCTTTCTAAGAATTCAGTACCCAAAGAAGTTCAGTCACAAAGAAGGGAGAGGGAGATGAAGGCTAATCGTTTTTCAGGCTGTACATGCTTTTGTACAATATGTAGTGAAGCGCCTTGCCCAGAGTCCATATAAAATGAACTTCATAATATGGGGAAATACCTTTTTGTTATTGTTCAGTCAGTCTGACTCTTCATGACCCAATTTGGGGTTTTCTTGGCAAAGATACTGGCCATTTCTTTCTCCAGCTCATTTTACAAATGAGGAAACTGAGGTAAGCAGGGTTAAGTGACTTGCCCAGGGTCACACAGCTAGCAAGTCTCTGAGGCTGAATTTGAACTCAAGAAGATGAGTCTACCTGACTGCTGGCCTGGCACTCTATCCACTGCCCCACATAGCTGCCCTGGAGAACTACCTACTTTCTGAACATTAATTCTGCACCTTTTTCTTTGCATTTTCACTGTGCCCGTTGTTGATCCACACACTACCTCCTTTCTATAACCCCAATCATCCGTGATTTTGTATGAGAACAAGGAGGAGCAGATCAAAGTGAAGGTGTCTGTGTGCCCAGATATTACTTTTCTGAGTTACAGACATCTAAGTTTGAGGCATTATTGATGCCCGCTGTGGATTCCTCCCCTTTAGAGAGTGGTTTGAGTTAGCAAGACCCCTCGCATTTTCTGCTTTCCCTTTGAAAGATGCGAGTCTCCTTACACCCCCAGAAGCCATAAAAAGCCGCTCCTCCCCTCTCATCTCGAGGAAAGCAGTACCTAAGAATGGGACTGCCATGGCAACCAGCCGCCCCTCTTCTCAGCCCACTCTCATTATTACCAGGGATCCTTCCTCTCCCGAGGTCAGTTCGGAGTTGATTTCCTTGAAAACAAATCTGGCAGCTATTACCCAGCTGGAGGGTAAAATAGATGCAAAGTGGAAACAATCTGAGAAAGTCGGCAGGTCGTGAGGACCTCTCAGGGGGCGTTTAAATACAAAGTGAATTCAGCCAAGACGTTTTCTTTTTCACTTCGTATTAAAGGAAATACCCTTGTTTTAAAAAAATAAAGGGCCGTCCTGGAAATCAGACTCCATCTCGGAATGGAAGGCTCTTTGGAGAGAAGCAGGAGGGATTTTTAAAAGCGGGATGGAGCAACAGAGGAAATGTGGGAGCTAATCATGCTGTTATCACGCACTGCCTCTGATGCTTCTTTCTTCTGCGAGAACATTCTCCCCCAAAATTAACGTCGAGCACTGAGATAACTGCTCTCGTGCTGGAGCTCTTGGGGGAGGGGGTGTGGTTGAAGGAGCAAAGATTGTGTTTAGCTAGAGTGAAAAGAGTCTGAAGTCATGTAAAATGCTTTAACTCTACCACGGTCCTGTACATAACTACACTGGGATTTCAAGTCCCAAAGATGGAGTTTTGCTCAAGCTGATAGTGTGCGGCTAAAGGACTCTTAGAGGCAAATAAACATTTTTGGAGCGATGTTAAGGCTAGAATGTTTTTGGATGCAAACTTTGTCTTGCTTCTAAGAAATCTTGATAACACATAATCTTCATCCAAGAATATGTTCCGTTCAGGAAAACATCTTTTCTTTCTGGCTTTTATGCTATTCCCAACTATGAGCCTTTTAAATCAAATTATACTCATTCTAGACCCCTTGATTTGGTCCCCCCTGTGTAGCCAAGAGATGCTGTGACCTACAATCCCAATGACCTACATTGGCATGTTTTCTATCAATAATCTTAATGATAATGTTAGAGTAAGCATATATATATACATATATATGTGTGTGTGTGTGTGTGTATATATATATATATATATATATATATATATCCCCACTATTCTGTGGCCTCCTAGACTGTGTATTCACGTAATAGCTAAGCCATCATTGGTACCCTTAGGAAGTTGTTATGTGGTTTTTGTTCAATTGTTTCCAACTCTTCATTTTCCCATCTGGAATCTTCATGGTAAAGAAACCAGAGTGATTTATCATCTCCTTCTCCAGCTTATTTGAAATATGAGGAAACTGAGGCAAACAGGGTTGAGTGACTTGTCCAAGGTCACACTGCTAGTGTCTGAGAAAGAGCAGAGTTTTAAAATTATATTAGATTAATAAGGCTTTATTATGCCTTATTCATTATTCTATTCTGCATGTAGAGAACTTTTCATGTTGTTTCACAGAAAATACACAGGAAGCACTGGAGGTTTCAGACTCCAGTCCCTAACAGGTTCACTCTTGATCTGTTCAGACAGACAGCTTCAGAGGGGTTAATAATCAGTTTTATTCTAATCTAGTCTTCTCAAATGGGTGCTAGGAGAACCAGCTTCTACGGCATTCCCTAATCACCTCTCTCACAGGGACTGGAGAAAAGCAGGGGGCAACTACCCTTATGTGTCCTAAGGGTTAATTGAGACAGACACATCTTGTGCACTTCCCTAAATCCCCTCAAGCCTCAGTTGAGGCTGATTGAGGCACACACAGTTTCCCCTGTGGGTTTCCCATGATTTTTCCCCACTCACTAACCAGGGCCCACCTGCTGTATAGGACCACAGACAAAGAAGGCATCTTGCCAACATTAAGCTCACAGATTAACTTTAGCAATATCATCATTTTGCACAAGCATAGTAAATATTTTATTATGTCACCCCTTTTCTCACAGTACAACCTCAGTAGGACTGTCTGTATGATTTTGGGAACTACTATCTGAGATCCTGGGGGCTATTCTGGGAGTTCTTAAACACCTGGAAACTACACATTCACACAGTCATTGATCCTAAGAAACTAATTCAAAGAAAGACAACCAAATCCTTCTTACATACACATGTATGTTTGTATATATGTGTATACCTGTACATATTGTCCTGCCCTTTAAGATGTTAGCCCCTTGAGGGCAAAATCTACTCCACTTCTATCTTTCCATTACCAATAAGTAGCACAGTGCCTACCTATCGCATAGTAAACATTTACTAAATGTTTGTTGATTGATCACTTGCCTTTGATTGCACAAGCATACAGAGAGACAGAGAGACAGAGACAGAGACAGAGAGAGAGCAAGAGAGAGAGAGAAAGCAAGAGAGACAGACAGAGAGAGAAAGAGAAAGAGAGAGATGAGAGAGAGAGACAGAGACAGAGACAGAGACAGAGAGAGAGACAGAGAGAGATGAGAGGCAACATTGAAAAGATGAAGTCATACAACATTCTGTGCCCCAGGAAACTTTCTAAAACTGCAGAACAGCTGCTGACCTGATTTAGCAGAGAGAGAGATTCCAAGTTTTCCACACATTGAAATCACAGGCTCTACAACAATATCACACATACACACACACACACACACACGCTGTGAAGTAGTTAAATCTGGCCCCAGACACTTCCTGTGTGACTCTGGGCAAGTCACTGTACCTCTGTTTGCCTCAGTTTCCTTGTCTGTAAGACAGACTGTAAGTCTGGCTCCCAAGGTTGTGGTGAGGATCACCTGAGAGAGCATTTGTACAGTGCTCAGCACAGTAGGCAGTTAATAAATACCAGGTTTGATCATTTCTTTTATTATGTATCCTCCCCCCACCCCCATTCAGACACAATCCCTTCATGTCTTAGTATCCTCCATACGCTGCTATAGTTGAGAAGAAAATCATTCACCACTTCTCTGCTGGTGATTGAGTCTTTCTGCTTTGAGTGGCTTCCCCTTGGGCTCTTGGGTAGACTTTATCACTTGGCTCCAAGGCTTCCCCTTCCACCACTTTCTAAACTTTTCCAGCTTCTAAACCCCATCTTGAGATACGCAATGTCTCCAGATTTTCTTGAACCTTGAGCCTATTTGACCGAAGTCAGTCATACCCAATTCCTCAGTGTCTTTAGTCCACTTTGACCTATAACTGGAAACCCAGTGCTCCCCACCCTTTCTCTTACACACTCATTGCTTACCACACGTTCCAGATCACAAAACTGCATTTCAAAGGTTTATTTGCAAGAGAAGAGTATGCAAGATCACAAAAAAGGTACAAGAAGTTGGTGATTAGGAGTGCATATTAAAGAGGAAAAGGTGCTATGTGTACAAAACATATCCATAGTAAAAGCAAAGAATTAGAGACTAAGGGGTGCCCACCAATTGTGGGATGGATGAAAAAAATGATGGTTCATAAATAAAATGGAATACTATTTGAAATGATGAAAAGGACCATTTCAGAAAATCCTAGGAAGACTTCCAGGAACTGATGCAGAATGAAGGGAGCAACATCAGGAGAACAATTTATACCATGGTATCAGCGTCGTAAAAATGAACAGTTTTGAAAGATTCAACAACTCTGATCAGTGGAATGATTCCAAAGGACAGATGATGAAAAGAAATGCTATCCAAGCCCTGACAGAGACATGACAAATACACAGAATGAGACACACATTGTGTGGACCTCAATAACACAGAAAGTTGTTTATCTTGACTATATTTAATTATTATTTTAAAACAACTATGGGATGCTTAAAAATTATAAATTGCATATTAAAAAATACAACTAGCCAGAGAGACAAAGTGATACTTTAGCCTTCTGATGGCCTAGTTCAGTTTTTATGATTCTTTCTGGTCCATGAGCACATGTCATAACACTTTACTCCCTCTTGGCACCACAGATAAAATGACGGCTTCTTGCCCCTGCGCCCCAAACAATCTATAACAGACCCACGTCAGTTTAGTTTCACCCAGCTGGGGGTTCTGAATCACACTTATTGGTGCATCCTAAAACCCTCAGCTCAGTCAGTGGAGGAGAAAGCCCACCAACTGCATGGCAGATTTGGGGGTGTTCAAACCCAAATTTCTACATAATCACTGGTTAGTTACTTTCCCTCATTCCCCACCAAATGCATGTGTCTGAAAAACACAAAAGACAAGGGAAAGAGGGTGATATAACAAGAACACAGGATGTCTTGGCCAAGATGAATAGCAGCAGATCTAGCCTTTGTGCTTGAGGAGATGAATGGTAAAGAATATCTTTGACCACTGTTCAGAAATATCAACCTATATCCCACCAGTATAGCTTAATTCATGTGGTCTTTGAGATTTGAAGGTTTGGGGGTTACCTAAGCCTCTTATTAAGAAGTAAAAAAAAATTCCAGAAAATGACCTTTTCCAAGCAAATCTTTTATTAAGAATTGCCAGGATTATTGAGACTGAGGCATGGACTAGATTTGCATATGGGGCACAGCCAGAAACAGGAAAGGAGGCTTGACAATCGGAGGTACCCAACAAATGTCTCCATTTCATAATCTTGCTCTAAGTCTGGCCTTGAATAGCAGGTCCAATGTCAATAGGCTAAGAAAGGCCTCGGCAGAATGAATGCTCTGTTATACTCTGGAATCATCTTCTCTGAGTATGTTGATGGGGATCTCAGGGCTTTATTTTAAACAGATTTTGAGAAGACAGAAATAGTCCCCATTCTCTACATGGCTTCCTCCTTTTTGGTATGTGCTCCCTTTGGGGGGTTCTTTAAACATACGTAGTGGAAATGTTTGAACCTGTGTTCAAATTCCAGCTGTTCCCTTTCATGGCCATTCAGTCTTGGACAAATCACTTCACCTGAGTTTTCTAATCTATAAAAATGAAGAGGCTGGACTCTCAAGTCCCCTCTAACTTGAGATTGGTAATGGTGTGCTTGCTCTCTGTGGCTTCAAAGCAAGCTCTGGACCACACGGTCTCTTCTAGGAGGAGCTTCCTGCAAGGCTCAGAGGACATCTCTGGAGACCAACAGATAGATTGATTCGCAGAACAACCGAGGAATCTGCTTTTCCTTTCTCTTCTCTTCCTTTCTCTTCTCATCTTTTTCCTTTTAAATCTAGTCATCCTGAGAAAACCTTTAACTAATTTGCAAGTAAAATGACACAAAGCAGCAGAAACAATCCCCACAGGCTGTGAGAGCCAAGGAAGAGAAGAGCCGTTATACATAGATGTTGCAGATGTGTGGGCTTCTCAGGTCATGGCAGTCATGCCCATGGTTCCTCAACGGCTCCTTCTCTTCCGTGGTCACCTCGAGGTCTTTCATGGGCACAAAGTAGGCAGGCGATGCTTTGCGGTCATAGTGTCTGTCGAGGGACTTCAGGTGGATGAGCATGTGTAGGGCATAAGCCAGCACCAGCAGCAGGATCAGGGACATAGCCAGGCCCATCAGAATGGCTGGGGAGAAGAAGGAGGCACAGTCCCTGGCATGAGAAAACTGGCCCTCCTTAACATGAAAACCTTGAATCTGTCAGGAGAAATAAAAGTGCTCTATTGAAACCCTCTGTTCCTCTAACAAGACCAACTTCAGTTTTAGGCTCATATTTTAGTGAAGGCTGTAAGCATTAGCATGAGGCTGGCTGGTAACAGTCATTGGTGTCAGGAGAGGCAGTGGTTTTTTTTTGGGGGGGGGTTGCTTTTTGGAGGTGGAAGGCAGGGCAATTGGGGTTAAGTGACTTGCCAAAGGTCACACAGCTAGTTTTTGTGTTAAGTGTCTGAGGCTGGATTTGCACTTAGGCCCTTCTGACTCTAGGCACAGAACTCTATCGACTGTGACCCAGCTGTTAGAGTAGACAAAACCTTCAATTTCCCTCTGTTGCTCTCAAATTTAAAAAAAATGTCCAAGATAAAGAGGAGCAGGGAGGAGTGGGGTGAGAGGGGTAGATCTTAAACCGTCCTCATGAAAGGCAGAAGCTGGAGTGAGCTCCACTAAGTTGTAAAGCAGTATGACAACTTGGATAAATATAGTTAGCCCTTTTCCTAAATAAAGACCATCTGCCGCTCTCAAGCTTTGGTGGTAAAAGGAAACTCCTTTGCCCCTTGTGCCATTGCCCAAATGCTGCTGAAAAGTTCTCGGGGGTATTTTTGGCCACATTCCCCACCACCTTCCTGACTGTCACTTCCAAGAGATGGCCACCGAGTTCCTCAGCCCACAGAAGGACTTCTTATCTTCCCTTCCACATGTACAGAGGGGCCTCTCTCCCCAGAAGGAAAGGAAATGCTTGTCCAACAAGTGCCCTGCCCAGAACGGGCCTCTTCACTCCAGGATGTGACAGTCACCGGACTTCAGATCACAGCCCCAGTTTGTCTCCTCTCTGGCTGATTGGCATTCCTAACTGATAACTATGTAGTGCCTGAATGGAAAACTGATGTCTTTAAAGCATGACCTTTAAAAGTGGAATGGGGGAGGGGGGAAGAGGAGGAGGCAAGCGGGAGATAGGAGGGGGGAAGGGAAAGAGAAAAGGTCAATCCTATATCTCCTTTCTTTCATTTATCAGACACTAAGGGCAAAATTATAAACTGTTTTTAAAGTTGTAGAGCGGATTGTCTTCTATCCCTTATCCAAAGCACTAGATTTTCAGATGGCTTAATTGATCTCAACATGCAGTGGGCAATCAATGGAAGCATTGTCATTTTGAGTCCAAAATATTACCTGGAAATCAATAAAAGTGACTTCCCAAAGCCTTGAGATGTCATTTGTGGAGCTGGGCACCAAAAGCGCATCATATCTCTGCAGGCTGCTGACATGCTGGCAGTGATAGGAATACTGTGAGGGAGCATGAATTCGAGTTGCCTTAAAAGTTGCTTGGATTGAATTATTATAAAGAATCTGAACTCTATGTAAACTGAACCAGCTCTGAACAGACAATCTGTTATAGTTGATCAAGATGAATCTGAAAAGAATTTCAAAACCAGGCATTAACAAAGAAGCACAAGGTTTAAATTTTGTCTCATTGTCTTTTAGGGACAGAACAAGGGCGCCCTCTCTTGTCATGTGTAAGGACTGACTTTGTAGATTTTAGACCTGGGCTCTGAAGCAATCCCTAAAATGGTCCTTTGGAAATGGAGGAGAGAGAAAAAGAGAGAGATGGAGAACAAGAAGAGGAGGAAGAGAAGGAAAAGAAAGAGGGAGGAGAGAGAGAAGGGAAAGGGGGAGAGGAAAGGAAAACAGAAAGAGGAGGAGAGGAGAGAAAGGGAGAGAAGGGGAGGTGGAGAGAGAAAGAGAAGGGGAGATGGAAAGAGAGAGACAGAAAGGGAGAAGAAAAAGAAGAAATGATGAAGGAGAGGGAGAGAAAGAAAATGAGAGAGTGAGAGAGTATGAAAGAACTCAAGGGGACTGAAAAATGATGTAATTTTTTTAAAAATCAAGATGTCATGTAGATGAGAAAAACCACCATTCACATATAAAAATGAACCTGTATGTTTGGCCCTAGGAAGTAGGGACCTTCTTTGCATGTGGTATAGCTTTGAAAATCACTAATATTTAGCACATCTACTGGCTTTCCCCCCTCCTATCTCCCACTTGCCTCCTCCTCTTCCCCCCTCCCCCATTCCACTTTTAAAGGTCATGCTTTAATCCAGTTATTTTCAAGATAAAAGCACCAAACTCAGCTTTATGAATTGCTCATTTTTCATCCAATAAATCTTTGTGATCTAGAATCCAGACCTGCTATGCCAGAACTACAGGAGATCCTCCTGGTGACAGGCTAATATTTGAAAAGGGTAAAATGAAAAAGTTCTTTTCTAGAATCAAAGGATAATGTATCTGGAAATGACCCTGAAGATCAGCTAGCACTGTTTTATCATTTTTTTTATAATTTACGTTAATTTTTTATAATTTACTCTTTTATAATTTATATAATTATAGTTTTATAATTTACTTATTTTCACCTCAGATATTAGCTATGTGCCTCTCTGGGCAAGTCATTTAACCACAATTACTTCAAAAAAAAGTCCTTGGGGAAAAATTATTATTATTATTATTTACTTATTCCCAGCATAAAACCTCTCCAAATTAGTTGTTGTCTTTATAACAACAACCACCGCTTATAATCCGCCAACAGTGGCCACACTGAGATCCTTGGCATCCCCAACTATACTTTTAATTAACCATCTTCTCTAAGTGTATGCCCATGTTGGGCCTGCCGTCCCCCACCAGCCCTCTACTCTCCATCTACATGTAGTATTTACCTGCAGATAAAGGCCTGTTCTTCCATAGCCACTTTCCACTATCACTATCATTGTGCCTTCTAGGGCTCAGTGATCAGTGCCAGATAGAACAATTCACATAGCCACAGCATCCACCCTCCAGCACCTATTAGCCTGAGGTTAAAGGTTATCATTGGCGTGCCTGGGTCACTGTGAGTTGGTGATGATGACAAAAGGTATAAATGTGTGTATCAGGAATTAATGTACGTGGCTCCACCGCTGGAGGATCCCATGGGGTAGTTAGAGTCTTCTCTGTAATGAAGTATGTGTAACTTTTCTTGTGCCTTTCTCCTTTAAAGTACTGCTAACGAAAAAGAGGTTAAAAAATTTATATATTTTTAACCTAAAACATACCTGATGTCAAGTCCTTTTAGACCGTCAATATCACCAAATTTCAGGGAAAGCCTGGGGAGAAGAATTAAAACACAATAAGCATTACATTGAAATAATAAAAGAACTCTAAATGGGAAAGGAGGAGGCTTGAAAAGCACAAGGTAAGATGATTATATTTAAAACAAAGCAAGGTAGCCCTGGCCTGGGACAGTGGCTAAATGCTGCTTGGCTTGGTACTAGAAAGAGAAGATACAATAGGATTGGTCTTCAGTTTGTCCAACTGAAAAAAACAATCAGATTAGTCTGAGTCCCGTTAATTTGAGAGTAAGACTGACCTGAAGTTTATTTTGGCTGCTTACCTAGGGGGAAAATATTTCTTAAGAAAATTAATGTTACCAAGATGATTAAGGTCGTATTGCACCTCCTTAAGGGATCAAATGGTTTTCCCAACCCATCTATGGACTGCTAATACGCCAATCGCTGTATCTTGGGGAGTGACTGGGGTGTTGGCAACGTGGAAGTGAATGAACAAGAAAGGAAGTGGAAAAGCAGACATGAGAATAGGGGAAGGGAAAGGAATAAGCATTTCTTTGGGGCTTTTTGCTTTTTTTTTTTTTTGCTTTTGCTTTTTGGAGGAGGGAAGGCTGGGCAATTGGGGTTAAGTGACTTGCCCAAGGTCACACGGTCAGTAAGTGTTAAGTGTCTGAGGTCGGATTTGAACTCAGGTTCTCCTGACTCCAGGGCTGGTACTCTATTCACTGCACCACCTGGCCACCCCAGGAATAAGCATTTCTTAAGCACTAAGTGCAAGGCACTTATGCCAAGCACTAAGCAAATATCATTTCCTTTGGTCCTCGCAACAACCCACAATATTATCATCCCCATTTTGCAGGTGAGGAAACTGAGGAAGGCAGAAGTTAAGTGACTAACCCAGGGTCACACAGCTAGGAAGTGTCTGAGGCTAGATTTGAATTCAGGACTTCCTGACTTCAGGTCTAAGACACCTGTATCACCTTTGGACTTCAAGTAGCACAAATGAAAACGGGAGTGGACCAAGCAAATACCTAAAAGACCCCAACAGACACTGGGGAGCTAAGTCCCAGATCAGAGAACCACAGGAAATAGATCAGACTAGCCCATGATGACCCAAGGCCAAGGTGGAATTCCTGGGAAAGAAATTCTAAGAGGACTTTATGCTGCACCCTAAGTCTTTACCTCTGGGCCTCATGACTTGTGAAAGGACTGTCTCCTCCTTCTCTTACCCCTCTGCTAGAGAAACAGATAGGAAAGCAGAACAAGATTCTAATTATTGGGAATTATATCCCTTTTCATATGGGTGCAGAAAATGTAGCATTATTTGATTCCTTTCCCTGGTATTTATGTTGTTTCATTGCTTGATTAAATGCTTTTGCTAATGGATTTGTGTGGGAGCAGCTAAGAGTCACCATAGTGCAGAGAGTGCCAGACCTGAAGTCAGAAAGACTTCCCTTCCTGAGTTCAAATCCAACCCCAGACATTTACTAACTGTGTGACCCTGGGCAAGTCATTTAACCCTGCTTACCTCAGTTTCCTCATCCATCAAATGAGCTGGAGAAGGAAATGGCAAACCACCACAGTATCTTTGCCAAGAAAAAGCCAAATGAGGTCATGAGGAGTCAGATGCAAGTAAAGATGACTGAACAGCAAAAATGGATGTGTGTCTGTTTGGGGTTACTCAGAGAGAATGAATTGATAGTGTGCTCGGGCAGTGATTAAATAGTTGATTTTCCCCCATAGAACCACAATAAACCTGGGAAAATTGAGGGTTATTAGAATTCCATCTATTTACAAAAGTTAAGTTTATAAAAGGACTTCTATTTGGAACACTTGTTCCTTCAAAGCAAATCAACATGTATAACCAAAAGCAATTTAATTCGACATCCACTTAATTGAGCACTCACTATGAGCAGAGCACCACTATAGAAAATACGAAATTTGGATAAAAGGCAGATCCTAACTCCACTCAGTTACACTGAGTCTAGTCAAAGTTTCTTTTCAAAACTTCACAATCCAAATGCTTCATATATTCAAAGTGCCTCCCCCTTATTCTCCCAAATTTTTGAAGCTCTACTAGTGTTATAATGTGGAAATTTTTCACCAATGGAGATCCAGGAATATTTATGGGGCACATGCCCCTTATGCCCCAACTCAGCAGTTCATGGAATGGGGTTTCAGCTTAGGACTCAACTATTTAAAAAACTACCCAATTTTTTTGATTCACTAACGCCAAGAAAAATCCAGTCTCAGTGTGAATACTGGCAGACTCCCTGTACTCCCCCATTTACTAGGACAGCTGATTAGATTTCATGTTCTTGAGAGTCAAATAGCATTTATCATTAGACACCAAGAAGAGAGGATTATGAATTTAGAGACAGAAGGGACCTTACGGATCATTTCGTCAAATCCTCAATTTACGAAGGAGAAAACTGAGTTCCCAAGAGATTGAATGGCAGGTCCAATGTCACAGAGGTGTCAAGTGGTAGAGTAAGGATTCAAACCTAGGTCTATACACCAAGACTCCAAAGTCAACATTCTTTCCATTGTACTATGCTTGGATGCAAGCTAGCAAGCCAGCTCCATGTTAATAAACATATGGCCCGCTTTAAGGATTTTACATCTAGAAGCAGTGGACCAGAATAATTTGAAAATTCTAGCTCCCCTACTTTCTAAAGTATGTCTGACCCCTCTGCCAAGCCGCCCTTCGAGCCAGTTTCTGTCTGTTCTAGGATCCTGCCGCCTAAGCATGAAATTCTCCCAGATGCCTCGCCTATGCTGTGTTTGGTATGCTGCCCTCACTTTTTCAAAGAAGATTCCCTTTGTGACTCTTTCTGCCAACAGTTATTCTCTCCCCAAACTTTTTGTTAGCAAGAGCAAAATGTGGTCATTTTTTAAAAAGCCACACTTTTTTTTTTTACCTTACACGGTTATATTTGCTTGGATTTGTTCCTTCACCCTGATGACTCTTAAAGAAATGAGGTTCTGAGTCACTTTCTTACCAACAATGGTAGCAGCAAGTCACTACAAAGAATCTGGACAATCAGTGGTGTTGGACTCAAGCCTTCCTTGGAATCTCAGTATCTGACCTTGGAGAGCTTGACTCCTCTGGGAGTCTCCTGGTGTCACTGCCTTCTGCTTCTCAGTGAAGTTTCTACTGGTACTTACAGTGCTGGGGAAAGAGGAGCTTTCTTGAGTGGTTCCATGGAAGATGGGAATTCAAATGGCACCCAAGCAACTAGACTCAATGTCACATACTAAAGTTTGTCTGACAGTATCCTCTGCAGGAATGATAGGATTAAAGTCAGATTTTAGTTTATACAGCCCAGGACTTCAATGGATCTGGGAGCTCATCAAAGGCATAACAGAATGAGCCCAGGATTTCAAGCCTAACTCTAAATCTCAGGCCAGGATTTATTAGTTTCATGTCATGTGATAAAGTAGAACACCTAGCCTAGAACCAGCTATACCCAAGTTCAAATTCAGTTTCAGGCAAACTTCTTGGCTGTGTGACTCTGGGCAAGTCACTTAGCCTGTCTGAGGTTGCTCAAATGTAAATGGAAATAATTACAGTATCTACTTCTCAGGATTATTGCGAGAATCAAATGGAAGAACATTTGTAAGCCTGACATACAGGAGACACTTAATAAATGCTTGATCCCTTCCCCCTTAACCTCTCACAGTCTTAGTTCCATCACTTGCATAATGGAGATCATCATGCTTGTACGTACCTATCTCATTGAATTGTTATGAGGAAAGAGCTTTGCCAACCTTAAAACACTATGTAAAGGTGATTATTTTTCACTCCAGGGGCACAGATCACAGCTCATCCCTGCCTCCTAACGCACAATGATGCTTGCTTATGACCTTCCATAACATTTCATCAGCTCAGCTCACTATTAAGTTAGAAGGTATAGAATTAATCAGATTTTTATAAGCTACTTTTCTTTTCAAGGCTGTATTTGGACAAAGTAAAAACAAGAGATCCTACTAAATGTTCTGGGGGACTCTCCTCTGATTAGTTTAACATTTTGTAGGCACAAAGTCCACCTGTCACCCATGACCAGCCTCCTTCCTCACAAAATCATACACTCCCTGGATGGCATCCTTCACTTTTTGCATGTAAGTCTTTATTGGTGAAATGCTGCAACCTTCTCTTGCCTACAATGTGTCTCTATATTGCCCTTTGATCATCTACTATTTTAATTCTTCACAGGTTGAACTGTTCTATGAATTGCAGTCAAATTGTGTCTCTGGAAGAGTAAAAGCACCCAAATAATGATGTGTGTGTGTGTGTGTGTGTGTGTGTGTGTGTGTGAAAGAACAGCTTGTGATCACTGGACCTGAAGCACAATTTCTCAGATTCAAACACAATATTCCTCCTATTCTATTAAGATTATAGCTCATAATCCCAGAGAATCAAGTAAAAACTCTTTGAAATAATAAATAACTTTAGCAAAGTTGCAGAATATGAAATAAACCTACATAAATCCTTGGCATTCCAAAAAAAAAAGACCAACAGCAAGAGATAGGAAGAGAAATTCCATTTAAAGTTACTAAAGACATTATAAAATATTTGGGAGTTTACCTGCCAAGGAACCCAGGAACTCTATGAACACAATTACAAAACACTTTTCACACAAATAAAGTCAGATCTAAATAATTAGAAAAAAACAGTTGTTTGTGAGGAGGCTGAGTTTATATAATAAAAATGACAATTTAATTTAAATTAATTTACTTATTTAGTGAAATACCCCTCAAACGACCAAAAAATTATTTTGTAGAGCTAGAAAAAAATAACAAAATTCATCTGGAAGAACAAAAGGTCCAGAATATCAAGGGAATTAATGAAAAGAAATGCTGGGGAAGGCAGCCCAGCCATACCAGATCTTAAACTGTCTTATAAAGGAGCAATCATCAAAACTATTTGGTTTTGTGGTGAATCAGTGGAATAGGTTAGGTACAAAAAACAAGTAGTCAATGACTATAGTAATCTACTGTTTGATAAACCCAAAATCTCCAGCTTCTGAGATAAGAACTCAGAATTTCATAAAAACTGCTGGGAAAACTTGAAAACAGTATGGCAGAAAACGGGCATAGACCAATAACTTACACCATATACCAAAATAAAGTCAAAATCAAAATAGGTTCATGATTTAGATATAAAGGTTGATACTATCAGCAATTTGGGAAAGCAAGGAATAGTTTACCCATCAGATTTATGGAGAAGAGAAGAATTTATGATCAAACAAGAGACAGAGAGTGCCATGAAATGCAAAATGGATCATTTTGATTATATTAAATTGAGAAGTTTTTGTACAAATAAAGCCAATTCAACCAAGATTAGGAGGGAAGCAGAAAACTGGGAAAGAATTTTTACAACCAGGTCTTTTTCCCTCCTTGTTTCATCTATAAAACTCTAGGAATAACAGCTAGGAGTTCTACAGCTCTCTAAGGTTTGCAAAGCACTTAATATCGTTTAATTCACAACAATCCTGAGAAATAAGCATTTATTATTATAGACATTTTAAAGATGAGGAAAGTAAGGTAGCTAGTCTAAGGTCAGGCAGCTAGCAAATGCCTCAGGTTAGATTTGAACACAGATCTTCCTAACCTCAGGTCCACCATTCCATCCAGTTGAGATTCCCATCAAATTTTCTACATATTCATTTTTCCCTCCACTACTCTTCCCTCTTTTGTGAGGCAATATTGCTCATGATCTTCCACTGTCCCTCATCATAGCATCGTGCTAATGTCAGATCTTCCCTGGAGGACTGTGGGTGCCACAGTTTAGAGACATTGATAAACTGGAAAGCTACATAGATGGTGAAAGACCCTGAACCCTACATGAGGTTGTCTAACTGGGTTTGTGTAGCCTGGAGAAAAGAAATCTCAGATGGCCATGACACACCAATATTCACGTATTCTGAAAAGCTGTCATATGCAAGAAGGATTAGATTTTATCTCCTTGGTCCCAGAAGGCAGAACCAGGACCAATGTGAGGAAGTTACAAAGAGGTCGACTGAGGCTTGATTTTAGGAAAAACTTCCCAATAACTAAAGCTTTCCGAAACTGAGTTACTATTTACTAGCTCCCAATTCCCTGGATGTCTTCAAGCAGAAGCTGGACGGGCCCTTATTGGGAGTGTTATAGTGGAATTTCCAGATGGTTGCTGACTGAGGTCCCTTCCAGTTCTCCAGCTCTCTAATTATATGAGTTTATGGACTATAATTGGCATTGCTCTTGGTTTCTCGGTTTCTCTGTGTAGCAAGGACCCAGACTTACTGGTGATGTGATTTGGAGCTTCTTTGCATCTCTTCATTGTGGCAATTGTTTTATATTGATTAAACTTGTATGGAAAAGGTATGATAATCTAACATCTGCCCATATTATTAACATAAGCAACAATAATAAGAATGCAACATTATATATGTATCTGCCACTACTATATTGCTTCACTGCTTCATTGTTTGTCGGTAACTCTGGATTTTTGTAGGTAATGCCAAGAGATCACAAAGTCTGACCAGTCCTATGAAACTGGAAATCTTCCAAATATGGGCTGTATGTCTGTCATGTTGGATCCAGACTAGCTGAATTCAGAGAGGCTTAGTACCAGCTTGGCAACTGGGAGACAAATTTTCCAACCATAGTAACTTTCAAAGAACATGTAGCCAAATGGTTGTGGGATTATTATCTTGCTGTGGTGAAGGGAGTATTGACACCAATGAAACCATGACTCCTTGAAATATTGAAATAAATGAATGTGTAGAGCACGTAACTATAGAATCGATGAGCACCTTCTCATGCCTTAACTCATTTGATTCCTACAAACGTTCTATAAAGTAGGCAGGGTGGTATTGTTGATTGTTACTGTTCCCAGTTTGCATATGACAAACAAATTAGGATCAGAGAGTTGAAGTATCATGTTTAAATAAGGTCACCCAGCTGAGGAACAGAATCAAGACCAAAAGTCAGGTCTTCCGATACCTAGTCAAGAGCTCTTTTGATTTGAAGACATCAGTGGTTTTGGAGGACTCAGAAGACACCACTCCTGCCCTCCTCAAGGAGAAAGAGGTCTGGTCCCTTTCAAAATGAGCCAGAAGGGCAGGAGAATGAATAACTGTCCTGCCTATTTGCTCCTGGCCACAAGAATAAGTCAGCACACTGGCTAGGGTAGAAGAAAATGAGAGTCAAGCACCCTCCTTTGTAAAAAGCATCAGAGAAGAAGGACCTTCTGGTGGTTACAGGCTGAGGCAAAGGTCATCAGCTATCACTGAGGTCATTTCTATATATCTACCTTGGAAGAAATGTTAAAATATCTCTCTTGGTGGAATCTAATCTGTTACTTACTATTTATTAATAGCAATGCCATTAAGAATAACGTAAGAAACCAAATTTGACTTGGAAATCTGCATCAGCATAATAATCTTTTTATCTTTGGTAAAAAAGCAATGTATAAGAGTGAAGGGTAAAGTTCAGGTAGGAAAAGGTATTTCAGACTAAAATATTTATATAAAAATACACACATTCCATGTAATTACCCATGTATAAGAATCACCCATTTGTCAGTAGTTGAGCATAATCTCAGAGCACCACTTAAGACTATTCAAAGCCAATTATATCACAGCCGTTGAAAAGGTGGTTTATAGTTCTGGAAATGTTAAAGTACCTATGACATGAGTTAAGCAAAATAAATCACCAAAGCATTAGAAGGTATTTAAAAGACATCCTTTATGTGGCAGTCTTTGAAAATCCTAGAAAGGTAGAGGAGTTAAATGTTTCCTGACTACAGCTTTGGAGAACTACTTCCCAATTTGTTTATTTTGCTCAGTTTAAGTTAAAATGAATAATCCTCAACATTTTGAATGATTCTAAATGACTTTCTGAAGTCTCACTTTTGGAAAGAGGTATGATTGTCTGCAGACTGGCAAATCCCATGTATGGAAATTAGTATGATATACTAGAGCAAGCACTAAACTTACATTCCAAAGCACTGAGTTCAAGACCTACCCCCTCTTACTAGGAGTGTGAACTGGGTCAAGTCATTAAATGGGGATTACAGTACTTAACACTTTCACCTTCTTTAGAATGTCATAGAAATGCATTCAAGCTAGTAGGGCAGCTCAGTAATGCAATGGCTAGAGCACCAGCCTTGGAGTCAGCAAGATCTGAGTTCAAATCCAACCCTCAAGAAGTTGGGACCCTCAAGAAAGTCACTTAACCTCCATTCCCGCAAAAAAAGAAAGAAATGTCAACTAGTGTTACGTATAATATATATGTTTATCTATTCTATCCCTGACCTAAAAATGTTCACAACTTTGGGGAACAAAAGGAAACCCCATTACCTCTGAATTGCTCTTGGAAAGTTAGACCATTCTTTCACGTTCTCTGCTTCCACCAAGGTCACAGGAGTCACATTGTCGCTTCAAGGGTCTTATGCAGCACACAAGGTTAAGAACCCCTATATTTCCTCTGATAAGAGTACAATGAGGACAAAAGCCAAAAGGTGCCTCCAATGTCTCAAATTGGAGCCTGGACAAAGATTTCACATAGAAAATATAAATAAGTGGCAATCCGATTTTGCTATTTTATTTATCTGAAAAGTAGGTGGCTTAGTACATAAACAGGTAGACTTCACACCAGGAAAACCTAGGTTCAAGTCCTGCCTGTGACACTTAATGGCTGTGTGACCCTCAGCTAGTCACTTAGCCCTGTTTGCCTCAGTTTCCTCATTTGTAAAATGAGCTAGAGAAGAAAATGGCAAATGAGTCCAATATCTTTGCCAAGAAAAGCCCCAAATGGGGTCATGAATAGTCAAATACAACTTAATAACAACTGAACTAGTCTCTCTAATGTTCTATTTGCTTGAAAGAAATTTTCAGGGTCGACTCCAAAGGAGCTATTTCTCCTTTCTATTAAATAGCCCCTGGGGTGGCTAGGTGGCACAGTGAATAGAGCAACGTCTCTGGAGTCAGGAGAACCCGAGTTCAAATCCAGCCTCAGACACTTAACACAAAACTAACCACGAAACCTTGGGCAAGTCACTTAACCCTATTGCCCTTCCAAAAAAAAATAGTCCCTGAACAGGGACATCAAATATCACAAAAGGGCCTGCACTGTCATACTAGCTAATGATAGGTTAAGAGAAATGGCAGCAACAACACAAGGCCTAAACCCTGATGCCCCCCCGTTGGGGAGATTTGATACTTACATGGCATTTTCTTCACTACAGTTTGAATTGCCAACATCCACTCTTGCTTCTTTTCCAAATGTCTTATCTGTGAGGTCCAACAAAGGCTGATTTTTAAATTTAATGGTTATTCTCTTCGCCCAGAAGAGAATGCAAGGAGTACCATTCATTGAGACGTTAACAGGAGTAAGTTGGTTAGAGCTGAAGGTCTTCCAAGGTTCTAGATTTCCTTTTTTGATGAGATTGTAGTTGATGCTCTAATAAGGCAAATTAAAAAAAGAAGACAACAACAAAGAGCTAAATTCTACATAATATAAAAACTCTAGAAATGGAAAAGTTCAGAGGTCATATGTAGGGATGTTAGATGACCTAGATCAGGTTGGGGAACCTGCAGAGGCCACATGTGGTCCTCTAGGTCCTCAAGTGCAGCCCTTTGAGGACCTCCTGGGCCACGAGTGGCCTCAAGGCCACAGGTTTCCTACCCTGACCTAGATAATGACATAACCATAGCTGGAATTCTGATTTTTTTGTACTTACAGAACCATAGTACACATTGTGTAGACCCAACACCCAAGACAAGAACCCCAGAATATCATGAAGTCATCCACTTCTGGATCAACAGCCAGCCCATTTATCCCAAAGGAATCAAGTCATTTGGAAATCTCCAATTTAAACCCATTATTCTTGATAACCGGATATTAAGGCCAGGTGTCTTGACACAGCACTTGGCATCTAAGAAGACTGGATACTGGGGAAAGGGAGGCAGGAAATGGAACGGTAACCCTTATATAGAACAGATACATGCTTTTAGGGAGGGGACTGAGAATTTGAAGCCAAAAATACCCCCCAAAATAAAATTACTCAAGACATCATGCCTGACATACACTCCTTCCCTCCCTATCTCACAACTCAAAGATACTACTCAAGCACCATGTTTTACATGAAACCTCGTCTGGTCCCTCCAGTTCCTAATCCCAAATAACTTTGTATTTAACTAGTTTGTATATATCTGTATTTATTCACTTTATATTTATGCCGTACATATTTTTGTCTCCTCATTAGGAGGTAAACTTTTGGAGCAGAAATTGTTTTATTCTTTAAACTTGTATTCCTAACACTGAGCTTAGTGCTTTGCACACAGCAGGCACTTAATAAATGCTTCTTGATTAATTGTCTTAAGTTAGAACTAGAAGAGATCCATAGGGATCAAATGGTCATTTGAATTCCTTGATTTTACAAAGTAAGAAACTGGCGTCCCGGAGGAGAGCGACTGACGTGCTCCTAGATGGAGCCACAGTGCACAGAGCTCTGCTCCTGGAGCCAGGAAGGCATGAGTTCGAATCCAGTTTCAGACATTTACGAGCTGTATGACCGACTCTGTGCAAGTCACTGAACCACTGTTTGCAGTCGTTCCCTCCTCTGTAAAACAGAGATTATAGCAACCGTCTCCCAGAGTTGTTGTAAGGCTCAAATAAGACACTAACGGTCAAGTGCTTAGCACGGTGCCTGGCACGCAGCAAATGGCATATAAATATTAGCTATTGTTACTTTTGTAACTTAAAAGCTCAAATTCCAAGATCGAGATTGTTTTACGAGGTGCCTGGGATGCTGAAACAAAGACAGAAAACAGAACAATCACATCCAAAGCAAAGTTTTTGGTACCTTTGCTCCTCTAAAGGTTTCCCACTTATAACTGTTTGGAATAAAAGGTTTTGTTTTGTTTTGTTACCTTTTAAAAAGGCTCTCGTCATAAACAGAACATTCCACATCTAAAATAAAGCCTGTCTCTCTTAAACAGACAGTCTCCACAATTAAAACGTAAGAGCTTTAAGAACAAAAATGTTCTTGGCTATTAAGTTTCATAAATCCGACCTAAAATGATAAAGTAGTTAATCTTGCTGCAGGGGCTGCAGGATTATAAACATCTAACAGAGGCGGGGAGAGACACCAATGAAGCACAGAAAAAAAGGCAAACCTCAGAGTCCAGCAGGACAATTACTAATATTTCGTTATTTAAATAACTAACACATTTATTTAACCAGTTACTAATATTTATATATATAACCATTGTGACCAAATCAAAGGAAGAAGTGTGCCTGAAAGCAACACTAACACAATGACATAAAACGCAGGTGATTACAGGCTTCGGTGGCTGGAAAATTATTCTGCAAAAAAATAACTCAACCCCATCTAGCTAAAAGTCAACTTTTAAATGGAGCACTTAATTGCTCCCTGAAAGCCAATAGATTCAGCTCCATTAAACTGGCGTAAGTTGGGAATATTGGCCTTGGAAAATTACAAGTGCTTCAGAAAGTTACACAAATGCAAGAAACACAGCTTGAACTCCAAAGCAAACAAATGCAAAGTGATGCCTAGGACATAAACAACAAATACCAGAAAGCAGATACCCAAGCTCTGGATTTCTCAGAAACTTCCACTGATTTCTTAGCCCCGTGGATTACAATGGTCCTGGAAGGGAATAACAAAGGGATACATGGGTCCTACTCCCTTTACTTGGGAGCAATGCTAAGTGTTAAATATTTTCTCTGATGACAGACAATTGGCAGAGTAGATATAGGACTTGTAAGCAGGAAGCACTAGATTCACATCCTACCTCTGACACTTAATAGCTGGGTGGCCCTGGGCAAATCATTGAAAATCTTTGAATCTTTATTTTCTCATCTATAAAATGAGAGGGTCGGAGTCATTCATTGGTGTCGAGGGTCCCTTCTCACTTTAAATCTCTGCTCTCACAATCTGTACAGTGAGAAAGGTCAAACTGAATCTCACTCTGAGAATTCAGCAATCTCTGAATGCAACAAATTGGGTAATTTAATTGCTTTTAACAACAGAACTCTTCAATGCAACACATTGAGTTACATTTAAGAAAAACATAATATAATTTCCTGACACAACCATACCTGTGGAGTTGGTTTTGATTTAAAATTTGGGATTGTCTTCACACGTCCATCATGCCTCTGATCTGTGAAAGAAACGGCCCTATGAGAACAAGAGACAAATGTCACCGTTGTGTTGTCGTACCATACAAGTATAACACCGTTGACTCCTGACAATACAGTAGATTAAAATCACACACATTCCCACTTGTACATTTGGTGAAGAATTTAGGGTGCGCTTCACAGAAGTACACATTTGCACTCTCAGAGGTCTTCTGGTCCTCATACCTGAACACTAGAGGGATGAGAACCAGACCTGGGATGTCATTGGTATGGAACTCTCCAGTAAGGAAACCCCTTCTACCCACAAAAGTCAGCACCGTCTGTGCAATTTAAAGTCTTAGAGAGTTTTCTGGGACATGGAGACATTAAATGATTTCCTAAGGGTCAAAAGGCAAGTATATGTTACAGGCAACATTTGGACCCTTCCTGGTTCTGAGGCTACATCTCTATCACATACACCATAACACATTTTCATATCTGAAGAGGAGTGTCAATTTCTAAGAGGCTCCAATAATAACAATAGACATTTATTCATCATTTAGTATAAATTTTGAACAATTTCAACATCTATATTCTATGACGTCTATCACAGAGAAACAAAAATAATTCATGAGAGCAAATCCTCAATCTTACCACTGTTTAAGACCAGACTGAACGTATTCATGAATTAAAAATATTTTAAATGCTAAAGAAATTGCTCTATCTCAGATCTTATAAAAATTTGAGAGCTGAATTTTTCTGCTTTGAAGTCTTTAGGTGACAAGAAGTCAGATTCTTATTCTAATTCTATTCTTAGAGCGAAAGTTTTCCGCAGCTAAGACCAAAGTTCATATTATGACTGTGGTAAAATTTCATGGAAAAAAAACTTACACTAACTGGTTTACATAATTGTAATGAGAGACAGTTACTCTGTATCATCATGTGTATTCAAGACATTATTTGATTTAATGCTCAACTAAATCTGTGGCATAATGAGGTGCTTTATTAGAACCTTTTACATAATTTAGTACATTAGCCTATTAAAAGGCATGATAGAAACTTTATTAGTTGAATCCCACTCATGAGTATCAGATTAATAGAGACAACAGGTAGACAGCCAAAGAAATACACTGGTGCCTTCTACCAATTCTACTTTCTAGACATTAAAATAATAAGGAATTTTTCCAGCATGCAGAACATAGGATTACACATTTAGAGCTGGAAGGACCTCATAGGTCATTTAAACCAACCTTCCCATCTGTAAGATGAAGAAAATTGAAGCCCAGTGAACTGACTTGCCTTCCTCATTAGATAATTGATCAAAATAGATGAACAAACATTTTTCAAAAGAATTACAAACTTTTAACAACCGTATGAAAGAATATTACACATCACTAATAATAAGATAAAATGTAAGTCGAAACAACCCTAAGATTTTACCTCACACTCAGTGAAGTGGTAAAGATGTCAGAAGACAGAAATGGTTAAGATTGGAAGGGTTATACAAAGATAGGCACACTGGTGCATTATTGGTGGAGTTGTAAATTAAGTATGACCATTTTGTAAAATTATAAAGAACAAGCATGACCCCAGTGAAGAAATGTGGGAATCTTCCCCTTATTCCTTTGCAGAGGACAGGATAAAGGTTGTCCATGAATATGCAACATTTTATATATTTGAAAAAAGTTTTTTCAATGTATTGATTTGTTTTACTAAATTTTTTTCTTCCTCTTTTTCTCTTAAAAATTTTAAGGTGGGATTTTAAGTGGAACTGAATTTTTAATAATGTAATCTAACTCCTGCTCCCTCTACCTTCATTTTATAGATGAAGCTACTGAGGCCTAAGGGAGTAAAGAAGTGACTTGACCAACTTCCGATAACAAATAAATGACATAGTTTTGGCAAGAACCCAGGTTTTGTGATTCCACGTCCATTGCTTTCCTCATTCTTTCTCTCTATCTTGGCCTCTTTCCCTGATATTCTAGAACCAGAGGGTAAAATAGAACTTGAAAGAATCCACCATTCACCTCCTGAAACAGATCCCAAAATGAAAACTCCTGGGAATGTTCTAGTCAAATTCTAGCCCTCCCAGATCAAAGAGAAAATATTGTAAGAAGTCAGAAAGAAACAATTCAAATATCATAGAACCACAGTCAGGATAACACAAGATCTTGCAGCTTCTACAATAAAATATCAGAGGGTGGTGGCGGAGCCAAGATGGCGGCATAGAAGCAGCAAGGTCCTGCAGCTCCCACACCGCCACCCTGAACACCCAGAAAATTATGAGCCCAGATAAAGTCTAGGACTCTCAGACTCACACAAAAATACAGAGCACACATCTCTCGCTGAAGGCAGTTCGGCAGCAGGGGCTCATCGCGGCAGCCGGGAATGGAGGCTGGAACAGCCTGAAGCCAAGACCACGGCCAGGCCCGGGCGGTGGGAAGGAGCCTGGCTGAGCTGAGCCAAGCGGGCACCACAGCCACTCTGCAGGAGAGATCTACAGCCTCCAGCACCTCCACATCTGCCAAGGCGTGAGGAATAGGGATGGGAGAGGGGCAGCTCACACCACAGTGAAGCAGAGACCCGGCCAGCCCAAACCCGCAGCCGCGGCCACGCTAGGCTCCAGGGCAGCCTGGAGGAGCTGAGTCTCCCAAACGGCAGCTTAAGTCTACTTCAAAGAAAGTCTAAAGCACCTGCTTAAGGGGATCTTAAAATCCTCAGAGA
>CM053594.1:351602207-351635324 GCA_028646575.1 Pseudocheirus occidentalis
GAACATTGTACTGAATCTGATTTTGTAATGGAATAAACAGAGTGTTCACTAATACTGTGTAATTCAAATCCTAAAGGCTGTTCACAGTAGCATTCTCTCAGAAATCTACTGCTGATTGGCTTTACACTATGGAATGCAAGGAAGCAGAAATATGAAGGAGCGGGTCATGAATGATTTTCAACGAAGAAGAAGATTTGAGAAAAAGTTACTGGCAATGTAGTCACTGTTGGCTTGAGATAGCAGGGGCCAAACTTGCAGGAAGAGAAGCCAGATTGCAAGAGTTTGGGCAGTCAGATAATTAAGAAATATGAAACAACTACAAGCTGCTCTTCTCTCCTTCGTCCTCTTTCCCCTGGATGTCATTTACTCCCCTTGCTTCTGGTGGTCCATTGCTATGTGGACTAAATTTGCTGCTGAAAAGTAGAAGAGTGCTGAATGTGAAAGAACAATTAAGAGGAGGCTTGGGGTGGGGAGGGAGGAAGAGTTGGAGAGCATTTTAAAAGCAAAGGAAAAGTAACCAGTGGATGGGAAGAAATTAGATGCATGAAAAAGAAGGAATGATTGATGTAGTATGGTTCTCCAGGGGATGGTGGGTGGGATCAAGCAGAATTAACTCTGATACATTTTCCTTTAAGACAAAACAGAAGGAGATGGGGATAGGAGAAATTACAGAAGTTCTGAGATAGAAAAGTTAGACAGTGAGGATGTTCACATCAAATGTCCTAGAACTTTTCAGTAAAGTTTGGAGACAAAGTCATCAGTTGAGAATGCAGGACAGGAGTGAATACAGGGACCTCAGGGGAATGGAAAACGTCTGGTGATTCTAAGCTGAATTGGCAACACACAGCTTCCCTTCCCACAGGGATTTTGAATTTGGGATCCATGAACTTGTTCTTTGAAAATATTCTGACAACTGTATTGAAATATAATGGTTTTACATTGTAATCCTATGTTTTGTTTTATGGGAGGGTAGGGTGGGGCATTTGGGATTAAGTGACTTGCCCAAGGTCACACAGCTAGTAAGTGTGTTAAGTGTCTGAGGCCGGATTTGAACTCAGGTCCACCTGACTCCAGGGCCAGTGCTCCATTCACTGCACGGTAGCTGCGCCAATCCTATGTATTTTATTTTTACAAATTTTACAATGGCCTGAGCCACACCTAGACTTTGCACCTACATTTTCTCCACAAACTCCCTCTGTTTGCTACCAGCTATGTAGCTCCATTCCATGTAATTCCCTCCAAAGGCAGACTGCTTTGGAAGTGGCTCCCCACCACCCTGGGAAGCTTCCATCTAATGACAGTCTCCACAAACATCACATGAACTCCCAACAAAGCTTTCTTCTGTTTCCAAGGTCCACTGCACTTCTCTCTGAATAGTCAGTATGAAATCTGGAGATCAGTAAGGCATTTCATTTTATCTCTCAAAATATAACGTCATTACGCTAGGACTATTGTAAATGGCCTGGACATGACTATTGTCGGATGGCTATGGAAGCTGCTAGAAGATTTCATCCAAACTGTAGTGATCAATGGAGTAGAACCAGTGGTATTATGAGGCTCAAATAAGATGAAGGATGACTCTGCAAACCTTTAAATACTTATAGAAATACCAGTTATTATTATTATTAATAATATTAATTAGCTTATGGTCTTGGTGATAACTTCAATAACTGGAATAAAACTAGGCAATCTGAAGAGAATTTCATTCCTTGAACCTTCTACTACACTCCTGGTGAGTCTGCGCAATGTTTATAAAGCAATATAGGGGTGCGTTAATAAAAAAAAAAGTTCAACAACCAGTTTCTCTGAGGGGGAAATTGTGCACACACACCTCCACACACACTTTTAAGTTTAGTCTGCATTATTAACACTTTCTTCAGTACAGACAATGAATAAAACAATAATCCAACCCTGTTTTGTGGGGATTCCTTATTTCTGAGGTATAAATGTTCACCCTGACAATTTAACAATTGGCCTACAAGCTTTTTAGAGCTGGTTCCACTACACCTCTGAGTACTTTTAATATGAGAAGTTGGATACTGTTTGGGTTTTTTTTAATCAGTAAGATTAGAGTTAAACCATGCTCTTCAAAATGCAGATGACAAAAAAAAAACCCCAAACTCAAGAATACCATTATCAAGTCAGAGGAATTGTCAGTTAATAATGCAGAATTAAGTCAGTTAATAATGCAGATCAAGAAGAATGTGAAGTTTAGAAGGTATAAAGTCCACAGCCTCTAAAATACAAAGCTATAAAATGAGGACCATGTTGGTAGCTTAGAGAGCTGTCCTACCTGCTCTATTGGGAAAAGAGCTATGAGTGGAAATAAACTGCTTGGAAGGAAGCAAAACTATCATCTAATTATGCCAAGGTTCACAGGGGAGAGAAAACCCAGGGGACAGGTTGTTGGGTGATCTTTTCTTGAGTTTTCAACTAAACCAAGCATCATATTCAAACCATATCATAAAAGCCATTACAGAATGACACTATTCTTCCTTTCCCTTAATCATCAATTTGGAAACCATTTGGTGATGGTTCCTATAAGAAGCGTGTTGACAAAATAAGACTGATTTTTTTTCTTTACAAATATACCAGAACTTACTCATTAAATAAGTGCCATCCTTCAAAACAGACATTTTAGAAAGTGTGCATATTTTTCAACAATGCTACCATTGCTCAAACTGCACTTGGAATTCTTCTTTTGAAAGTTGTTTTATATGTAGTTTATGAGATGATCAATTTCATTATTTTATAACCACCACCTCACTTAAAAAATTATATTGGTGTGTGAATTACTTCATTTTGTGAGAGTGACAGTCACATGCATGCTTCTACTGATGCTAGGCTGACTCACAAGGTCTGAACTTGCCCACATGAACCCAGGCTGACTTGGTTTTCCTAGCGCTAGCTAGTTTTCTGTCATTTGGGTGCTGGATTTTACGCTATTTGCATATGGTTAGTCATTCTCTCTTGTCATTTTCAAAATTTGGTGGCTTTTAATAATGGATGTTATTCAAACGGAACATACAAACGTTGTAGCTCTTAAAGAGCAGACTTGATGGCTGTTAGAGATAGCTCAGTGGTTGTTGCTGTGGGGGAGTCATGCGTGCTTCAGTATCATTCAAGACCATAGTGAAACAGGATTAGTTGCACTAAAGTGTCAAGAAAAATCTGGTCAGAAAGAAAAACAATAACAACCACAACCCCAAGAAGTGACAAACTATTAAATAACTAAATTAGTTGTCATTAAATAAATAAAGGCCATCATAAGGATTTGGAAGCTGAAGGAGCCATCTTAAATTCCTATACAGTGTGGTATAGGCTTCTTGAAATTGGAATAATAATGAGAAGACTGGTAAAAATATAGGTCCTAACCATTGCTATGAAGCAAGTTTTACCTGTCATGGATAAGACCATATACAAAGGCTGGAACAATAAAGATGGAAAAAAGTCATTTCTACTGATGAAATTTACTTTTCATTTAAAGTTTTTACCAAAACTGTTTTTAAGAGTAATCTGGGTGAACCTGTGGGACTTGGGCATCATTATCAGAATGTAAAGCATATACTCAATAAAGACATTTTGGAGATTTTTTTGTTTAACTTTGAATGAGACTGGAGATGTCCCACTGAGAGAATGATGAACTTTGATAAAATATAATGATATAGTGAGAAGCAGAATTGTTCTAGAATTACAGAAATTCCCAAATGGAGAATGAATACTGAAATACAACCTGACGCTATGCTATATGCCATGAAAGATTAAGAAATTTACCTAAAAGATGGAAATAAAGCATGAACATTGAAACTGAACTAAATTATACTTCATTGAAAACTTAGGGGCTACAGTCAAAGCTAGACCTGTTCACCAATGAGATACAATATCCAATATGATAAAAGTATAGTTTCATGATGAAAAATTAAAGAATCTGTCAAAATCTTGTGAACTCAAAGACAAATCATTTATAAAATTTCAGCAGAAGAGGGGTGCATATTGAATATTAAAAGATTTTTAAAGATGTACAAAAGTTGTAAGGTTCATTCTATGATAACAAATTTAATTATATTACTTTATCTCAATTAATCTGAACACCACAGTAAAAATATTTCCACTGGATCGCATTCAGAACTTACCAAGAACTACAGCATAATCATGCCAACCATTTTATTCTTGGTCATTTTTCCTCCGAATTCACTTTGCAGAGACTCCAGAACTCGAACTTAAAATTTAATAATTAAGCATAGACATACGTGTAGCTCAGTGTTTATGAAATCAGAAACCTCAAACTATGTCAATTGGTGTTCCATTTTCTCCAGACAAAGTTAGGACAGGGATGTGATCAATCAAGTGACTCTCTGGCTCAGAGCCTGAGTCCTTTGATGGGTTGATTTTTAATGTACTTAATTTCCAAAAGAAAGGTCCTACTTCTGAGTGAAAATTAATCACTTTTAGGAATGAAAACAAAATAAAAGTGCTATATAAATTTAGATGGAGCTTCATTAATTTTAGAAGTTGCATATAGAGATTCTTGGGGGTACTAAAATACCACATGGTAGCCAACAGAGGTCTGTTTTACCCTGAAATTATAGAGTATCCATGGAGATGCAAGAAGAACTTTATCAACACCTAAAACTCACATGAAAAAGGACAAAGTCGCATGGGATAAAAAACAGATTAATTACAAATTACAATTTTTGGCAAATACTAGTCAACATTTTTATATCAAAGCTCTCAGCTGAATAATAACCTACACATCAACTAATCCATACATTACTCAAAATGTACAGTTTTCTTAATTAAATTCCTCAGGGTTCTTAGTTTTCATGACAACATGAGATATTTTAGTTTCAATAACAGCATGAGATATTTTACTAGTATTATCCTGAAGATTAGTGAGAGCACAAAGGAATGAGAACAAGTCTTTTTTAAGAATAACATTCTCATCAAGGACAAAAAGTATATATGAATTCTCCCAACAGGATTATGTCCCTTCAACAATGCTTGTGAAGACTAATCAATATTTTGATTTCTCCAATCTCATCAATGCTACTCTCTCTAATGGTACCGATTGCAAATCAGCCTTGCCTTCTCAGTTTGTGTGTCCTTGTCCTTGTCACCCATATATCTTCAGAGGTTCCACCAACGTAATGACTCTCTTGATGTTGTATAGATAGCAAATAGAATACCTTATAAGGTCTGTTCCTTTGTTATGATTCAC
Organism: Pseudocheirus occidentalis; assembly: GCA_028646575.1. Classification (NCBI taxonomy): domain Eukaryota; kingdom Metazoa; phylum Chordata; class Mammalia; order Diprotodontia; family Pseudocheiridae; genus Pseudocheirus; species Pseudocheirus occidentalis. The sequence goes on from CM053594.1 coordinate 351,607,426, forward strand.
TATTATTGCATGACTGATCCACTTTTTTCAGTCATATATCTTTCAAGGTGACATTCTGAAGACATTTTTCCTAGGTAATGTGTCTCAGTCTTCTAATGGCCGTCATGCACCTTCATTGTCTAATGGATGACTTTCAACTTTAATTCTTCAAAGACAGCAGTCTCGGGTAGACCCAAGATGGCAGAGTAGAGGAAGCATTACAAGCCAGCTCTCACCACATCCTCTCTAAGAAACTTTAAAATAATACCTCAAAAACGATCCTGAAGCAACAGAAGCAACAAAAGATCAAAATGAGACATTTTTTCTAGCCCATGACAACTTAGGAGGTCAGAATGAGAGATCTGTGGCACTGAGGTGTGGGCTGGCCTGGAGTCAATGTGGCAGCAGCACCAGCTGTGGGACTTGGTGGTGGGAATAGCAGCAGTCGTAGTTTCAGTAGCTCTCAATCCAGAGGCAGTAAAAGGATCATGTAACTGTTCAGAAAGAGATTACAGGGGACCTCTGTCCTGCCACTGGACACAGGATGATGTGCTATTTTGCAATGTCATTGCCTATACTCACTTCCAGGTCACAATTTGAGGGCAGAGAGGAGTATTTTTGGTCCCACAGGAGTAGGGCCCCTGAGAAGCAGTCATTTGTGGCTACAAGGGATAAGAGTAAGCACCTACCTGGGTAAGGACCAGAGCACAGACCAGGAGAGCAGGTGGGGTTATTGCTCCCCAGATGAGCAGAACAGAGCCCAACTTTAACATAAAGTTCAAAGTCAAGAAATAGGCTGGAAAATTAGCAAACAAAGGATCTGACCATAAAAAGCTATTATAGTGACATGAAAGATTAAGACACAAGCTCAGAAGAAGACAATGATATCAAAACAACTAAAAGCAAAACATCAAAGAAAAATGTGAATTAGACACAAGTCCAACAAGAATCCTTGGAAGACCTAAAATCTGGTTTAAAAAATCAAATAAGAGTGGTAGAGGAAAAATTGGAAAAAGAAATGAGAGTGATGCAAGAAAATTATGAAAAAGCAATTAATACTTGGTAAAAAGGCACAATGACACTACAGAAAATAATACCTAAGACAGAATTGGACAAATGGAGAGAGAGATACAAAACTTAACTGAGGAAAATAATTCTTCAAAAAACAGAATTGGCCAAATGGAAAAAGAAATAAATTCTAAGTAAAGAATTTCTTAAAAAGTAGAATCAGGCAAGTGGAAGCTAATGACTCTATGAGATATCAAAAAAGAAAACAAAGTCAAAAGAACAAAAATGGAAGAAAATGTAAACTATCTCTTCAGAAAAACAACAAACTTGAAAAATAGATTGAAGAAAGATCATTTAAGAATTCTTGGACTGTCTAAAAGCCATGATCAAAGGAAAAGCCTAGACATCATCTTTCAAGAAACTATTAAGGAAAATGACCTGATATCCTAGAAGTAAAGGGTAAAATACAAATTTTAAGAATCTGCCTATCACCTCCTAAAAGTGATCCCAAAATGAAACTCCCAGGAATGTTATAGTCAAATTCCAGATCTCCCAGTTCAAAAAGAAAATACATCAAGCAGCCAGAAAGAAACCATTCAAATGACATGGAACCACAATCAGGATCACACAAGATGTAGAAGCTACCATACTAAAAGAGTTGGAAAGCTTGGAATATGATATTCCACAAGGCAAAAAAAGTATGATTACAACCAAGAATAACCTATCCAGCAAAACTGAGTATAATCCTTCAAGACAAAAAAGTGGATATTTATTGAAATAGAGGACTTTCAAGCATACTTGATGAAAAGACTAGAGCTAAACAGAAATTTTGACTTTCAAATATAAGATGCAAGAGAACATTAAAAAAGTAAACATGAAAGAGGAGCCAAAAGGGAAGATGATACATGTAACTCTTAAGAACTTTATCATTATTAGGGTAGTTAGAAGGACTCTACATAGATAGAGGACATGGGAATGAGCCAATTATGTTGAAATGATCTCAAAAAAAATTAATGGGTGAGAAAGAGGGATTTACTGAAATAGTGAAGGAGAGGAAGAATGGGGAAAATTATCACACATAAAAGAGGTGTACAAGGAAGAGCAGTGGAGGGAAAATGGTGGAGGAATGGGCAATGCTAGAAACTCACTGTCATCTGATTTGGTTCAAAGAAGGACCCAAGGATCTCTATGAACACAATTAAAAAACATTTTTCACATAAATACAGATCTAAATAACTGGAGAAATATCAATTACTCTTAGATAGACTGAGTCAATATAATGAAATGACAATTCTACCTAAATTAATTTATACAGGGCCATACAAATCATACTACAGTGAAGCAAGAAGAACCAGGAGAACACTGTAATCAGCAATAGAAATATTGTAAGGACGTGAAAGACTTAGCTATTCTGATTAAGACAATGATCTAAGACACTTTCAAAGGACTCGTGATGAAAAATGCCATCCACCTCTAGAGAACCGATGAACTCTCAAGTGCAGACTGAAGCATGCTTTTTCACTTTCTTTTTCTTTCTTTTTTTGGTCTCTCTTCTTTTCTTATCTTTTTTTTGGCAAATATGTTTTACTGGCCCTCTGACTGGCCATGATGTGTGTGCATATTTATATATATTTATACATATATATGTGCATACATATATGTATGTAGGTATGTGTATATACTCATGCATATCGTATCTACTGACAAACTAACATAATAAGATGTCTATCCGACTGCATTTCATAGCCTGCACAATTGGCATTCTTTATCTATCTAGCCTTTCCTATGTGGATAGTTAGACCAAAGTGTTTTGAGTAATTGTGAATCTCATTTACCTTGTGGTGTTTCAGGACTTAATTTATAAGTTCAATGTCACAAATCTTCATTCCAAAACCCAAACTTTGGTAATTATTTCTGCTCACATAAACAAAAATATCAATTTCATTATATGATGTGGTAATATTAATTACAGCTGTATATTTATACTGTAAGGATATGATGTGTTCAAAGAAAAGTAAATTACATATACATCAATATATGCATATATAAGTAAAAATAATAATTAGGAAGTGGTAAAAACTGGGGGAATCAAAAAAGGCATTTTGAAGGAAGTGGCACTGGAGTCAAGGGAGTTAGGGGTTTGAAGATATAGATGGAGATGAGAAGGAAGAACAACAGAGGTGAGGGAAGGAATGTTGTTAAAGGGGAATGGCAAGCAGACTAGTTTGCCTGGAACATTAAGTGCATAAAGGGTAGTAATGTGCAATCAGACTGGAAAAATGACTGAAGCGAGATCATGAAGGGCTTTAAATGCTTTATTTTAGCCTAAAGGCAATGAAGAACGACTAGAAACCTTTTGAGCAAAGGAGTAGCATAGTCATGTTAATGCTTTAGTAATATCAACCTGGAAATCTTGGGGAAGATGGATTGGAGAGAGGAAAGACTGGATACAGAGGAATCAATTAGAAGGTGACTGTAGTAATAAAGCAGGAAAGAATTCATGAACTCCTGAAATTGTGATTGTAGTGTGAATAGAGAGAAGGGATGGATACAAGAGATATAAAAAGGTATAATAGATAAAACTTGGAAACTGATTGGACACGGGGAACAAAAAAAAAATGGAAGAGTCCAGGATGGTTTCTAGGTTTCAAACCTGGATGACTAGAAGAATAGTGATATCTAACAGAAACAGGAAAGTTAGGAGGAGGGGTAAATTTATGGGGAAAGTTGATGAGCTTTGTTTTGGAAACAACATATTCCAGTCAAATTGGACTACTAGCTAGCTCTTCCTTAAAATAGGTAATCAATTACTCAGTGTTAATTTATCTGGTCATAAAAGTACAAAAGTGAAAGAGTTCCTGCCCTCAAACAGCTTATCCTAATAGGAAAGACAACAGGTACATATATATACACACATATGTATATGTATATACATACATACACACACACACACATATATATACATATACACACATATATGTAAGTAAGTATAAATACATGAGAAATAGAACCCAACTCTCCTCTATCCTCCCCAGCTTAGATGATGAAGGGATGGGTAATGAGGTGCTCTGTATGTCAAATCTATACCATTATCCCCCTGTGAAATGTGAAAAAGTTCTCTTTGATGGAATCTGAGAATAGTGTAATTGGCTGGTAGGCCCCACCCCTGATGATCTTTAAAAAAAAAGGAACATTTTCCTTAAGGACATGCGGACACAGACAGTTAGGGGAAAGACTCAGCCTCAAGGGATGTGACCTTTATCAGCAGAGAAAGACAACTAAACAGACCTGGTCATGGAGAGTCGAGCCAGGAAAAGGAGCAGATCCAGGGAGTCCATGCGGTAAACTGCCCATCAGAGATGCTACTCTCAGTAGGGAATAGTGTGAGATAGCCAAGAGAAAGACATCAGAGGCCCAAGACTACTGGAGTCAAGCTGGCATATGTTTCCTATATTTGTGCTTCACTAAGGGTAAGTTCTAAGTTTGTACCTGTATTTCCCACTGTATTTATGGGAGAATGTACCCCAGATTTATGGAGGGGTATTTATTTATTTTGTAGCTCTTTGTTTCACTTTTACAAATTTTGAGTGGATTATTTAGTATTTTATTTTCCCCAATTATATGTAAGAATGCTTTTAATATTCATTTTTCAACCTTTGAGTTCTAAATTCTCTCCCTTCCTTCCTCCCCACCCACTTCATTAATAAGGTAAGCAATTTGATACGTTATACATTTATAGTCAAGCAAAACTTATTTCCATATTAATCATGTTTTGAAAGAAAGCATAGACCTAAAACAAAAACCTAAAAAAAGTTTTAAAAAGTATGCTTTAATCTGTATTCAGACACCATCAGGTCTTTCTCTGCAGATAGACAGCATTTTCATCATAAGTTCTTTGGTTGTCTTACATTATTGAGAATAGCTAAATCATTCACAGCTGATCATTTTATAATATTGATGTTGCTTTGTACACAGTACATTTCACTTTGCACCAGCTTATGTAAATCCAAGTTTTTCTGAGAGAATTCCGCTCATAATTTCTCATATCACAGTAGTACTCCATCACAATCATATACTACAACTTGTTCAGCCATCCCCCAGTTGATGGGCATTCCCTCAATTTCCAATTCTGCTAAATCTTGTGACATCCTGACTGTGGCTCCATGATACTTGAATTGGTTATTTCTGTCTGCTTGCAATATTCTCTCCTTGACCTGGGAGCTCTGGAATTTGGTTATAATATTCCTGGAACTTTTCATCTTTGGATCTCTTTCAGGAAGTGATTGGTGGAAATAATCCAAAAATGAAAAGTCCCAGGAATATTATTTTACCCTTTGGTTTTAGAATATCAGGGCAGGTTTCCTTATAATTTCTTGAAAGATGATATCTTGGCTCTTTTTCTTGATCATGGATTTCAGATACTCCAATAATTTTTAAGTTATCTCTCCTGGATCTATTTTCCAGGTCAGTTATTTTTCTAATGAGATATTTCATGTTATCTTCTATTTTTCCATTCTTTTGGTTTTGTTTTATTGTTTCTTGATTTCTCATAAAGTCATTATCTTCCATTTGCTCCATTCTAACTTTTAAGGAATTGAAATGATTAAAATTAAATTTAATTTAAATTAGTTACTTTGGTAAACTTTTGTACCTTCTTTTCCATTTGATTAATTCCACTTTTTAAGGAATTTTTCCTTCAGTGAATTTTTATGCCTCTTTCTCCATTTGGCTAATTCTGCTTTTCACATTCTTCTTCTCACTGGCTTTTTATACCTCTTTCAGCATTTTATTATTCTGTTTTTTAAGGTGCTATTTTCTTCAGTATTTTTTGTGTCTTCTTGACCAAGCTGTTGACTTTTTCTCATTGCATCACTCTCATTTCTCTTCTCAGTTTTTCTTTTACCTTTCCTATTTTTCAAAATCCTTTTTGAGTTCTTCTGTGGTCTCAGACCAATTCATATTCTTCTTGGAGGCTTTGCATGTTAGAGCTTTGCCTTTTTTATCTTCTTCTGAGCGTTTTTTTATAGTCCTTGTTATCATAGTAACTTTCTATGGTTAGAATTTTTTCTCTTGTCTTCTCATCTTTTTCAGTCTATTTCTTGACTTTTAACTCTTTGCAAAAGTGGGGCTCTGCTTCCAGGGTGGAGGCCACACCGTCCCAAACTTCAAAGATTCTGTGCAGCTGTTTTCAGAGATACTTGTAGGGCCACGTAAGTTTTCAATTCTTCAAAGGTTGTATAACCTGAGGAAAGGTGTGTTTACTCCTCTCCTGGCCTGTGCTCTGATCTGTGAGTGATCACAAGCAGTCTCTTCTGCCCTGGAATTGTGAGGAGGGTCTCCCTCCACTGAAGTTGCAAGGAGACCCCTGTAATCTTCTTTTGATCAGTTGTTTGACCCTCTTACTATGTGTGGACTGAGAGCTCTGGAAGCCACTGCTGCTGGTGGCACCGATTCAGCGGCTCCCAAGGCCTGCCTCTGGTTTGCTAAGTACCTGTCTGTACTCTCATGCCCTTTGCTGCACCGTGCTCCATCCTCACCCAGTACAACCGACCTTTCCTGGTGACCCTCTAAGTCATCTCTGGCTAGAAAGTTATTTCACCCTGTCCTTTGATGGGTTCTGCTGCTCCAGGAATTGTTCTATGGCATCATTTAAAGGTGTTTGGAGGATTTCTGAGGGGAGCTAAGGTAACGCGTTGTACAGTTCTAGTAAATGTCTATTTTAATTGTGTCTTCTGGCGGTTAGAGGTAAGTAGGAAGGAAAGGAGTGGCACTACAGCTTTAGGACTCTGAGCCCACAGTGCATCCTTGAACCTGAGAGGAGGGATCCCCACGGGAACCCAATCTGCAGACAGAAAATAATTTTGGAGAGGTATATACTAGCACCTGGGGGAAATCAGCCAAAGCTTCATGGAGAAGGGGGAGTTTGAACTGAGTTTTGAAGGAAGCCAGGGATGCAAAGAGGCAGAAGTGTGATGGAGTCACATCTAGTCATAAGTGACAGCCAAGCCAAAAGCATGAAGGCCAGTACGAGGGGACAGTGTAGTGTGTGAGGGGGCAGGGATGTGTAAGAAGATCACAAAGACAGGAAGGTGCTGTCTGGGGAAGACATTTAAAAGCCCCAGAGAGAAACTTATAAATGTGATCCTTCTCACCTTCAGGAAGCCTTTTCCAATCCCCCTAATTCTAGTGCTTCCCTTCTGCTCACTGTCCCAGTCTATCCTCTATAGCTTGTTGCATGTTGTCTCCCTTGTTAGGCACTGTGAGATCAGGGACTGTCTTTTGTGTTTCTTTGTATTCCCAGGGTTTGACACTTTAATTAATATTTACTGACTGACTAATGGGGGGGAGCAGAATATACATAAATAAGTTATATTCAAGATACATAGAGTAGAAAGAAGGTAATCTTTTTTGGTTTTGTTTTTTTTTTTTTGGAAGGGGCTAAGGTAGGGCAACTGGGGCTAGGTGACTCGCCAAAGGTCACTCTACTAGTTTTGTACTAAATGTCTGAGGCTGGATTTGAACTCAGGTCCTCATGACTCCAGGGCCAGTGCTCTATTCACTGCACCACCTAGCTACCCTGAAAGAAGGTGATCTTAGAGAAGCAGGGACTAGGGAGCCGAGAGGAAAAACTGAGAAAGGCCTCCTGAAGAAGGTTGTGTTTAAGCTGAACCCAACCCTCTGATTCTATCAAAAACCTGTTGCTGTTTCAACTTTAGTTACAGGATATTTCTACTAGTGACATCAACATTCAGCTCGTCTGGTCTCCCATGTTTAAAGCCCTGATGTTAACTTTGACTTTTCTCCACATCTCTTCTATCCAATTAGTTAATTATTAACTACTATTGACTCTCTCTCCGTAACAGCTCACATCTCTCCTTTCAGTCCCACTGTGGTCACCCTAACTGGGGCCCTTTCCTATGAGCACCTCACCCATTCTATTCAAATAGGAGTCTTTACCCTCAGCCTTCTAATCCTTCCATCACAACATTTCTGAACACCTTTATGAAGCTGTATGGTCACATGGTTCTCCTCTTCAAAATCTTTCCATGGCTTCATTGCCTATGGAGTAAAGCCTTTACCCCGGCAGTAAGGCCACCTACAATTTTAGACCATCCTCCATTTCCACCTTTATCTCATACTATTCCCCACTATGTACTTTATGCTTCCATTAAACTAGACTTTGTTGTTTTTGGCACATAAGTCATGCTTCCCACCTCTATGTACCCGTTATTCCTCATGTCTGGAATGCTGCTTGCTTTTCACCTGCTAAAGGGAACCCAAAATGTAAATCTAACTCAAATACCACCTTCTCCATGAGCCCTTTCCTTTCCTTCCTTGTTAGTAATGAGCTTTCTTTTCTAGGATCTCACATGACACCTCTTTCTTATGCATTTATTTTTGCACTTTGTATGCCAGTTAACTTTCTATGTTTCATACCTCTCTACTAGGCAAGAAGTAACATGGAGGCAGGAACCTGGTATCATGCACATTTTGCATCTCCCATTTCCAGTCACAGGGCTTTGCCTATAGTAAATTCTTGATGGATATTTATCGAGATGGAATTTGGGGGATTTTTCTTTTTGTATCATTTCATCAGATTTCTTCATATACTTCTCTCAATTGTACCTTTTCTACTCTAGTCATATTATTGCTTTTCAGCCAACAAGCATTTATTAAGCACCTAGGGATGCACAAATAAAGAATGAGGTAATTCCTATTTTCAAGGAATTTTCAATTTCCTATGATGTTTCTTAAATCTACATGGGCCAATAAATAACTAGTTCTTATCATACTCTCACAAGCCATTTAGATTTTACATTTTGTGAATGTTCTGTGCTACGTTTAATCACTTTTCATTGTTTTCTCGATATCTTTTACTGCTTGCTTCTGAAATTTCATCTTAATCCTCTGAATCTCTTTTTTATTTGCCAAAATTCACATTCCATTTTCTTTACATGGTTTTGGCTACATTTTCTTGTTTGAAGAAATATTCCTGGCAAACACGGACTATCTTAAAATAGTATCTATGTAAGCAAATACCACCTAATAATACACCAACTGTTTTTTTCCTGTTTCATGCCCATTGTAAAAATGAAGGGAATTAGCGCTCTTTCCTTTTTAAACACCTATCTAATTAATGTTTCCCTGTTCTACAAGCTACATGTTGACTCTAATAGCATTAGAAACCATGATTTCATTCACAAAGCTTTTTGGCCATTTCCATGTTCCCTTCCCCATAATGTTCTTATAGTTCTTTGGGAAAATATTAAAAGAAAAAGAAATGTCCTTGATTCCCTTCCCTCAAATTCCATTGTGGAACATTTCCTTTCAGCCTTTCAGCCTTCTTTTGTCTCTGTCCAGTTGAACCAATAATTCCTCTTAGTTTACCATTATCCGTGGTATTGGGAGCCTCAGTTCTCTGTTGATTTTGTTGGGAGCTGTCCTGCTTAACTCTTGTAGCTAACTTGAGCCGATTTTCTTGCTTGGTCAAGGTACTGTTGGCTTCTGAGTCTGGTTTATATGTTCACAGTTAACTTCTTGATTTTTTTCACAAGATGACAACAATTCACTTAGCTGATTTTATCTGGCAATTAGAAGCTTCCTGCAAAAGCCACAATGCAAATAGAAGGTGCCTACAGCTATTCTCCAGAAGGATCTACTTATCCAAAGAAACCAATGCTGAAGGACTTGGGGACTTGGATCACTGCTATCTTCACTTCAGAAGGCTGATAGTGAAACGTGACCCTCCTTTGCCCAGACAAAGTCAGTGGAGTTTAGGTTGGAAATGAGGCTTACATTGTCATATATGGCCCACATATGGTAGTTTGCTTATTGATGCTTCATTGCAAGGGAGTATTCTACATTTAAAAAAATAGATGGAATGGGCAAAAGGAAGTTTATAAAGAAACACAGATAAACTAGGCAGTGTTGGAAATAAGAAATGAAATTTAACTACACTTAAAAACAAGCTGCATGTAATAGAAATACATACCACATATAATACTCTTCTCTGTTCTTTGTATATGGAAATGATTGTTTCTTGTTTGTCAGATTTATAACAATAAAAATACAATTTTAATTTAAAAAGTGCTACATGGTGGCGATTAGATGGGGAGAAGAGCAGTGATAGAGAAGGAACAGCATATTTTTTTTGAAACATCAATAAAGCATTTTAAAAATCTGAATCTAATTACCAGCTACTTAGTATTTCTTCCTACCTCTTTTCTTCTCTCATGATAAGCAGATTTTTGGGAGTCTCCTCCAATCTTGCAGATTTTCTGTTGCTTCAGGCCCTCAGTAAGGTCGGTCTTATAAAATAACTAGTTTCTTGATTTTCCTCTCCTCCATTCTTGCCACTTTTATGGTGCTGCTTTTCCTCCATCATTTCCATATCTACGCTACTATTTCTTTTCTATCCTCTTCCAAAAGTATTTTCTAAAGGAGCAATTTAAATGCCAAACAGAAGAGCTTACATTTGATCCTAGAGTTATTAGGACATTTAATGAGAGACTCCCTGCTTTCCTCTTTCCATACACCTAATCATAAGCCAGGAAGTGTTTCATTTTCATCATTTTTTTACTGGGAAGAGGAACGTGATACTTTTTCAATAAAGAGCTTCTCTTTTCTATGCCTGAGTAGTAAAAGACCACACACTTCACAACTCCATTTTCTTCCTCACTTTGGTTTTTGCACCCAGATCACTTATTTCCCTGAGAGATCCTTATCTCATTCTTGGACTGAGTCTACAGCTTCTCAAATGGACTCTTCTTCAGTCTCTCTAACTCATTCTATCCTGAATAACACGGCTTCCTTAACTATCCTGAAGGACAATCTTCATCATACGACTTCCTAGCTCGAGAAACTGGAGTGGTTCCTTATTGTGCAGCAGACAAACTTCATGCCTTTTTTTTTTTTCCAGACTGGGTCTGCCTCTCCGACCCAAGCTGAAAGCACAATGGTCACTCACAAGTCTTATCCTGGGCTTGATCCCAAATCCTGATCAATATGGATGCTTTAACCTGTTCTCTTTACTGACCTGGGTCAGTTCACCCCTCCTCAGGCATCCCAGTTGTCCTTCATTCCCCATATTGGTGCTGGTCTTAGCAAGGGATGCTTCATCTGCTTCATCCTGACTGCTGCTCAGGATTCCTGAACTCAAGCATCAAATTCACAAGGGATCACAGGCATTCATCATTATATCCAGCTAAATTCCATATTCTTAAAATATTCTTCAATCTTAAGAAAGACTGACAAAGCAGAATGCCACTCTTCTAATTTTTGATGGGAGAAACCTTTCCAGGGACTGGAATATTAATATATGTTATTTGGGGCACAATCTGCTTGGGCACGAGGGTACCTGGAAAATTAAATTGGTAATCATAAGCTTTTTTGATAAGGAATCAGAAAAAGACAGTTTTAGTGGTGGCAGATATTGGGGAATTATCCTTAATCCACTAAAAAGAGCACACGTTTTTAGTGATTATAACAACTAGGGTTTTATCAAATCCAAAGTCTCTCTTTCTGATGGGGCAGCTAGGTGGCACAGCGGACAGAGTGCACATGCTGAGGGCCTGAGTTCGAATCCCGCCTCAGATACTTACTAGCTATGCAACCCTGGGCAAGTCACTTAACCCTGACTGCCTAAAAAAAATAAAGAAACAAACAAAAAACTACAAACACCGATACCTAATATCTTTGGCATAGTATTCAAAATTCTCAATAATTTGGTCCTAGATCATGTATCTCACTTTACTCTTATTATTCCAAATCAGCGTTTCCTTATTGCTACTGGACGGTCCATAGGGTTTATTTTAACTTCCAAAAGGCCTTTAAAATCTTTTAAAAATCATATTAACAAGTCAACAAGAATTTGTTAAGCAATTAGGTGTTCCAGGCATTGTGCTAATTGCTGGGAATACAAAAACAAACTAGAGAAAGATGGTCCCTTGGGGTAGCACAGTGAATAGAGGACTGGCCCTGGAGTCAGAAAGACCTGAGTTCAAATCCTGCCTCAGACACTTAACACAAAAATGAGCCGTGTGACCTTGGGCAAGTCACTTAACCCCAATTACCCTACCTTTCCCCCTCCAAAAACAAACAAAAAAATTGTATCTTTCCTCAAGGAGCTAGCATTCTGTTGAGAAAAAATATATTTACAACAATTGAAAAGCAAGGGGTGCATTGGGGGGGCGGTTTGAGGGCCGGGAGGAGAGGGAGAGGATTGTCACTGAGAGAGTCCAGGAGGAGACCATGGAGTGCAGTTTGGAGAAGAATGAAGATGTGAGTGGTGTGGGCATCCTTGGGGCCTGGAGGAAGGGGAGTAGAAAGGGGGAAAAAAGAAATTTACATGATATATTTATTATTATATATTTAAAAGGAATAGCAAGCTCTATATAATAGATCTGCAGTTTTTATTATTATTATTCTTGTTATTATTCTACTATGTTATGGAAATGCTTGTTTTATTTTATAAATTAAAAATAAACAATTTTTTTAAATTGGAAATTTAGGGAGGAACCAGACAATCAGAGGGAGGGATCAAAAGAGTACAGGATTTGACCAATGATTTTCCTATTTATCTAAGGAAAAGTCTTCCTCATCCCACCTTTTCAACTATCTAAAATCTATTCATTTCTTTCAAGGCTCATCTTAAGAGTAACCTCTTCCACCAAAACTGTTTTTAGACACTTGAAATAGGCTATAGAGTAAGTTCTACATTCCTATTAATATCTTTTCCATTTAAACAAATTTTATATACATAAAACAAGTTTGCTGAGGTCCAGAAGAGACAAATGTAGAGTCAGAGCATGACTCTTTATTGGGAATAGACTAAAGAGATCAAGGAATGAAATCACATCTCCTTAAATGATTCAAAAATGAACGATTTATTAAATGCTTATTATATGCAGAACACTGTGCCAGGCACTGAAAGAGACACAGAGTGTCATTTCAGCGTTACACACCCCAGCTTCCAGACCACTCTCCCAAGCCAGAACATTACTCACAAAGGCTCCTCATGAAGGAGGCTTCTCTACAGCATCTTGACTGGATGGACTACTAACTGTAGCCTCTTGCTCTGCTGCTTTTTAATGCACAATTGGCCTCTTCTCTTCTGTGAAGGACCATTCTTCTTGAAGCTGCGTCTTCCCTCAGAAATTTGTATCTGTCTCAAGTTAAAAAGTCAAGCTCTGCTCTCCAGTGGATGCACTGTAACTCAGGAAGGAGACGGATTTCAAGAAAGATTCTCCGCAAGAGAAATTCCCTCTCTGGGCCTGTTTTTTTTAATCCACTTTTGGCTCTAACTCTTAAACTTAGAATCCCCTGCTACTGGACTGGTAAGCTTCCCAACTGACCTGCTGTTTTTATACAGAGCCCCCAAGGAAAATGATGAATAATTTTCTTAGCCAACCATAAAACATTTCCCATGTGATGTCATTTACATTTATCCAATGGCCAAAGCCCCATCATCTTTTCAAATTCATATACTTATTCCCATATTGTGGGATTTTGGAGAAAAATTCCCTAACACCCACTTTACTCTTTGAGATTATATTTCCCTCCTTGAAGGAACGATTGATTGGTTCTGTGACTCCATTTTGAATTGAAGTAGGTGAGAACTCCATTTCTCATGGTGGTTACTTATGGGATTCTTTTGATTATATTAATTGAGGTATGTGGGGGGGGTGGAGGTGTTGGGAGAAGAGGTGCTGAACCCCTTTCCTTATATAAGACATGATCCCTACCCCCAGAGAATTTATATTCTAGTAGAGGACTAGAGGAACACATAAATAACTGAAGTGCATGACAAGTGTAATGGAAGAATGAAACACTAAGCAGCCCTTCAGCCCTGGAGGGAAAGTCCTTAGAGACCCGTGGACTCGGAACTGCTTCAGGGGGATTCACCACGAATGGGAAAGGAGCAGATATAACAGCATCAATGAAAGAAATGACTAAAGCCAGGCTTAGCTAAGTTCAGTTTTAGGGGCTCTGAGTTTGAAATGTCAGTGGGAATGCCAGGTAATAATATCTCCCTTGTAAGAGTCTGCAGATGTGGGTCTGGATCCCGGGGATGAGAACCTGCTCTTCTTCTAGTCAATCCTTCAAATCTTCAGAGAGGATACACAAAAATGAGCACACAGAAAAGGTCACCTAGGGATAGAGTCATGGGTATTCCAAGGCCTACTGACCTTGTGACATAGTCAAAATGACAGCTTTTTGCCCCTCAAGAGGCAGATTTCTTCCCTGTGACAAGACTCATAAATTATCTGAAAGTCTCTTGTTACTTCCTAGGATTTGAATAAACTCTCCAAACTCTCCAGCAAGAATTTTTCACTGACGCTTCTCTCATTCTCTAATTGTTTCCCATATGTGAGAGCTGTCTACCCAACATATTATCAGCTCAAGGACTGAGACCACATTGAATACATCTTTTGTATCCCTTTTAGTAACTTGCAGAGTCCTGGAGGGAGAGCAGGCACTTAATACCCTCTTTCTAACTTGAAGTTTTTGCTTTTCTATGTGCTAGAATCACAGGATGTTAGAACTGCAAGGGACATTACAGATTACACAGTGCAACCCCTCACCTTATGGATCAGAAAACTGAAGAGCAGAGATGAAGTCATTTGCCCTAGATCAAACAGCACATTGAGCCTTTTAAACCGCAAGGCCTTCCATCTTTACAATGAAGTTGCCACTGAGATCTTCATCGAGATGCTCATAATTAAAGATTGCTGTCTGACAGCTACTGTTCATCTTTGTATTGCCCTGAACCTAGCACAGTACCCTGTATATAGTAGGCATTTAATAAATGTTTGTTGAGTTTAACTGAATACACTGTAGTAAATGTTAATAGGATATGTTAATCTCTGGCTGAATTCCTGAACTTCTAATAACGTCCAAGTAAAAAGTTCCTTATAAAAAGGGGTCCTTCTCAGACAAGGTCAACCTTTCTATCTGCACAATTAATCCCAAACCTAATACTCTGTAGATCATCCCTTTAATCATTCCTCTCTCCTATATCCCAGGTCCCTATAAACACGACCAAATTTCCCTCATCCTTATAAAAACCAAACCAAACCAAAAATAAAAGAACAACTTCTCACTTGATATTATAATCTTCTCAAGTGGTCATTCTATATTTCTTCTTTTCACAGTTAAATGAGTGGGGAAAAAGTGGTCTAAGTTTGTTCCTTTCGTTTGCTGTCTTCCCACCTACTTCTCATCCCCTGGTCATCTGCTTTCTCATTACTCAACTCAAACTGAATTTCCAGTTACTAATGATCTTTCTTTTTATTTTAGAAGAAAAGAAATGGACTACATATATATGTGTATATACATATATACACACATACTATATATATATATTATATATATATACTATAAAGTATAAACATAGTATAGTACACATAGATTATAGGGATACTTTTAAGCATCAGTTTGAAAAAGTTAGCTAACTACATAATAAAGATGTGGTTCTTCCTTCTTCCTTTATTTTACTTTTTCTTAATTATATGTAAAAATGTTTACCATTCCTTTTTATTAAAATTCCAAATTCTTTCCTTTCCTCCCTCCCTTCCTCCTTGAGGAGACAAGCAATTTGATAAGGATTATACATGCACAGTCATGAAGAACATTTCCATATTAACCATGTTGAAAAAGAAAATGCCAACCAAAAAGCTCCCAAGAAAAATAAAGCTTAAGAAAGTACGCTTCAATACGTTCAGACTCTATCATTTCTTTCACTGGGGGCGGGTCGCATTTTTCATCATGAGTCCTTTGGAAATGCCTTGGATCTTTGTATTGCTGAGAATAGCTAAGTCACTCAGAGCTGATCAATCATACAATGTTGCTGTTACTGTATGTAATGTTCTCCTGGTTCTGCTCACTTCACTTTACATCCGTTCATGTAAGACTTCCAAGGTTTTTCTGAAATCAGTTGACTCATCATTTCTTATAGCATAATATTATTCCATCACAATCATTTACCACAACTTCTTTAGCCATTCCCCAAGTGATGAACATCCTCTTAATTTCCAATTCTTTGTCACCACAAATAAATATTTTTGTACATATAAGGCCCTTTCCTTTGATCTCTTTGGGATATAGGATATATAGTGATATTACTAGGTCACAGGGTATGCACAGTTTTATGGCCCTTTGAGCCGAGTTCCAAACTGCTCTGCAGAGTGGTTGGATCAGTTCACATCTGCAACACTGCATTGGCGTCCCTGCCTACACCCCCTCTAATATTTGTCATTTTCTTTTTTTTGTTACATTTGCCAATCTGATAGGTATGAAGTGGTACCTTAGAGTTATTTTAATTTGCATTTCTCTAACCAATAGTGATTTAGAACACATTTCATATGACTACAGATAGCTTTAATATCTTCATCTGAAAATTGCCTGTTCATTTCCTTTGACCATTTATCAATTGGGGAATGACCTTTATTCTAAAAAATTTGACTCTTTTCTATATATTTGAGAAATGAGACCTTTATCAGAGGAACTTGCTGTAAAAATTTTCCCCCAGCATATCCTTCTAATGTTGGCTCCATTTGGATTTGTTTGTGCAAAACCTTTTTTATTTAATGAGATCAAAATTATCCATTTGACACCCAGTAATGCTTTCTATCTCTCCTTTGGTCATAAATTCTTTCCTTATCCATAGATCTGACAGGTAAAATTTTTCATGCTCCCCTAATTCACTTTATATCTATCGATGATCTCTTAACTATCAAATCCAGTGACCTTTTCTCTGTCCTCATTGTTCCTGACCTTTCTGACTGGACACTTCTGGCCAGCCTCTCTTCCTGGATACTCTCTCCTCTCTCAGTATTGGAGATGTTGTTCTCTTCCTGCCTAACTTTGGCCACTTCTCTCAGTCTTTTTTCCTAGATCATCATGAACGAAAGGCTAAGTGAATGAATGAATGATAAGGTATGTATTAACAACTTATTATGTGCCAGTGAGGGGTATGGATAAAGCTTATGGATACAAATATAAGGAAGCATGACAAATTTTTTTCTTTTTGGAGGGCAATTGGGGTTAAGTGACTTGCCCAAAATCACATGGCTAGTTTGTGTGTCAAGTGTCTGAGGTAGGATTTGAACTCAGGTCCTCCTGATTCCAGGGCCGGTGCTCTACTCACTGTGCCACCTAGCTGCCCCCAAGCATAACAATTTTTGCCCTAAACATGCTTCCTTTCTAATGAAGGAAGAAAAATGTAAAAGGGAAGAGGGGACATTTGTGCAGTGACGTGTTATCAGGAAGGGATTTGGAGGTCTGATTCCAGACAAGATAAGGTAAAGGCTCACTCATGAACTAGGGGAGTTCCAGGGGCACAGTCGAAGGTTCCAGTGGGATGTAAATGAAGAGGGTGGGAAAAGAAACTGTTCATCCATGTCATTCCCCAACTCACCTTCTCCAGTCTTCATTCTCTCACCATCTGTTATTTCTTATCTTTCTGGCTACCAGCACTTCTAGGACTAGACCGACCAACCAACAAACAAACGATATACCTCATCATATCCAAGATATACAGGGAATGAATACAAATATAGGAGAAAAAGACATGATATGGACCCAAGAACAGATATGAACAGGCAGCTCTTACAAGAATAAATTCAAGTCATCAACACCACATAAAAAAATCCTACAGTTCAATAATAAGAAAAATATAAATTAAAATCACTCTGAGGTTCTGCCTCAGAATAGCAAAGATGACAAAAAAATGAAAATTACAGTTGTCAGAGGGAGGAGGACAAGCGCAGCTAATGCATTGTTGGTAGAGCTGTGGACTGGTTCAGCCATTCTGGAAAGCAATTCAAATCAATACCCCTAAAAGTCACTAATGGACGTATTCTGACCCAGAAGCATCACTAGTAAGCATATATGCCCCAAAAAAGAACAAAGACACAGGGAAAGGATAGATAGATAGATAGATAGATAGATAGATAGATAGATAGATAGATAGATAGACAGAGAGAGAGAGATGGATAGAGAGAGATAGGTAGATAGATAGATAGATAGATAGACAGATAGATAGATAGATAAATATATAGAAAGATAGATGAATAGGTAGGTAGGTAGATAGATGAATAGGTTGATAGATGATAGATAAATAGATGACAGATAGATAGATAATAGATAGATAGATGATAGATAGATGATAGATAAGTAGATAGATGATAGATAGATAGATAGACAGACAGATAGACAGATAGACAGACAGATATAGGGATAGATATAGATGTATAATTTATTTATTTATAGTAGCTCTTTCTGTTGCAGCAAAGAAGTAGACACAAATATGTGACCACCAACTGGGGAATGGCTAAATAAATATGTAAGAAATGAAATGGATTATAACTACACCATAATATATGAAGAAAGGTTTGATTTCAAGGAAATCCTAGAAGACTTTTATGAACTGATACAGAGTGAAGCAAACATAACCAGAACAGTTTTTACAATGACTACAATAATAATAAAGGAAAACAATTTTGAGAGTCTAACAACCACTGATCAATTCAATAACAAATCATTACTCCATAAGACTGAAAGTAAACCATTTCTGGTTAAAGAGTAAAGTGATGGTGCTGAATGGTATAGTATTTATTTATTTAAGAAAGTTAGGATATTCTGCCAAGAATATGGAGAAATGTCCAGAGAAAATCGGATAATTTCATCTTACTGACAATCAGATGCAAGAGAAATTTCAAACATTAGCACCCAAAAGACTGCGATGCAATGAATGATCTGTTAAGCCAACAAACTTAACCCCCATACTGGAGGCTTGGTAGCTACACTAATTATTTATTATTAAATAATGGTATAAAATATGAGAAATATGTGAATTTGTTTTGATTGGCTATACTAATTTGTGACAAGGGCGGACTTGAGTTTTTGCAAGGCAGAGTTATAGGGGAGATTGGAAGATAGTAGTGGTGATACAAAAAAGAGAAGAAAAAAATCATTGACAATTTAAAAAGAATACACAGAAGAGAGCAAAAGGAAGTTGACAAGAGAACACATAAGAAGGAAATGTTGGTACTATTTGTAAAACATAATATATAGTTTTAAAAAATAAGATGTACAAAATGGAAATTCAAGATTTCATTTTAAATTCTTCTGTTTTTAATTTAATATGGAAATAGATATCTGTTGATTTTTAAATTCATAATAAAAAAGAAGAAAATGTTAAAATTCACTAGATCCTAACATCTTGCCAGCTGTGGTCCTTTCTCAGTCAAACTTCTTCAAAAACCTATCTATATTTGGTGCCTCCACTGCCTCTCCTTTCACCTCATACTTTTAGAAGAATAAATCCTCTGTAATCTGGTTTCCCAGTTCATTACTGAAGTCAAACTTCTTTCTCCATCATTACCAGGGATCTTTTCACTGCTAAATTCAAAGGCCTCTTTTTAAGTCAAGGATTCCATAAGTGAACCACCACATCATCTGAAACTAGCGATGGCTTTATCTCCTTTTCTTTATGTTTATTTTCTCAATCTCCTTTTCTTGTCATTGCGATAGCTGGCATTTCAATTGATCAATCAATCCATCAATCCACAAGTATTTATTCATCATCTGCTATGTGCCTGGCATTATGGTAGGTGTTCCAGTTAAAAATACAAGAATAAGACAGTCCTTACCCTCAAGGAAATAACAGGGGATTTTACACACACACACACACACACACACACACACACACACACAAATGCGTGTGTGTATATGTGTACATGGAGAGAGAGAGAGAGAGAGAGAGAGAGACAGAGAGAGAGACAGAGAGAGAAAGGGAGGGAGAGAGACAGAGAGACAGAGACAGAGAGAGACAGAGAGAGACAGAGATAGACCTGGCTAGTTTTTCTCTTAGCTTACCTTTCTTGTTTCAGGATCCTCTAACGTGGTACTTTTTTTTTTTTTTAACGATTCCTTTGTTGGCTCTAAGAGAAAGGGTTCTTAACCTTTTTTATGTAAGGGACCCCTTAGGTAATTTGTTGAAACCTATGGACTCTTTTTCAGAATAATGTTTTTAAGCAATGGAAAAACATGCTAAATTTCAGTTTGAGGTTAATGAAAACAAAGATGTTATTTTTCCCATTCAGGTTCACAGAATCTGTGGAGCCCAGGTTGAGATTCTCTGTTTTAGAGGGATTTAGACTCAGCTGAAACCTTTCAGGTCATCATCTCACCCAGAGTAATTCAGTCTTTCAAAGCTTTATATAATTGTATAAAAACTAACGAACTACAAAAACAACTTTTGTTGGGATTAGTAAAAAGGGGGTCATAATAATGATTCCTTCTATAATCCAGTACCAATATACGTCTGTAATAGAACACATAAGAACGTTAGGATATTCTGCCAAAAATATGGAGAAATATCCAGAGAAAATTGAATAATTTTATCTTACTGACAATTAGATGCCAGAAAAATTTCAAACATAAGCACCCAAAAGACTGCGATGCAATGAATGATCTGTTAAGCCAACAAACTTAACCCCCATACTGGAGGCTTGGTAGCTACACTAATTAGTTTTAGGTTTAAGTTCTCTAGGAAAGGATACACAAAAAATCTTGAGTTCTCATAAAAGGAAGGCATTAGGGGAAGGAATAGTGGCCACCTTGGAGGTTTCAGAGAAGGTTATTCCCCTATTTGCTAAACAAAAGGATGCATGGAGAGGCAGCAATCAGTTAACAGAGGAACATAAACAGACTGATATGATTTAAAAATGAGGATTCCAGAGTAAAGGGCAATCCATTTTTAGAATATTCCCCAGATTGATCTTCAGGTTAGACAAGGTTGAGGAGAAAGGAGAAATTATTTACATATGCTAAGGGGAATGACTATTTCTTCAATATTCCTCCATGACAAAACAGGCTAAACGCTTTGTAAAAATTATAAGGAAATAGACATCGCAGGTGTCTGCATAAACACGAAATAAATACTTTGAAATGAACGGAAGATAACTAATAGCTATCCTTTGCTCTGCAGAACAAAAAAGAGAACACTTCCAAATAAATTACTTGAATGGTTCCTTCCTATTAGACATAACTGAAGGGCATTTTAAAAGTACATAATGAGAAACCAAGAAGCCTCGTCTCGTTCTAGGAAAAGAAAAACATAATTGTGAAAGGTCTGAAGAAGCGTAAAAATATAATTGAAAAATGCGACGGTACTTGGGAGCACACTTACTCTTGTGCACTGTGAGGGGAGCTGTTGGCACGTAACAAGGAGGAGGGAGCCACCAGCTTGTGCAATACCCACTCCCAGCTAGAAGCAGTCATGTTTCAACACCTCTGATTCCCTGATGCTGACAAGCTAAACAACTTGTTTTGTCTCTGGGAGCTCTTCTCTGGTGATTAACTGCTTCTGGTGAATACTAATTACATAGAAGTACAGTAGTGTGGCAACAGCACCCTACTTCCTGTACCTGCTGCAGCCCCTGTCCTCTCAGGGGTACAGAAGGCGCATCCAGACATCCAGAGCCAGGGCAACTGAACCCAGCCCCCCCTCCCCCTCAAATAGATCTATATCCTCTTCCCGCTGCAAGGTAGCACAACTTACTGACATGAAAGCTTCTCTAACCTTTGACTACAACCCGAACATAATTACAACAGGGTGAGCATTTTAAATGATTGTAATAACCATAAGCGTCACTCTGCAGCATGGAGTCTGTGAATTAGTGAACTCTTATTGTGTCTTCAATTCCCTATGTCCCATGTTGAAAATTTACCCCAAATTGTCACTTCTTAGAAACTGCACCTCAGATTAAAATCTTCTCACCAGGGAGTCTATGAGAATTTGTTCTCGTGTTTTAAATCCTAAGTGCTTGTTAAAACGCCAACACTGCAAAATTAGAGACCATTAAACAATATAAGGCAGCAAGTGATTAAATCTACCAAACACACATTGAAAGCAACTTAAGCTACTTTTTAATTAAAAATAAAATATCACTGGCTAAATTCAGATGTCTTAGCTATTCAGAAAAAAAAAGTTAGAAGGCTGTTCAAAATGCAAAATACTCCTGATATGGCCAGGCAAGATGCAAATAGGGGGGAGGGCGGAAGGTGGGGGTGGAGGAGGGGGCTGTTAGAGATGGAGGGATGAATCCTCCCTTTCTTTCTACTAGGTGCATCACATGGCTGACCTGTTTAGTCCATGGACATCCAGGAAGCAGTGAAGGCACTGGTGCAGGATGGAGTTGACGTGGCTGCTGATTAAATAAGCTTTATTAAGACAGGCCTCTGAGGAGACAGTATATTTCCCCCTCCTGGCAGGGGAGTGTGCTAAGTAATAGCAGCAGAGGTAGCTAGGCATTGAGTTACTACCTATATTGACATGGAGGTTGGAGGGGGGAAGAAAGTTAGCAGATACTTTACAATATCGCTCAAACAGACTGATAATCACCGAAATGAAGGAACGAAATAAAGGCACTGTTTGCTTTCAGATTCATTAAATGATTTGGGCTACAAAGCATTTCCCCCATAAAGTTATAGTTAAACATTTTAGCTTTAAGTTGTTTCTACTTGTTTAAAGTAAAGAAAAGAAAAATGGCCAGGAGGCTTAGTCAACCATGGGCGGAATGCCAACAATCTGAACATCAGACTTTTTCAGGCTGAGATGATATCATCCATTCTGAAGCCCTGATACTCATTCTTTTTGAAGCATGAGGAAATTTACCAGTAAAACCTTACCTCATGCACAGAGTTTTCTTATTTTTAGGAATATTTGTGACTTTCTCAATGATCACTTTCAAAATCTTTTCCCCCTAGCTTACCTCAACGTTAAGAACATACTCTTCATTTTCGGTGCGGTCTTACCTAAAAAGCTTGCCCTAAAGTACAGGACAGGTACTCGGTAGCTGCAGGAATACAAGACATGGTATTCATAGCGAATCACTTCTGGTGCTGCAGCAGGCCCAGCCACTTCAGAGTCATCGGAGTAGAGCTCAAAGTTATCCTAAAGCAAGCGAGGAAATAAAACAGACAAGTGTCGATCAAAGTAAGCTACCGTGGTGGGGATGGGGGGCTATGGGGATTCTGGTGTTCCCTGCTGCTTCACAGTTAAATAAATGTGGGGCAGGGAAACGAATAAAGGGGAGGTATTCTTCTGATCAGTGTTTAACACATGAATGAGAAAACACTAGCACTACTTAATTCCATCCTGCTTGTGATTAATAAGGCAGTCTGATATAAAGAAACAAGGGGAAAATACATTTCAACTACAAAGCTTGCTGCCACAACTTGAGTAGTAAGAGAGTACAGAAACAATCTTTTTCCTTACCTGTTACATATAAAAACACCTACTACTTGGACAGGTGGCTGAAAAATAACCTTTAAGAGTCTACTGTGCTTGCCAAAAGTTCGTTGGCTGCCAGAAGAAAAGTTCCTACTTCCATTTTGAGTAGGAAAATAGGGTTTTTAGACATTTCAAAAGCAGAGATGAATCTTTGTTATTTATTTGTATATATCATCAGCACATAATAATTTATCATATGCATCAATAATCTGTTATCATATATCATCTATTTCTATAACAACTCTTGATTTATAATGAAGTAGGCAAATAGACTGAGATTAAATCAGATTTTGTTATTAGGTAAAAAGGGATGTTTAGCAGACACTTACATTCTTAATATACATTACTAGTTACCATTTATATTTTAATTTTAGATGAGGAATGGTAATTTAGGAATTTACCTTTTATTCTATGTAATGGAACAAAATCCATTGAAATGAATGATATTTCCCCCTCCATATCCCATTCATATGATCATCCTGAAGAATTCCCTTCAAAAGTAATAATGTGGGAGAGCAAAGGAGAAGTATGACCAGTATATTCTTATCAAATGTATAAAAAACAAACAGAAAAAAGTACAAGAGAATATTCCAAGTGTTATCAGTCTGAAACAAGGCTTCCTTCTTAGATATCTAAGACTTATCCAGGCTTTATCACCTCTTGTTATTCCTCATTCACAATCAAATAATTAAGGAGCTGTAAGAATTCAGCCTTTTGAACATAAACTTGCTGACCACATGTTTTAACTAAGCCACAGTAACACATTTATCAGTTAAGCAAAAAATTAAAATGTTGAGAGAAGTAACATGGCACAGTCAACAGAGTTCCCAGTCTTGGAGTCAGGAAAACCTAGATTCCAGCCCTTCCCTCTGACAGGTACTAACTGTGTGACTATGGGCAAGGTACTTCATCTCTTAGTGCCTCCAGCAAGCCCTTTAACATCATAAATTCCATTAAACAAGTTCCTGATCTACACGAGAGGCCAGTTTTTCCACAATGGGAGTTCTCTATATGGATGAAATTAGAGATGCTGATAACCATTCCTCCCTAGGAGGAAAAAAAGGAAAACACGGAAATGTCTAAAAGGTAGTAGATGAGGAGGAAGGCATAGATAGGATCCCATGACCTGAAATTCCACAGAGGAAATCAGTTCAAAGGTGAATAGGAACACCAAGAACAAAATTCTAATGACACAAGTACTGAAGAGGAAGAAAAGAGTTCAAAGAAACAAATCTGGATGCACTGGGAATTCATCAACCAACACAGATTTTTTTTAAAGTCACATATAGAGACTAGAAGAAAGTAACAGGTAATGAACAATAAACAAAAAAGAATGGCACGGTCCAATAAGAGCCATGGCAAAGATATCAAAGCTCAGAATGAGCAAAAACTGGAGATAAATGCTGAGAAGTAAGGAAATGTTTTCTTTGGCTTAGTTTTACTAAGAAGAAAGAAAATGAAGGAACGGTTCCACTGTTTATAACGGATGGGATGATGAAAACGGCCAATGTACTATTTTGTTTCTATTCTTTTTTGTAAGGAAAGACTGGGAAGGGCAGAATAAAAATGATCAACATGGAGTTGAAACCCAAGAAAAAAGTGGAGATGTGAAGAAGGTACCAAGCTGGCCTACCTAGCTTTATATAGCCAACTCATAAAATGCCTCATATTAACATTGTGAGTCAGCTGGAAAGACAGGGGGAGATGAGAATGTAGTTGGATGGATTCAGAAGAGGTTCAATAACCGGACTTAAAGAATAATCCTTAATAGGTTGATGTTATCTTAGAAAGCAATCTAGGCGAAGCTCTCAGAGCACCTGTCCTTCAGTCTTTCTTCTGAGCACAGTAAAAAATGAGCAGGATGAAGGCAAAAATGACGCGCATATCCAATTTCAAGATGCTATGAAGCTGGAGAGGTAGTTAATATGTTGGGATCCAACAGGGTACAACACTGGGCCCAATCTAGTAAGATTAATTTTAATAGGGAAAATGCAAAGTCTAATTTACTTAAGTTATAAAAAAAAATCCGCTGCACAAAGAGAATTTTAGGGAAAGAGAATAGACACTACTTTGTGTTAAAAAAAAATTAGGGTAGGGAGGTGTAGAGGACTGCATGTTCACTATGAGTTAAAGTCAATGTCATATTAATTTGACTTAAGAGAGGCTGTATCCAAATGTATTCAAGCAAGGGACAACATGATAGTTTTCTACAGTATTTTGCCAGAGCATATTTGGTGTATTTTGTTGAATTCTGGTCTCCACGTTTCGGAAAAGACATACATGAAAAGGATGGAGTGTATTCAGAGAAAGATGATGAGAATGACGAAGAGATTGGAGATCATGCCAAAGGAGGATCAGCTGAATTGTATATGTTTGTACTGCAGACGAGAAGTATTGGGGATGGGCAACCATGATAATTTATTCAAGTATCTGAGGATTGTTGTCCCGTTTGACTCCCAAAGGCATAACTAGGAATAAAGAGCTTGAGTAGTAGAGAGGCAGATAGATATACATTGGGTTTTAGGGGAAACTTTCTAACAGTGAGAGCTGTCAAAAAGTGGAATGGGATGCCTCAGGAGGCAGAATATTACCCCCTCAGCTGAGGTTTTCAATGGGAGGCTGAATAACTGGCCAAATATATTATAGAGAGAATTTTTATTTATTTGTACATGGACAACATGTCCTCTAAGGTCCACTGTAAGTCTGACAGTCTGTAATTCTGTGAAATAAAACTCCCAAGTATTTGAAAGGTTTAGTACTGAAGAAGTGAAAGCAAATTCAAATAATTTTCTATTTTCTTTTGACATTTTTAAATTCCAAGTACTCTTGGGAATTCTTTAAGACTACAAGCTGCAGAAGTGTGACCTGCACTAAGAGAAGGTGTTTCCTCATCTGGAAGTTCCCTGTGCTACAGAAATCATACATCCAGTCCCTATTCTTATTCCCCATGATTTTAAAATACATGTATTTCTTCTTTAATATAAATTCTCAACTATGGTTTGAACGTAAGTAATTGATTTAGCAGGACAGCTAAGTGGCACAGTGGAGAGTGCGGAGCCTGGAGCCAGGAAGACTCATCTTTCTAAGTTCAAATCTGGCCTCAGACACTTACTAGCAGTATGACCCTGGGCAAGTCACTTAACCCTGTTTGTCTCAGTTTTCTGATCTATAACATGAGTTGGAGAAGGAAATGGCAAACCTCTCCAGTATCTTTGCCAAGAAAACCCCAAATGGGGTTAGAAAGAATCAGATGTGGCTGAAAATGACTGAACAACATATACAAATTGATTAAATAAGTTGCAAGTTTGCTGTAAGAGCCTCCTCTGAACTTAAAGAATTTGGAGGTCCCTTTCCTATGCTATCCAATCTCCTCTCTACTCCAGTACTGAGCACGACACTAGGTATCACAGGGTACTTTCCTACAATCTACTTATATCCAATAAACCTCAATACTTAGCATATCAAAATAGTATTTGTTGAACCTGGCAAATAGTTAAATAAGGAAATCATTCATGTGGAACCAAGGCATCAATATTAGCAAAGAGTAACAATGTGTTTTGTCATCTGACAGCAAGTCAACCATTGGATGCCAGGCATGAACCTGCATTCTTTTTTTTTAATTTAGTTTTTATTTGTTTTCTTGTTTACGTTATTCATTTTTATTACATTTTTGAATTACACATTTTTCTCCCCGTCTTGCCCCTGCCCCAACCCCAAAACAGCAATCCCACTGTAAAGCCCCTCCCCTGCTCTGCTCTCTTATTTTCTGGTAGGGCAGGGAGGGTCTCCCTATCCCAGCCCCCGTATATCTTAATTCCCAGTTGCAGGTATTGCAGAACTTTAAATTCTAGATTCTTTCAATTCCTCCCCTGTCACCCACCTCCACTGGAAGGACCCTCAGTTCAATACAGGCTATGGATGTGTGACTATATAGGACATCTTCATAGTTGACACACTGTAACAGTGATCGTCTGTCTCTCCTTCCTATCCCTCCCCACCCTGTTGCGTTCTCTACCCTGTCCCTGTCCGTTTACTGAAGTGTGTGCTTTCAGCATCCCTCCCCCAGACCCTGCCTTCCCCTCCGTCATTCCCCCTCTCATCCCCATGCCCCCCACTCTCCTGTGTGGCATGATGCCCAGTCTAGAGTTTATGCCATTTCTTCCCTAAGCCAAATTCAACGAGAGTAATTGAAAGCAAAATTGCAGTAGTTATCCCTTGCCTCTTCTCTATAGGACGATTAATCCCATTTTGTCTCTCCCTGTCTCCTTTCATTCTAGTCCTCTCCTACGTCAGAATTTTGCCTTTTAAAGTATCATCCCTTCACATTCAATTCATCCTATAACCTCTATATACACATATACACACATGCTCAGATATGTATTCATACGCATACATAGACTCCTATATGGACCTATGTGTAAGTATACATACATATACATTTGTATTCCCTTCACCTATCCTCATGTTAAGAAAAGTTTCATAAGTTACTATTATCGTTTTTCCATATTGGAATGTAAAATAATTCAAATTTGACAAGTTTCTTATGATTTCTTTCCCATGTTTACCTTCTCATGCTTCTTGTGTTTGCTTGTCAAATTTTCTGTTCAGCTCT
>CM053594.1:351635824-351654393 GCA_028646575.1 Pseudocheirus occidentalis
ATTCTCCCAGAAATCTACTGCTGATTGGCTTTACAACCTCCTTAACACGCTCTCTAGTCAAGCTATAGTGCTGGTTGTTCCCCAAATCTATTGTTCTCTTTCCTGTCTCCCTACATTCACACGGAACATTCCATAATGTCTGATATGTGTTTCCTTCTTATTTTCTCTTCTCAGAATTCTTGGCGTTTTTTTCCTTCAATGTTCCATTCTGGAAATATTACCTCTCTGAAGTGTCCCTCCTCTTCCCTCTCCACCTCCTCAATAAATTTATTTGGGTACATGTCGCATCCCTTCAGTAGAATATATGTAGCACCTTGAGGGCAGGGACTATTTTCATCTTGTCTTTCTCCCCCAGAATTTAGCATGATTCCTCCCTTGTACTTGTCATTGATTATATTATTTTTATTATACTGAAAAGTCATTACAACACTAATCACTAGAGAGTGGGATTTGAAACCAGGTAAGTCTGCTGAGGACTGCATTCAAAGAGATACAGGTCACCAAGGCGGTAGTTCCAGGACACAGAACCTAAGAAGAGGAAGAGGAGGCTTCAATACTGCCATTAAAGGCCTATTCCCATTATATATATGTACTATTAACTATAATGTATTGGACCTCTTCAAAGGGTGCTGGTTACTGAAAGTCACGGAGGAGGCTCCAACACTACTGTTCATGTATTATGATTATTAATGATAAAGTAACATAAGAACAGCAACTTAATATCAGCAGAGACAGCTTGGGCTTCCACTGAGAGGAACAAAGTACCAACTCCCAGGCAGAAGGGAAGCAATTCTCTGCAGCCTGCAATGTTTGGGACAAGACAAAGGTGCAGGGCAGTCAGAGTGTAATGGGAATCTGAAGCTTTTTCCTGCCCCTAGCCCCTTTGCTTAAGTGGCTCTGAGAATGTTCACGTGGAGCCCGTGGTGAGAAGCTTGTTTTTTCGGGGAGGAATGGCCACACCTTGTTGCTTTGTAATTGGACAGTGGGTCAAGAGGGCTGACCCAGGAGAAACCTATATATACACCCTGATGTGAGGCTTTGCTTTGGGGCTCACTTTGAGAAGAGTTGTGTGATTTGACCAGATGAGACTCTGGGAAGCCGTTGAGCCCCCCCTCCCCCACCGGCTTTGAAAAACCCAGATGTTGGTGCTTTTCTCTCTCATAACTTGAATAAGTAATGGATGTGATGGTCAGATGGTTGGAAGCCCATCTGCTGATCTGTTTCTTGGTCTGTTTATAACTTGTGCTTGAAACTTGGGTTTGTATTCTCTGGAGTTCAGGGTGCTGACTTTTCCCCCTGAACTAGGTAAATGATATGTTTGTTTGTTTGATTAAAGAAAGATTGTTAACCCATTTTTTAGTTCCTTTCCCCTAGAAAAGCAGATCTAAGAACCTGTGCTGGCAGCTGCCCTGGGTATGCTGGGGTGCTTGCTGATACACAGAGTTAGCCAGCGTACACCCAGTGACCCTCTGGCATTGATTATTATTAGCTCCATGATTCCTGGACACTACTTTCTTTAAGATGGTTCAGGAGATATCATTTGCCTGAAGCATTCCGACTGAATGAAAAAGACTCCCTCCTCTCATTATGTGCCCTGAGACCGTATGTTCTCTGGCACGAGCACGATGTTGATTGGTCATGATGGCACAAACCTTGTTTAAGAAAGCATTATCATTCTGGAGAAACCATAAGCAATTCTTTGAGAGATGAAACTCACAGCAAATTCTGTCCACTGTTTCTCTGGAACCAGGCATAAAACCAGGGAGCAGCACACTTACTAAAAGCTTTCACCACTGTCGTGGGGGGTGTCTGTGAAATTTATGACGTGCTGATTCACGAGTTTAGAGCTGGAAGGGAACGTAGAGGTCGTCAGACACAAGCTCCTCGTTTTATTTATCTACTTTCAACTGCCTCATGTGACAGATGAGGAAACTCTGAGGTAGAGAAAGATAAAGGGACTCGCTCAAGGCATAAAGAGCAGAGTCTGAATTGGAACTGATGTCCTCTGAGTGCCCATACAGGGCTCTCTTCACTGTACTCTACCGATGGAGGAGAGAGTTCCCAAAGTGAGCAACAGCCTTTATAGATTCTTGTTTTCACATAGTCATACACTGATAAAATCAAGTCCAAAAATGCCATAGAGTCTCCTCAGTGAGATCCACGGTCATTCAAACTATCTGGCTTAGCAGCCTGCTGTGGGAGCTGGATTGGCATTCATATGTGCATTCATGTATGTATATATAATATGCATATTATATATACACATATTATCCTATAGATATATTAGCCAATAGATATATGTCATCCCATTGACTGTGGAGGGGGGACCCACCGGGGTCACTGAATGGAGCAGTGGCTGAGCTTCCCCGACCACTTCCGAGGAGATTTCAGCACTGAAAGTCTTGTCACTTTAGGATGACACAGCAATCGTTTCATTCCCATAACAGAAGAGGGACAGGGGGACATATCAAAGGACCCACTAACCAGAGAAGAGCCACTCAGTAGTCTCTAGAGGCAGAGGCAATTCCACTCTCACTCTCTTCTTATCTCCAGAACAGATTACATGGAACATCCTCTGGTACCAACTTGTGAGGCTGGGAGAAAGGGTAGCTCTCTGTTCCCTGTGGTGGTTGACAGCCCATGGTAGATAGAGTATAGGTTCATCTAAAACAGAATCCCTATTCTGTTTTTGTGGGGTTCTTTCTTCTCTGAGCAAAGGTGACCAAATAGCAATCCTGAGCTGTGAATAACCTCATGAGTTCAAGGAGATTTCTTCAATCGATGCTGACTATAGGGCCATCACCACAGTGGCTCTTAGAAGAGAAGATGAACATCAGTAGGAGGATAAGCCCAAGTCTTGGCCCAGCTTACCATAAGGCTACGTTATGGAAGTTGTTAGGATAGTGCAGAATAAAGGTGAAGGTGAAATGTTTATTCAGCAATCCCACCAAGGGTTTCATGTTTTAATGTTTTAAATTGCCACCCTTCTAAAAAGGTAAAATTGTGGTCATAGGTTACCGTATCATGTTTTAAGTATGGTAGGGAGTAGCTAGGTGGTGCAGTGAATAGAGCACCAGCCCTAGAGTCAGGAGAACCTGAGTTCAAATCCAACCTCAGACACTCGACACATTGTGTGACCTTGGGCAAGTCACTTGACCCCAAGTGCCTTGCCTTTCTCCCTCTAAAAAAAACGTGTGGTAAGCATTTCTTTTATATTGCCCTCCTATGCCTTCTCTCTATTATTCATTGATTACCTTTATACTCCATTTTAAAGGAGCCCTGACAGGAACCAAATCTAAGTTTTAAGTAACTCACCCCCCAGGGCTCTGGGGCAGAGGTATAAAGAGAGACAATATGAAAAAGCCTAATTGGTCTTTTTTAGAGTGCAAGCATCACCAGTACTAAATTAGGTACTTGCATGAGCCAAGAGCTAGTACCATTTCATGAAATTAATAAAAAAAAGTATTTGATTCTGGGTCTGCTAACTGCCAGGCACTGTGCTAAGCACTAACGATACAAGGACAGAAAATGAAGACTCCTTACACAAAAGGAGCTTAATGTTCTACTACACAAGAGAAGCACATATATAAATGTGTACAGTATAAATGTGAAGTGAATAAAGTAGCTGGGGTGAGAGTGAGCACTCCAGCCCCCTTGGGCCTGTTGTTATAAACCCATATTGGTAAAAACCTTCTGGCTGAAAAATGCCTATTACCTAGATGATGACATGGCTTGCGTGGCCAGCCCAGGGCCCACAACGAGACAGGCCTAACATAGATTGGAAGAAAGAAAACAGGCTGGTTTGCACTGGGGAAAATAATTCCAAGTCATTCTCTGACAAAACAAAACCCCAAATTATCTTTTTTACATCAACATTCTTCTGGCAACTCTATATGGTAGCAAAACCATGGAAAACTATGATCTCTGAAGAATTAAAAATTGTGGGCAAGCCAAAGGACAACAGAATGCATAAAGCACATGTCACAAAGAAAGCGTGTGATTGGAAAAGAGAGTGGGATGGTCAAGGAAAAAGAGTCACAGATGGATCACACGCGGGAAGACTCGTTGGATGAATTGTTACTTCTTGAATATTAAAAGACCTAAAGGAAAGGCAGCTAGGTGTCCCAACGGACGAACGGCTGGGACAGCAGTCAGGAAGACCCGTCTTCATGAGTTCAAATCCAGCCTCAGACACTAGCTGTGTGATTCCAGGCAAGTCACCTAACCCTGTTGGCTTCAGCTCCCCGGCTGTAAAATGAGACAGAAACAGCAAATTCCAACATCTCTGCCAAGAAAACCCCAAATGGGATCATGAAGAGTTGGCCGTGACTGAGCAACAACAGCAAAGGAAAGGGCCTGACCCCCAGATAGGGACTTGAGGACTTATAAATAGAAATGAATAAGCATCACATGGAATAAGAAAGCACAGATGAGTCGTGATCTGTGCTTCTGGAAAGAGTAAGTATATTGATGAGCCATGCAAATATCCAAGTGTTCTGGAGAAGAATACAGAGAGCGAAGAATCCCTCCATCTTTGCAAGACAAGTGAAATCCTTCTCACTCTCTTTTTAATATTTCTGCTATTTGCTATGTAGCCTTGATCAAATCCTCTCTAGGATTCAGTTTTCTCAGCTATAAACTGAGGGAGCTGGGCTAGATAACTTTGATCCTATAGTGTTTGTATTCAAAATCATCAAGATTTACAGGAAAAGGGCTTTGCAAATTAGGTATCTCCTATGCAATTATTAATTAAAGGAAAAATATTTTAATCTGCTATTCTAGACTTCAGAAATTGTGAAGTATGTTTTAGTTCAAAATTTCCCTTTTCATGTTATATAATATATATCCAGTTGTAACTATTACTCACGTTCACCATTTTTACTTTCATTGGTAAGTGGATGGCAAGACGCTTTTTGTATCCCCAAGGCTTAGCACAGTGCCCAGCACACAGTAGGTGATTAATGAATGTTTACTGAATGAGAGAAAAAGAGGCTAAAGACAGCCGCTGCGCTCAAGGAGCTTACAATCTAATGGGGGAGACAACGTGCAGACAGATAGATAGAAAGCAAGCTACATATAGGATACATACAGGAAATCATCAACGGAGGGAAGGTGTTAGAATTAGGAGGGGCTTGAGGAAGGCTTCCTGTAGAAGGTGAGATTTTAGTTGCGACTTAAAAGAAGCCAGGAAGGTCAGTGATCAGAGTGGGCAGTGGAGGGAGGGCATTCCAGGAAAGAGGGTCAGCCAGAGAAAATGCCTGGAGCTGAGAGATGAGGTGTCTTGTCTGTGAAACAGCCAGGAGGCCAGTGTCATTGGACTGAAGAGTATGTGTAGGGAAGTAAGTATAAGGAGACTAGAGCTAGGAAAGGCTTTGAATGCCAAACAGAGTATTTTGTTTTTGTTCCTGCTAGAGAAAGGAGAACTGGGAACTGCTAGACTTTACTGAGGGGTAGGCTGGGTGGGGAGGTGGGGTGAGGGACAGGGAGAATGTGTGACATGACTGTGCCGATGCTTTTGCATAATCACTTTAGTGGCTCAAAGGAGAAAGGACTGGAATAAGGAGAGATTTAAAGCAGGCTGATCCACCAAGAGGCCATTGTTATAACAAAGACACCGGAGTGGTGAAAGCCTACACTAGCGTGGTTGCAGGGGAGAAAAGGGGGCATATTTGAGAGACATTACAAAGGTGTGATTGACAGGTCTTGGTAACAGTTTGGATATGGTGAGTGGTAGTGAGGAAGCTGGGATGACTCCTGGTTGCAAGTCTGAGAGAGATGGAGGATGGTGTCACTCTCTATAGTGATAGGGAAGGTGGGAGTGGGGGTGGGGGTGATGATGAAAGATAATAAATTCTGCTTTGGATGTGCTGGGTCTAAAATGTCTATTGGACATACAGTCTGAGATGTCCAAAAGGCAGTCAGAAATGCAGGACCAGAGGTCGGCAGAGAGACTGGGGCAGGAGAGGTCGATCTGAGGATCATCTGCACAGAGATGGCAATTAAATCCATGGGAGCTGATGAGATCACCGAGTAAAGCAGAACAGAAGAAGAGAAGAGGGCCCCGGACAAACTGCACAGTGGAGAGAGCACTGGAATGGAAGTCGGGAGGCTTAGATTCTATACTCGGTTCAGATACCAGCAGATTACACGACCTCAGGCACTGTGTTTTACTTCACTGGGCATAAGTTTCTTCAAAACTTCCTGGAAACTCAAGGGATAGTCAAGGGACTGGATAATACAGCTATTCTTAGGATGGCAGGCTTAGAGCTGGGAGGTATAGTAGAAGTCATATATTTCAGTCCTCTCGTTTTACAAGTGAGTAAAGCTGAAGCCCAGAGAACTTAAAAGACACGTCTCACATGTTTTAAGTGACAAAGTTAGACTGGGAATCCAGGTTCTGTCTCCAAAGTCAATACTTTTTCCACTGAACCCCAAAGATGTCTAAACTCTCCTACAGCTAAGACACTGAAAAGGGTCTTCTCCAAATGAAGTGATCCTAATGCTTTCTTTTTCTCACATATGAATCCATTCTGTGGTCTTTAATTGCATTTCATTTTCCTAAAATAGGAAAAAAAATCTTTTATATTCCTTCAGTCTTAAATCTAATGGCTATTTTTCTCCTTTTTCTTTCAATCTTAAGGATGCTACATTAGACTTTCCTAAAAAGATAATAAATTTTGAGCCTAAACGGATGAAAGTAATTAAATCCCAGTGGGCTGAAAGTTTGTCTGAAACCATTTTCTAAAGGAAGATATAGAACAACCCTAATTTAAACTAGAGAGATTTTAAATGTCTTGCGGAACAAACTACAAAATTCTTCATCATGTGAATGAAGTACTATACTCAAATCCAAAAATGAGTGAATTTTATTCCCAAGGAATAAAAACTGCTGCTAGCTCTTAAAACATATACCAAGAGGTTTAAATGTTTGTGAATCATAAAACTGTCTGTTAGAATAGCTCTTTTCTTAACAAACCCACAAGCAAACAGATGAGTTTTTTTCGCTTTCTTTACAATTGTCCTTCAAATGCATCAATTTATGGATTCTCTTTTACCATGGGATGCCATTAAATAATATTTAATGGTGCAAGATTGAATGTCATGGCACTTCTATTACATTTGCATAAATGAGAAACACTACTGAGTTTTAATGAGAAACTCAATAACTCAATGTAAGTCATTTAATTTTTTTATTTGATCCATTTTTTGAGAGAGATGGGCAAAATATAAGAAGTTTCCTAAATTCTAAGTATGTGGGATCTATGAATTTTCTCCTTCCCAATTTTTAATCAAAGTAAAAAATAAGCTTTATTTTTCAGGAATCTTTACGACATCCAGATCTTTCTTTCCTATCTTTTCCAAGGATCAGTGATTATATAAGTCAAATTGATTGATATTTTAATGCCCACAAACTAAAGCTCATCAGGTTGTTCAGCCAACTACAAGTCCCTTATATAACTCTTCACTATGTTATGGCAAATCTAACTCTTTTTTGTGAAAAAAAAAACCAATTTTTTAACATTTGCTTTTAAAACTTTATTTCTAGGGTTTTTCCTTTCTTCCCTCCTCATCCATCCCCACTCAGAAGATAAGCGATTCATTATAGGTTGTACATGTGAAGTTACACAAAACGTTTCCATAGTACTTCTATTGTAGAAAACTAACTATATTTCCCTCCATCCTCTCCTGCCCCCCACTTATTCTCTTTTCCACTTTGACATTTTTCAAAGGTATGTTCACTTCTACCTACCCTCTCCCCTAATCTGCTCTCCCTTCTATCATTCCCCTCTCTTATCCCCTTCACCCCTACTTTCCTGTAGAGTAAGATGCCCAAATGAGTGTGTATGATATTTCCTCCTTAAGCCAAATTCAATGAGAGTAAGGTTGACTCATTCCCTTTCACCTTCCTGCCCTTCCCCTCCATTGTAGCAGTTTTCCCTTGCCTCTTTTATATGAGATAATTTACCTTATTCTATCTCTACTTTTCTCCTTCTCATTATATTCCTCTCTCACCTCTTAATTTTATTTTTAGACATCATCCCTTCCTATTCAACTAATCCTGTGCCCTCTGTCTATATCTACATGTACACACATATGCACACATATGTATTTATACACACATACAACCTCCTATACATATACATACATATATACATACACATACACATATATATATACACATACACACAATCTATTCCCTTCAACTATCCTCATACTTAGAAAAGTCTCATGAGTTACAATTATTGTTTTTCCATGTAGGAATGTAAATAGCTCAATTTTAATAAGTTCCTTATGATTTCTTTTTCCCGTTTAGCTTCTCATGTTTCTCTAGCTTCTTGTATTTGAAAGTCAAATTTTCTGTTCAGCTCTGGTTTTTTCATCAAGAGTGCTTGAAAATCCTCTGTTTCATTGAATGACCATATTTTCCCCTGAAGCATTAGACTCAGTTTTGCTGGGTGGGTGACTCTTGGTTTTAATCCCAGCTCCTTTGACCTCCAGAATATCATATTCCAAGTCCTTCAGTCCCGTAGTGTACAAGCTAGTAGATCTTGTGTTGTCCTGATTGCGTTTCCACGATACTCAAATTGTTTCTTCCTGGCTGCTTGTAATATTTTCTCCTCGACCTGAGAACTCTGGAATTTGGCTATGATATTCCTATGAGTTTCCTTTTTGGGATTTTTTTCAAGAGGTGATTGGTAAATTCTTTCAATTTCTATTTTGGTTTCTGGTTCTAGAATATCGGGGCAATTTTCCTTGAGAATTTCTTGAAGGATGATTTCTAGGCTCTTTTTTTGATCATTGCTTTCAGGTAGTCCAATAACTTTTAAATCATCTCTCCTGGATCTATTTTCCAGGTCAGTGGTTTTTCCCATGAGATATTTCACATATACCTTCTATTTTTTCATTTGTTTGGATTTGTTTTATAGTATCTTAATTTCTCATAAAGTCATTAGCTTCTATTTGCTCTAATCTAATTTTGAAAGAATTATTCTCTTCAGTGAGTTTTTGAAATTCCTTTTCCATCTGGGCAGTTCAACTTTTTAAGGCATTCTTTTCCTCACTGGCTTTTTGGGCCTCTTTTGCCATTTGATCTGGTCTGTTTTTTAAGGTGTTATTTTCTTCAGTACTTTTTGGGGTCTCCTTTAGCAGGTTGTTGATTCTCTTTTCATGATTTTCATGCATCATTCTCATTTCTGTTTCCAATTTTTCCTCTCCTTCTCTTACTTGATTTTCAAAATCCTTCTTGAGCTCCTCCATGGTCTGTAATCATTCATATTTTTCTTGGAAGCTTTTGATACAGGAATTCCAACTTCATTGTTTTTTCCTGTTCCACACTTTGATCTTTTTTGTCCCTCAAAAAGGATTCTATGGTCTGATTGTTCTTCCTCTGCTTGATCATCTTGACAGCCAATTATTTGACTTTTGAGCTCTTTGTCACAGTAAAACTTTGCTTCCAGAGTGGAGAGAACTTTGTTCCAAATTGCTTGGGTTTTCGCAGCTGCCAGAGTTATTAGGAGGGAGCCCTCTCTACAGCCCCCACAAGCTCCAACACACTGGCCACACACCCCAGGAACACCACCCAAGACTGTGATCCAGATCCAAGCAGGTCAAAGCAAGAGTGATTACCCTCTGAATGGTTGTTTGTTCCTCCTATGCTTTGCAGGAATAGAGTGCTGGAGGCAGCCACATGGCAGCAACTGCAGGTGCTATGCCTCCACCACCTCTCACCCTGGGGCAGGGGTTGGACTGCGCTCTTCTGTTCACCACTGACCTTTTACTTTCTCTTTGGCTTTTATGGGTTGAGAAGTTTGGAAATGGTCATAGCTGCTGGTGATTCACACTCCAGAAGTCTGCTCTGGCCAGTCTGTGCCATGGGTCAGAGCTGCCCCTGGGTGGGATTGTGCTCGGCTCCCAGCTCATTGTGATAGACTCTTCCTCTCAACCTGCCAACCTGCTTTCAGTGGGAGATTTATTCCTCTCTGTCACTTTGTGGGTTCTAAAATTTATTTAGAGTCATATTTTACAGGTATTGGAGGTGTTTGGAGCAGGAGCCATGCAGAGTTCCTGTTTTAACTCTGCCATCTTGGCTCTGTCCCCCCGCAACTCTAGCTCTTGAAATGTCTCTTAGGACTCTCTTTGGTCCATCCCACCCCTCCTCCACCCCACAATAGAGATGACATACCAAACCAAAGGGACCTTAGGTCTTGACCCTCTTATTCAAAAATGTATATTCTATCACATATACACACCAGAACAGAGATACATACCCATCCCTACCCAGAGGCACACATAAACGAGTGTATAGTCTGTTCTGCCATGCTTGTTATGAAAATGTGAATTTGCTGTAGTTAGACTGACATATTAGGTAATAATGAGTATAATACAAATTTCATGTTTGCTTATGCACAATTTAGTCCAAACAGAGAATGCAGAAAACTGTACCAGTTCACCAGCACTCACAAGTGGCAACCCTTCCAACACTCATTTAATCTAAAGGAAGGGATAAAAAAGATATCACTTTTACACAAAAGGAGCGTAAGTGAGCTCACGCATTGTGTTTGTAAATTGAAAACCTAGTCCAGTTTCCAGCACATAGTGACTTTAACAAATGTTCACTGAATAGAATTGGATCAATTGTAAAAATCTCACGCATCAGTAGGAGAGATTCAAGAACTGCATGTGAGAACATTTACAACATCTCCTCAGATATATCACCTATGTAAACGTGAACCTTGCTTATGCCTTAACACTGGTCCTGCCTCAGCCTGTGGAAGAAAGAGGTAGATTCAGCCAGTTACCCAGAAAAGAGAACCCCATGAAGGAAAGAACTACCCATTTCCAAGTGAACCTTCAATATTTTTCTGCTGCCTCCTGACCTCCCATTTCTGATAACATATGGTACAAAACTGAGGTAGACAGCTCTAGTCGCAAGGCTTCCATATCTCTTTGTTACTAACTGTGGGTATGCAGGCACTCTGCTATTTGTAATGCTGATGATAAATCAACATTCAAGAGGAGATTTTGAAGACATAAATAGAAAATCTGTGCCACTGAATTAATGTATTTTTTCCAATACTTATAATGGCAAAGAATTATTTGCACAGTAAGAAAAATGCTAATTTTATTAAAGTGTTATTAAATGAGGCTTTTAGACTAACTTGCAGAACCCAAAAAATCACCCAGAATGACTTGATTTGTCAATTCCAGCCTCTTCAGAATCATTTGCCTGTATAGCTACCACAGTATAAGGAAAAACCAAATCCAGAACTGACTTGTTTCCTAAATGATTTGGGAAGTTGTCATTAAGAAGCATCTGTTACTTTACTGCATTCACGTAAAAGCATTCTTGTGCTCCTATAAAGAACTACTGAGCAGATGTTTTAGAGCACTAGACCCACAGCCATACATGAATAATAAACAAGATAAGGAGCTACAACCTAATTAATGATATCAATTCCTTTATAAATGAATTTTCACTTTTTTAATGGATTGAACGTTATAGCAGACATTTCAGTTGCTAATCCAGTCAATTCACTTTTTAGGAAGATATTTTCGGTTCTTTTCAAAATGATTAACAAATCGTTCATATCAGTATGGGTCAAGTGATCGGACTCAACTTTATAGGGAGGTAAGAAATAGACTGCTCTCTGCATAAAGAAGAATGGATAAATCTGGGAAGCCCCAAACTACTCTTCTACTACCCACCTGTCAAATCTTGCCTTTCACTTCAGGATTGCTTCTCTCCTCAATTGCTAGTAATATGCCTCTGCATACCCATCGCTTCAGCCAAAATAGCCATAACTATAGATATGACTAGAAAAGAAGTTTAGAACCAAATTGGAAAGGACCTTGAATTTCAAGCTAAGGAGTTTGGGTTTTAGCATGATTGAGACCTGTGCTTTGAGAAGGATCATTTGTCAGCGTACACAGGATGGACTGAAGTTGTAAGAAGCTACAAGTGATGAGGCAGGTTGGCAGGAAAGCTCAATAATTTAGAGGTAAGAAGGGTCTGAATCAGGGTAACAGTGACAGTAAGAATGGAAAGGAGGAGATGTGCTCAAGGGATTCTATGGAGCTATAATTGATGGGGCTCGGTAGCTATATAGGAGGACTGGTCTGTTAGTTTGGGATTGGAATTGGAAAGGAGACTAATTACCATATAACACCTTTTGAAAGGAAGCATGCTTAACAAATAACATGGGAGGGATGTTCAGTAAAGATACAACAGGAAGCCCTTTCAAGGAGATGTTGTGTGAGTCACCACAGAGTCTGGAAAATTAGCCTGATGGCTGCTAAGGAAGCTTGGAAGAAACAGCAAAAGCATTATAAAAATCAGTATTTATAAAATCTGGATCAAGAACATAAGAAAAATGAAAATATATTGTCTTATGCATTCTGCAAGTAGAGAGAAATTGGAGACTTGATTTCCAGGATCATTCCTTGAAGACAGAGGGGCAATGCATGATAGTGCAGGTGAAAAAGGCCATGCTAACAGAGGCCAGGATAACAGACTGCGGGAGGAAGAAATGGCCTCTGAACCACAGATCACATTAGAGAATGTTAAATCCTACTGAGATTAGAGTTCTAAGGGAAAGGAATGGGACTGCTCAAGAGTGGTAGAGATGGTGTCTTTGAGCCCGACAAAGTTGAGAAATTGTGAGGAAAAGTTCTTAGAAAGCTCATCAACATGGATGTTGGAGACACTGAAGTTAATGGCAAGCATATAGTAGGAAGGAAGACCATGAGCCAGGTGCAGACTTCAGTTACTGAGGAAGATGAATGAATATTCTGGATCTGAGTATGTGATTTGGTAGGGAAGAGGGTGGCATGTAGAAGAGGTAAAGATGTTGGCACAGTCATTAAACTGGAAGCTCTATGAGGTCAGTGACTGCTTTGCCTTTCTTTAAATCCTTAGCACAGTACCTACCATACAGCATGTACTTTATAAATGCTTGTTGCCTGACTATTGACTGAGAGTTGGAGAAAAATGGATTGTAAAAAGCAGTAGGAAGAAAGAAATACGTGTTCTCCATCCTCCTTCCTCTTAATCAAAAAAGGAACAGTCACTTCCATTGGATTTTGAACAAAGTTCCATTATTGGGGCTTCAATTGACAGAAGGTAGAGGTTTCAGAATACAAGGTTTCAATTGACAGAATGTAGAAGAAACACTTCTGAAAAGGTGAAGGCTATAAAGGAGTCTGATCAGAACACAACAAGGCCTCTCAAGGATAAAACTGAAGGGACTGGTAGAGTGAACCTAGGGAAAGAAAGAGCCATAGATGGTTCAAGAGGAAAAAGCAATCCAAGAGCCCCTCATAAATAACAGGAATGAAAAATGCACAGGGACATGTTGGTGACAGAGAAGAATTTAGGAATTCAATTCAATAAACATTTATGAAGTGCCTACTACATGTAATGCACCATGCGAGGTGCCGAAGATAAAGATGGAAATTCAGATTGTCCTGATGGAAATGACAATCTGGAGAGTGGAGAAATATGTACACAAATAACACGATGCAAAGTGGAATATGATTAAATGCATAAAAGAGGTCAAACAACAGAATCAGTGCCTTCAGTGTGAGCACTGCGGCTATCAAGGAAGGCTTCCCAGAAGCAATGATGCCTGACCTGTGTTTTGAAGGAAGAAAAGACTTTGAGCAGACCAAAATAAAAAGGGGTAGGGGGCTTATTCCAGACATACAGCACCCTGAGTGCAAATACAATGAGGCAGGAGAGACCAGGAAGAGATCAGAAAACAGGCAATAGTTCAGCTTGACTAAAATGTGGAAATTAGATCCAAGCTTCACAGAATCACAGAATGTCAAGGTTGGAAGAGACTCCTGTGCCCATGTAGTCTAACCCATTTGAAGCCTTGTTCTAATGTGAATGCTGATGTAAGCCCCTACATATTTACTCTACAGGTTTGGGGCTTCCAGAATGTAAGAGCGCTGGACTTAGAGTGAGAAAACTGGGGTTCAGGCCCCAGCTTCAGGAGCTGTGGGATCTTGAGAAAGTGACAATACTTCTAAGCCTCATTTCTCTCATGTGTAAAAGGCTGAAAATATGGCCAGCACTTATCAAAGTGCTTTGCAAATATTATTTCATTTTATCCTTGAAACAGCCCTGAGAGAGAGGAGCTGTCATTGTCTCCACTTTACAGATGAAAACCCTGAGGCAGACAGGAGTTACGTGAGTTGCCCAGAGTCATACAGCCAGTAAGTGTCTGAGTTTGAACTCAGGCTTCCTTTCTCCAGGTCCGGAGCTCTATCCACTGAGCATCTCAGAGGGGTGTTGCTAGGTGAGAACTTTGTACTTTGCATAGCACTTTATGTATATAATGTGAACTATCATTAAATTAAGTTGCTGTTTCTGTTGGAGAGAGAAGACAGACTGATGGTGGTACAAGTCTCTGAAAATTTGTTCCCCAGGTAAAGTTGTACTCTAACAAAGCTTTTAAAATCTGTCCTTCAATTCTACATATGTGGCAAACCCAGAAATAATGGTTTTACTCTCTTCACTAAAACACCTTAACTCTTTCAGTAGTTTTAACCACATTCTTATTAAGGCCCTGTCCCTCAGTATTTTATAACTATTCGCAAGTCATACTGTTGGATTAAAAAACTATCCCCATACAATCCAAGCGACCATTTAGGTCACTTTAATATAAGCCTGAGGCTCTGCTGTGAGATTTCATTTCTCGGCATTCTATGTCTGAAAGTGTATAGTATTGTGAGTTTGTCACCCTGAAGGCATACATGTTCAATGTGAAATTATTTGAGAAAAGATAAACCAGAAAAGCAGACAGTTCAAAACAGTTTCTAGGAATTATCCCCAACAAATGGAGAGAAGTGCAACAAGCACTCATGAAAAAGATTTCATCTAATTCTTTAAGTTTAGGCTATTTTTTCCCCTGAGTCAGTCTCCTATAAATATTAAAATAAACTTATCGAGAAGGGTTGTTCTTAATAGCACATAATGGGAAGTATCAGTTTATCCTGTTGTATCAGGTATCTTCTTGACTTTGGCAATGGTTCCAAAACCCTGAAACCTCTTAAGGAGAGACCTATTTTCTTTGGAAGCACTCAGGAATGGAGATCACATGAGACTGAGCACATCTCAGATAATGTCACTCAACCTGTGCA
Organism: Pseudocheirus occidentalis; assembly: GCA_028646575.1. Taxonomy (NCBI): domain Eukaryota; kingdom Metazoa; phylum Chordata; class Mammalia; order Diprotodontia; family Pseudocheiridae; genus Pseudocheirus; species Pseudocheirus occidentalis. The sequence goes on from CM053594.1 coordinate 351,650,969, forward strand.
ATTCCACACTTTGAGAACTCAATTCAACCAACATTTATCATGGTGTACTGACTGTGTACCAGGCTTTGGGTTATAAAGGCAAAAACAAGAGTCCAGCCTTCAAAAAGCTTATATTCTCCTAGAGCAGTGGTTCTCAACCTTCCTAATGTTGTGACCCTTTCATTCAGTTCCTCATGTTATGGTGACCCCCAACCAGAAAATGATTTTCGTTGCTACTTCATAACTGTAATTTTGCTACTGTTATGAATCTATCTGATATGCAGGATATATTTTCATTGTTACAGATTGAACATAACCCACAGGTTGAGAACCGCTGTTCTAGAGATAAGTATAATATAAGGCCAGGAGGGCAGCAGGAAGTAAAGCTTCAGTGAAGGGTAAAACTAACCAGATGCAAACTCACAGAATATCAGAGCTGGAGTGGGCTTCAACAGTCATCCAGCCTAACCCATCTGGAACCTGGTTTTGATCTGAAGGAGGGTGTGAACCTCTACATATTTACTTTTCAAGTTTGGGACTTTGTTTTTGCCATCATGTTGTAGTGGAAAGAAGACTGAAAATAGAAGTAGAAAAATCTGTGTTTAACTATTGTCAATGAAATTGTGTCATTTAATTTTGAAAATTTAAGACAAAAATCAAAAGATCACCAAATCATGATTAAAGCAAGATTCTTATAACTAAACTAGTAATTCTTAATCTTAAATAATTCTGGGGGATTTTTTTTAAGTTACAAAAAATCTTTTTAGATTTAAAAGACTTTTTTGATGAACATACTTAGATTTCATCACAACCATCAACAATCAAACTAATTAGCAAGGTAGCAAATTTGTTTTATTTTTATATCTGTGACTCAAAATTGAAACTCTCCTAGCTGTATCTGACTTTCCCATATATTTTTCATCCTACATAATAACCTCTTTTCAATATCTATCATGATGCCAATTTAGGAGAAACAGAATATGAAGAGATATTCCTTTAAATAATCTTTTTAAAACATCAGTTTCAAGAGGCTCAGTAATGCTGAACAAATTATTTAAAAAATACACCAAACTGGGCAGAATGCCTGGGAAATAAACCACACACAAACAAATGTAGCTCAGCCAAATTTAAAAATGAGTATATAAGAGTCACATTTAAAATGTGGGAATCAGTCAACAAGCATTTATTAAGCACCCACTCTTTTCCAAGCACTATGCTGGTTGCTTGGGGTACAACCACAAAAGTGAGACAGCCCAAACCTTAAGGGGCTTGCCTTCTATCAGAAGAATATAATGAATTCTGAGGTAAGTAAAAACAGGGTTGTAACTTTTAAAAGTATTAAATAAATATATGTTTGGGAAGAAGGCATTAACAACTGGGGACCCCAGAAAAGATCCTTTGAAAGAGATGGGACTTAAGCTAAATAGATTAGAGGTTCCAAGAGGCACAATTAAGAATAAGGTGTGAGCCAGGTCTCAGCAACAGCATGGAGGTGGGAGATGGAATTTAGTATATGGGTAACAGCAAAGAGTTTGACTGGAGCACAAAGTGTTTGAGAGAAGCCTGGAAAAATCCATTGCAATCAGATCGTGAAAAATTTCAAATGACAAACAGAAGAATTCATATTTTCCCTAAAGGCAATAGAGAGTCATTGAAACTTCTTGAACAGAAAGTGAAATGTTCAAACCTGAGCTTCAGAAATATCAGTTGGACCACCACAGGGTGGGGATCAGATGGAGCTGGGTAAGAGACAAAGGCAGGGTCCACAACAGGGGCAGCAACTACTCCTGGGACTACCCATCCACAGTGTAGAAATTTTTAAAACCCCCATCTGAATTTCCAGGGACCAAGATGGCAAAGTCAACCCTGGCTGCTCCAATCCCCCCTCTATCCCCAAAACACAGTAATTATTGCCCCAGAGGAGAATTTTAAGCAGTAAAGGCTTAGGAACCCTAGAGGAAGGGTGTGGCTAAGGCCCTTCCTCAAAATGGGGAGAAAGCAGACTAAAAAGACAAAAACAAAGATTCTGGAATCCTATTATTGTGAGAGGGAAGAATCAAACTCAAAAGGAGAGAGTATTGACTCCACACTGCAGCTGAAGCCTTAACAGGGACTATGACCTGGTCTCAGGCACAGAAAGCATTCCTAGATGAGCTCAAAAAGAACTTTGAAGTCCAGGCTAGATAGGTAGAAGACAAAACAACACCTCTTATAAAAACAAAATGGCAAAATTAGAAAAATATTACAATGAAGAGAACAGCTCCTTAAAAAGTAAAATGTGTGAACTAAAAATGAAATCTGAGCATATGGAAAAGGAACTTCAAAAACTAACTGAAGAGTATAATTCGCTAAAAACTAGAATCAACCAAATTGAAGCCAATGACTCTATGAGGAACCAAGAATCAGTCAAACAAAACATCTAGACTGAAAAATGAGAAAAAAGGTAAAATATCTCAATGGAAAAATAACTGACCTGGAAAACAGATCCAGGAGAGACAATCTGAGAATCATTGGTCTACCAGAAAATCATGATGAAAAAATGAGCCTGGACAATATCTTCCAAGAGTTCATCAAGGAAAACTTCCCTGAGATCCTAGAACCAGAGGGTAAAACAAAAATCGGGAGAATCTACTGGACACCTCCTGAAAGAGGTCCCAAATTGAAAAGTCAGTAAAATGTTGTGGCCAAACTCCAGAACTATCAGGTAAAGGAGAAAATACTACAAGCAGCCAGAAAGAAACAATTCAGATATCATGGAAACACAGTGAGGATCGCATAGGATCTGGCAGCCTCAATGTTGAAACATTGGAGGAACTGGAATATGATTTTTCACAAAGCAAATGAGCTTGGGCTACAACCAAGGATCACCTGTCCATCAAGACTGAGCATAATCTACCAGGCAAGGACATGGATATTAGTGACATAACAGAATTCCAGACCTTCCTGATGGAAAAGTCAGAGCTCAATGGAAAATTCAGCCTCCAATTACAAGACCCAGGAGAGACGTAGAAAGGTAAATAAGGGAAAATACACACACACACACACACACACACACAACTTGTTATTTAACAAGAGCAAACTATTTACATCCCTATATGGGAAACTGATACCTGCTAATATCATGAACTCTGTACTTATAGACAAATAGAGGGTGTGGGTATAAATTACGGAAAATGATGATTAAAATCCTTATTAAGGGACTGTAATGGAAGAAGAGGAAAGAATGAAGCAGAAAAGGGTAAATTATGCTACACAAAGAGGCATGAAAACAATATAGTAGAGGGAAAGAAGGGAGGGAGGTTACCATTATATGAGCTTTTCCCTCAGAGGTTCTGGTACAAGGAGGGAATAACACAACCAGTTAAATATAGGACTCTATCGAGAAGAGACATAAAACTTATCATAACAGAGGGAAAGAGCGGAGGGAGAGGAGCACTGCATGAAAT
>CM053594.1:351654893-351673869 GCA_028646575.1 Pseudocheirus occidentalis
TGTCTCTCTCTATCTTCCCTGACTCATTTCCTCCTGCCTATGAATATGCACTGAATTTCCCAGTCTTTGAAAGATCTTCATTCACCTGATTTCTCCCTTTGACTCCTGTTTTGGTTTTTTGTTTTGTTTTGTTTTTTCACTTATTTCATCACCAAACTCCTTGAATGACTGATCTACAGCTGCTGTTTCCCTTAGTCCTTAATTTCAATGCCATTTTGCTTCTGTGTCTCCATGCTTTAAAAATTACATTTAGAAGGTCTTGGTCGACCTCCTGGATTCTATATCTTTTATCGGTCTTTGTTTCCCCTTCCCACCTCTAGAACATGACAGAGCAGATTGCCTTCCTTTTCAGGCTGATTCCTTTGGTCTTCATGATGTGATACTACTTTGATTCTCCTCTTACGCCTCTGACTTCCGCCTGTTTTTTCTTGCTGTAGCTCCTCTGCATCCCCTAACATTCTAAATGTGAGCAACGTTCTGAAGTTCAGTCCTCAGCCCTCTTTTGTTCTCTCCCTTTACTAAGGTCTTCAGCTCAGGCTCCATGGTGATGTGGGCAGAGCCCTGAATTCTCAAAGACCATGCTAGTGGAACACAAGTTCTGACAGGTTATACCAAACTAGAAGGTCAATGCATGCAGGCTAAATTGTGAACTGTGTATGTTTTCTTCAGACTACCCTTGCTCAGCTCTTCTCCAGGTGGTCACAGAGCAGTGACACCTTTTGAAGACGGTTTACTAAATTGTATAGGAGTTTGTAACTTGTATCAGTAGAGTGAGTGCCCACAGTAACAGAATCACAGATCCTTGAAGTATGCAAGAAATGAGGTGCTATTTCCCTTAGAGGACTCATCTACTCCCAATATTCCAACTATCACCAAGTAAGGAAATGGAAATTCTAGTATATTTTGGGTGAAGTAATTGTACAACTCCAGATAGTAGACACATATAATATTTCTTCTCTGAAACATGGGCAGAGGATTCCTTCGTGACTTAAGAACAAAGTGAAACATCTTAAGGGGATGGGAGAGGTTGCCATTTGTTCTGCTCCAGGAAAAAGGGCAGAACTAAAGGTCAATGCAAAGTATTTTAGAAATGAGAAAGTTGGCAGGAGGTTTAGGAGAAAAGAGTCATAGTTTGTTTCTCTTAGCCAAACATGGTGGCTTAGTCTCAGGGAAGAGGATGAAGATGGTCAGGCAGCTCATTGTCAGACATGGGGTCTGAGATGACACTAATTTAATTCAGGAAGGGTGTCACCAATCAGTTTTTACTTTTTGGTCAACTACAAAGCACTCTGACTTATTGTGGCCAATGTAGTTTGTGAACTTTATTCATTTTTTGTAAATAAATCCCTGATTTATTTTTGCTTGAGGCTTGGAAAGGGAAAAAGGGAGTTGAGAGGGGCAAGCTAAGGGTACAATGAGGAAGTAGGTGCTGTTGGGCATCATGTTACAGTGAGTCACACTGGTAAAAGTGAAACAGAAGAGATACAGGGTCAGTGAAACAGATAAGGAAGAAGCCTGAGGTCTCTTGGATAGTCATAGCCTTAGGTAGAGTCCCATTGATTCCTTTACAAACTCTTATGTGAATGGCTTCAAAATCTGTGTCTCCAGTCTTAGCCTTTCCCCCAAGTTCCTGTTCCCCATTTAAAACTACCTACAAAGTAATTGCGCAGTGATATCGCTGTCCTAAAGTCAGCATCTATATATCTGAACATCACTTCTGCATTTCCTCTTCACCAAGGCCACCAGAATCCCTAATTTTCCTCAGTTCAAGTGTCACATTCTACATGAGGCCTTTCCTAATTTTCCAAGCTGCTGATGACTCTCCTCCATCCCACCTTGCCACCATCCCAGTATCTTGTATTTAGGTGGTATGTACTTTGTGTTAACTTCTCGCACACTTGACCGTGAGATCTATAAAGGCAGGGACTCCTCCGCGTTCATCTTTGCATCTCTAGTGCCTAGCACAGTGCCTGACATACAGAAGGCACTTAATAAATGCTTATTGATTTATTGGACTTCTCACTGACTACCAGCTACCACATATATATGTTGCATATATCGTGGACAGGTGCTCCAAGTAGACAATGAGATGGGCTTGGGGTTGGAACAAGAGGAAGAGAAAGACTTGGGCTGCATTTGGGAAGTTCTGTGATTCTTTCAATGATGCCAGACTATTCCTGAACGCAAAAACTCATTTTAAAATTGTTATTATTCTCCTAGTGATGTTATGTGTCTGTGGACATTATGAGCTCTGAAGAAACAAAACTGTGGTTGACCCCAAAGGCAATGGAGAAGAACTGAATAGTGGAAGTAAATTGGGTATAGCACATTATCATCCCGCCAAAAATGGTCTAAAATACGCCTTCAAAATCACAGATGAAGAAGTGACTAGGTGGCACAGTGAATAGACCCCTGGCCCTGAAGTCAGGATGACCTGAGTTCGAATCCGGCCCTCAAATATTTACTAGCCATTGGGCAAGTCACTTAACCCCAACTGCCCTGCCCTCCCCCTCCAAAGAGCAAAACCAAACAAAAAAACCAAAGTCACTGATGAGGAGAAATGGAGATGTGCTGATCAAAGAATGAGAATGATAGCAGTTGGAATCCCAAGTGACCCACTGATGCCCACAAATTAGTAAAAGCGCTAAAGAAAAGATCACAAATGAAGAACTGGAAGGGACCTGAGCAACCAGCCAGTTCCACTGTCTCATTTTGCAGGTGAAGAAACTGAGGCTGAAGGAGGTCAAGTGACTTTCTGAAGGTCACCCAAGAATTTGAACTCAGCACCCTCTCCCCCGAGAACCAGTGTGCTGTTTCTGCTGGACCACGCTGCCTCCCCATCCTTCAGGACATTATCATGGACAGTGCAGTAAGTCAATCAGTCCAATAGCAAGTGTGTCTTAGGCACTTGCTGTGTGCATTTATGAAGGATAAAAGGAAACGGGTCAGAATGAACAGGATGAAAGGACATCCATAGTTTATGATTCTCTCATACAGAGAGGAGCTCACAGATCGATGGAAGTGACAGAACAGAGGGACCAGTGTGAAGTGATGACCAACTTCCTCTCCACCTCAAAACAGCAAGAAATGCACCAAGTAATAAAAAATAATAACCTTGAAAGGAAGAAATGAAAGAATGTGCTGTATGACTTATTTTCCACAGAAATAAACAGCAGGGTACTGTTCTGCCAGCTCCCACTCTGTTTTCCACTGTGCCCTGGGCACAGCCTCTGGACCAGCCCCAGGCTGGGCTCAGCTCTCCAGGTTCCATGTGGTGGCAGCTTCAGTGACTACGGGGAGACAAAGTCACTGGGTCTTGATAAGTGGGTGTGGTATGACAGTGGTCTCCCACCAAATGCATCAGACAAACTGACAATGACGAGTAAAAAAGAAGAGGAAAATATATTCCTGAAGGGAAGGCCTCACAGAAAGCAAAAACTGTACCGTAGAAAGACTGAGGAACTGGGCGTGCAAAGAAGAGCAGCTAATACATTGAAATAATGTGGCATAAAAGAATCTCAGGTAAAACTCTAGAAGAATCAAACCATTCTGCAAAATCCGCTAACAGAAGCCCAGAAAAGAAAACCAGGTTAACATTTTCAGACACGAGAGGCCAAGAGTGGCTGGAAGGCCTGATAGTGAGGACTGGCGTCTTGCTAGGCCCTAGCTGACAAAAGGGATTCCATATTTGATCACCAATGAACCTCCCAGGTACTAGGAAGTCCCGAAGTACCCAGTAACTGGTTTAGTTCATTTCATGTAAGCCAGGGGTATGCAAGGCTCTCTTGATCGTAATCAAATTAGTAAACTTTCCTAACTGCAATGCCCTTGTGGTCCATAATAGAGGGTTTCACCTGCTCACTGAGTGATTGATCTTTAAGGCCACACTTCTGCTGGGTCCTCAAGAATCTGTCCAAGAACTACAATCAGATATAAAGACAGAGACCCAGGTTTCTGGGATCTCAATTAGGATGTGCATCAGATAACAGGCTAGAGCCTTGCCTGTGGAGTTAAAAGGCTGGGGAGCCACATCCTTACATACCTGTGAACAATAAACTGCTTTACGTATGATCCTTGAGGACATATGTTTCTCATTGCCTATTGTTGTTCATCTTTTATTCTTGAAGACGACCAATGACAATCATGAAACCGATGCCTAGACTTGTTCAGGAATTGGATTTAAGTGAGGCAGAACTTTGCAAAGTGGCCAGTCTCTCTGTCTCTGTCTCTGTCTCTCCCCCTCTCTTCTTTCTCTCTCTCTCCTCTCTTCTTTCTTTCTTTCTTTCTTTCTTTCTTTCTTTCTTTCTTTCTTTCTTTCTTTCTTTCTTTCTTTCTTTCTTTCTTTCTTTCTCTCTCTCTCTCTCTTTCTTTCTTTCTTTCTTTCTTTCTGTCTTTCTCTCTCTCTTTCTTTCTTTCTTTCTTTCTTTCTTTCTTTCTTTCTTTCTTTCTTTCTTTCTTTCTTTCTTTCTTTCTCTTCCCCCTCTCTTTCTCTTCCCTCTCTCTCTCTCTCTGTCTCTGTCTCCCTCCTTTGGAGTCATCAAAGTCCAGTAACAAGACAAAAGCCAAGATGACAAGCGATGGGCCAGGAGCTATATTTTGTAGGATATTTGGGGTTTGGGGGCTATATTTAAAATTGTTAATTAATCAATTATTTTTATTTCTATTGCTACTTTACCTGAGATCTCCTTACAGTAATAAAAGAAGTGAAGGGAGAGGAAAGAATGAAATTGGAACTACTAAGGGAAACTTAAGAGAAAAACTGACATCTTAGAACAGAAGCTGAGAATTCATAACCAAGCAATAACGTCCTACACTCTACTTTATGAGATGATTCTTCAAACATTTTTAAATTAGAGAAATGTGTGGTATATTTGACTATGTAAAGTGAATAAATTGAGAGTAATGGCTAATATCAGAGAAGTAGAATCTAAATAATACTAAATATAGTTAGTAATTAGGAGTGATGTTCACATAATTTTTAAAAATCACACCAACTGATATGGGAAAGTGAATCGTTCTTTACTATTATTTCTCTTCCTTAGCCAGAAGCCCACGTCAACTGTGTTTGCTTCCTTTTCCATTCATTCTCCAATACTTTCATTCTAAATTAAGAAAACTTCAGAGTACTCATCTATGAGCATCTTTGCTTTAGGAGTGGAAGGGAAGACTTAAAATGTTTATTTGCTGCTATCATACCTATGAGAAAGAAAAAAGAGAGAATGAGGGAAAGTCAATTCATGAAGTGAATTTTTTTTTTGTCATTTTCCAGTCATGTTCAGCTCTTTGTGATACCATTTGGAGCTTTCTTGGCAAAGACCCTGGAGTGCTTTGCCATTACCATTGCCATTGCCAAATGCCGATGTCATTGCCATCGCCAGCTTATTTTTACAGATGAGGCTACTGAGGCAAATAAAGTTAAGTGACTTGCCCAGGGTCACACAGATAGCAAGTGTCTGAAGCTAGATTTGAACTCAGGAAGATGAGTCTTCCTGACTCCAGGACCAGAACTCTATTCACTGGGCCAACTAGCTGCCCCCACAAAGTGATTAAAAGGTGGTTTTTATATAGGATTTCTTTGTTCCTGATCTCAGACCAGTGTTAAAGATTTTTGGTTCTCTGGTTCAGACTCTGGTACTTGTATTACAGGAGAGAACGTTAGCACTCACCTTGATAAGGCAGAAAGAAGTATTAGTAATTTTTGGTTTTCTGAATCCTCCTAAGGCACCTATGGAAGTTCATTTCCTGTTCAGCTCTATGGAGTAGCCCATAGGAGGTGGAAATCCACAGGATCCTGAGCTGGATTAGGCTTTAGGGGACTTATCTAGTCCAAATCCCTCATTTTGTGGATGAGAAAATTGAGGCCCAGATCTAAAAAGGAAAAGAGGGAGGAATTAGGTGTATAGATAGGCAGGAGTGGAGGAAACCAGGGGAAGGCAGAAGAGGGAGCAAAGGCTAGCTCCCCCCTCATAGCCTCAGAACAGCAAATAAGATGGTGTATAAAGTAAGATGATCAGCAACAAGGAGAAGAAAAATCGGACCTTTCCCCACTCCCCACCCCCCATCCCTAGCCAGGATCAAGGAGTGATTTTTCTCTTCAAACTAAATCTTTGTCTTGCTAGAAATGGGGGAAGGGAGAACCTTTGAGACCCTTAATGTGAAGTCTTCTTAAAGGAAAGGCAAATCAAGCTGTGAAACTATTTTTGTTCTTAGAGCATGAAGGAGCCTATACTGACTGAAATCTGTAGGTCCTAATCAGGAGCAGGCTGGTATCTGCTCCCACATAGATACTCAATGTACAATATGGGTATCGAGTATGGAACAGTCTTTATTCCCTCCACCACAGAAAATGCATGCAGTAATATACAAAGGCCTTCCCAGATCCACAAACAAATATAAAAACATAAAGCATTTAAATCGTGGTACAGTGAAAAGAATGCTGGATTTCGAATCAGAGGACCTAGATTAAAATCCTGACTCAGATTACACAATAACTGTGTGATTTTCCATACGTAGCGTAACCTCTCTGGGCCTCAGAGGCCTCATTTGTAAAATTAAGGGGCTGCACTAAATGACATCTGGGATGCCTTACAATTCTAAATCTATGATACCATGACTTTCAAAGCCCATTCCAGTTCAAAATTTATATGATACTATATGAATTTCCCTTAGAAAGTAAAGACACCTCAGGTTTACTTAACTAAGATGCCCCGTTTACGTTCCACTGGCATTATCCACATACGATGTGAACATCATTGCTGTGATAGCGACATCATGGAGGGGTGGCAGAGTTCACCTGTCCTGGCCCCTCATGGCACAGTTTTAGACTTTCAGTTTAAGAGCGATCTTTTGTGTAGGATTTTCTTCTTTTCCAAGAAGTACACTGATGATGAAATCTTCTCCCTCTCCACGGCCAGCGTCCAAATGCTGGGACGCAGGGACCCTTCGCCTCTTGGGAATTTTCACGTTTACATGGCAAGTCTATTCTCTGAAACACTAACCTCCGACCTGTGCCCCCCAAAAGGACACTTAAACGCAAAAGGCAACCAGAGACTCGAGGTCCATGGATTCCTCTCTCAGGTTTGCCTGGGAAAGGCTGCTTCCCCTCTCTATGCTCTTTTACCTACAAGTTACCATTTTCTGCTACTTGGTGTGGATCAGGTTGTGGGAAGAGAAACTCTTCATTACGAGGTTGTAGGAAGAGATTGGAATGAGGAAAAGGGGGGGGGGTGTGTGAGTCATTTCACAGCCCAGATCACTGAGGGTGTAGTGGCAGATGCTCTGACCAATGGCTGAGCCTGAGTCAATCATTCCTTGGGAGGCAGCCCCACTATTTAAAGCCCAGTCAGTAATGTGATGATGCACTTGGGAGATGGGACTCATCCAGTTGAACAGGGGAGCCCCTGACGTATATCTGAAGCCTTTTATAAGCCACAAAGCACTATTCAAGGGCAAGTTATCATTGTTGTTGTTATATAAGTCTTAATTTCCTCCCCTTTATCTTCTCCGTGGCTAGTAAGACACTTACTAGCCATGTGACCTTGGACAAGTCATTTAACCCCAACTGCCCTGCCTTTCCCCCTCCAAAAAGCCAAAAAAAAAAAAAAGTGAAAAAACTACTAAACAGTCTCTTACGCCCCTTTTAGCGCTAAGTCTATGGTAACATAATCTTATCAAGTTAGTTCTGTGATTTATTTCCCTGTGTTACCTTAGACATGTCACTTAACCTCTCTGGGCCTCAGTTTCTTCAATTGTAAAATGAAAAGGTTGGATTCGATGGCCTCTAAGGTTCCTTCCAGTTCTAAATCTATGATCCCTATTTTAATTAAGAGGAGGGTTGGCCTAATGGATAGGACTTGGGAGGTTTAAAAGTCCACCTTGAATACCTACATCTGTATGACTTGAGGGAAGTCACTTAGCCCCTCAGGGCATCAGCTTCCTAATCTGTAAAATAAAGTAATACTTGTACTACCTGCCCCAGGAGGTTGTGGTGAGGAAAGTCCTTTGCAAATCTTCAAAGTGCTACATAAATATGAGTTCTTATTCTTCTTTCAAAGCATCTCACTATTCCTGAGCATAATGGGTATAGTGGGAGCAATATCCGAATCCCTGCTTCCATGCAAGTTAAGCTAGTTTCTCCTTAAAAGGTATTGACACCATCCTTAAGAAGTTACCGACTCAGGGGACTGAAATCTAAGGCTCTTTTTAATTTCCTCCAATCCAGCGTCTGACTCATCATTCAGCCCCAACTGCTCCCTCCAAAGTTACAAACCATCTCTTCATTGCCCAATCTAATAGCCTTTTCCTAAACCTCATCCTCCCAGACTTCTCTGCAGTCGTTTGCCATCTTCTGCTTAATATTTCCCTTTCGGTTTTCCTGATAATGTTCTCTCCTGGTTCTCTTCCTTCATGTTCAACCAATTCTTTTCAGCCTCCTTTCCTGAATCTTCATCCGTGTCACACCCAGCAATCAATAACACAGGGTTCTGTTCCGGGCCCTTTTTTCTTCTCTATCTATACTCTTTCATACAATAATCTCATCATTTCCCGCAGATTCAATTATCCTCTGTATACTGATGATTCTCAAATCTACTTATCCCTCCCTAACTTCAGCGCTCACCTCCACTCATATCTCCATCTGCCCATTAGATATCTCAAAATGGATGTCCTTTAGACAACTTAAAGCCAACACATCTAAAACAGGACTCATTATCTTCAGCACCACTCCTCCCAAACCCTCCCTTCTTCTTAAATTCTCCATCATTCATTCTTCATTATTGTCAAGGGCACCACCATCGTCTCAGTCCCCTAGGCTTAAAGCAGACATCATCTTCTATTCCTCACTATTTTTCCCCACCCCAGGGTGAGAGATAGTGAGGTAAAGAAGAAATTGCCAAGGCCCGTCCATTCTACCTTTTAACACCAGCTCCTTGTCTCCTCTGATCCTGCCACCATGACAGCCCTGAGGAGCAGGTCCTCATCCCCTTACTCATGGCCTGGATAAAGGCCTCCTGGTTGGTCTGCCTGTCACTCATCTCTGCCCACTGCCATTCACTGTCTACTTAGTCATATAGATGAGAGCTCTTCTTATCTTTGCCTCCTGGCTTTTTTAAAGTCCTAGCTAAAATCCCGCCTCCTACAAAAAGCCTTTCCAGATCCCCATAGAGTCCCAGCCTTGCCTCTACTGATTATTTGTAATTTATTTCACCTATAGTTTGTTTGTACACAGGCATTTGCAAGTGTCTCCCCCACGAGACTAAGAGTTCCTTGAGAACAGGAGTTGTCTCCTACCTGTCCTTGTACTTAGTAGGGTCTTAATAGATGTTTATTGACTGACTTCCTGATGGCCTGAGTATAACACAGGCACAAGGAGCTCTGGGTGCTCTCTGATGCTTGGCTGGCAGAGAGCATCATGCTGGAAGTTGGGGCTGGGGAGGCTTTGCTGAACTGAGGCAGTGAGGGGTATCTTCAATGCCCCTCCTTGTTGAATAGCCTTCGCTGGCTACTATGGCTAATTAAATGTTCCATTGTTAACTGTTGAATGACCTACGAGCATCTAATTTCATTCCAATATTGAACATAACCTGCTCTGGAACGGAGTCAGACCCAGCCCAGAGCAATAGATGTATTCATGCAGGATCAGAACAGAATGATCTCGTTGAAGTGGGGGCTGGGAAGTGCCAAGGACTGCGGACACATGGTGGCATTTATGCTTTGGGTTGTGCTTTTAGTGATGCTACTATAAATGGTGGTTGCTTCCCAGGATGCACTTCCACCCTGGGAAGTTGAGAAAGCAAACTGCCCATGGCCATTCAGCAAGGAGAGACCAATGGGAATGTGCTCTGTGTCCTTAAGAGCTATGTCTCGACGTCGCACTTGGTAAGAGTAACACCGTGTGATGATCAGCTATGAATGAGTTAGGTCTTCTCAGCAATACAATGATCCAAGACAAGTACAAGGATTCATGATGGAAGATACCATCCACCACCAGAGGAAGAACATGGAGCCTAAATGCAAATTGAAACACACTATTTTCACTTTTTTCATGATGTAGAAATATGTGTAACATATATCAGATTGCTTCCTGTCTTGGGGATGGGGTAGGGGAAGGAGGGAAGGAGAAAAATTTGGAACTCAAAATCTTTCAAAAAAGGAATGCTGAAAACTGTTTTTACATGTAAAATATAGAAATATAACAAAATAAATCTATATAAAATACAGAAATATAGAAACCAAATAGAAAAAATAAAAGGCTATTAAGTAAAGACAAAATAAGGAGGTTATACTAATATATATGTATGTATATATGTATATATGTGTGCATGTATGTGTATATACACAGATGTATAAAGAATGATACTTTGAAGATAATTGTGGTAAATTATCTTTCAGGTTCACTTAAAAGTGTGGTCCCTGGGCCATGGAGCCTGGTCATTTAAACCTTTACCAAGTTCAACTAGATGATTGTCTTAGAATTCAGTTTACCTTTCAAGCATCCAGGAGAAAATAAAATTTTTGGAACTGAAAACAGTTTAACCCCACTAGGAGAGGCCACATCCCGAAGAAAGAAGTATGTTCTACCCTGGCTGAGACTGAATGCCATTGTAATGTAATGCCAATGTAATGTCAATGCTAACCATCATCATTATCCATTTGCCTCTGAGGAGGCCTTCTGGAAGAAGGCCAGCTAGAACAGCATAATATTTGCATGTGACTGGGGAAAAAACTGGTTTGGAATGACTTTTGGAAATGACAATACAGAGCCACAAGTAGCCCTCAGGTCTATGAATGTATATGGACGTAGCTAGGCAGCTGAAGGATGGATGGAGGGATGCCCAATGGTGACATAGTATAGACCAAGGCAGATTCGTGGAATTTAGGATTGTCTGATACTATACTGAAGAAATTGTAGCAAGGTTTTTTTTTTAATTGGCATTTCAGAGGATAACCAGAATTTTGCTACACGGATTTTGTGGGGTTTTGTTTTTGTTTAGTGGTTCAAGTCATTGGAGAAGGCATTTGAAACGATGATACCTCATTCTTCCCAGGAGCCCAGAAACATTTCTGAAATTAAGGATAGGAAATGTGCCAGTTGCATCCAGTTAATTAGCCAAAGCCAGGCGGGGCTACTGCATCAGTTTAGAAAGTCTACACATTCACTCTAGAATGGTGAAAGAACTGTGAACTATGAATTATAACTCTTTCTAGACATTGCTGTGAAGGGACCCTGCAGAAATCAGGTCTTAGACCCTGTCCCCAAGCCTGGAAGAATCTGATGCTGTTTGCACAAGGCAGACAGAGAAAATAAACTTTCCTAGAGGAGTCTTTGGCTTGCTATATTTTTGTTTCCTATATGGGAAACCTGAGCAGGTCATTCCTTGCCTTAGGAGAAGTCTTGTGAGTTTAAGATATCAGGTGCTTCTGGGTCCCCCAGGGGAGGGTGCCTGGAAGCAGGAGGAGTTTCCCACATTGCAGAGGGTGACCACTAACAGGAAAAGGAACCCAAGCTCAGGCACTGTTGGCCAGAATCCTTTGGCAATACCTGAACCACCCTGTGTGGCAGCTGCTGATCTTAACTATGATGGACCAGCCAGGGGAAGTGACACCCTGGCCTCTAGCACCTGGCTCCAGTGCAGGAGGGTGGAGCAGGCAAGAGCCACATCCCCAGTGCTCTGCCTGAGCACAAGAGAACAGTGACAGTACAGACCTACAGCAAAGCTCCGCACGGGTTGGGCCTGGGCATGCCAGCAATCACACTTCCTCCAACACAGATCCCAACATAGAGGAACCATCAGTCTGGCACAGGGGAAACAGAGTAAGGCCTCATCAGCAGAAATTCGACAGAGATCAGGTCTCCGTCATCACACAGGGGGAGAGGGGAAGGAGCTAATACAATACTCAGACCCTGCACGGGGGAGGAGCAGTTGAGTCTAACAGAATGGTCAGGGGATTGGTAAGCATGACAAAGGACCTAACAGAGTAGACTGGATATCAGCTCCCAGAAGCATAGATAGGGTAAGCCCTAGCAAAAAGAAGGCCCGTTGCTTACTGTAATCTAGAACTTATTGGTTCTAGATTATAGATTCCATATTGCTGCCAGGGACCATTGATCATCGTATAGATTTTCCCCTGGAAAGCTTTAAGGGACCAGGGGAGGCATTGTTGAGTGGTGGCTTGCTCTCTGGTCACAAAGGAGGGGAGAAAGTGTCTGCCTAGCCCTCAGAGAAGAAGTGGGGTGGTTCCTTAGAAGCTTCTTACGGCAAAAGAAGGAGGAAAGCCTTGGCTGATAGGCCAGGACTCATCAAGTGGGTAGCGGTACATAAAAATTTCTCCTTGATTAGTTGTAAAGAACAATGACTATGAGAATTATTATCATCTTTGCTCTAGCCTTTCTGTTCCTGATGTTGTTCCTGCCTTTGGTCACTTCTTTACACTGGGAGACTCACAGTGAATTACAAAAACAGGTTAACACCTATCACCTGGACCTAACCTTTCAACTTCAGAGGGGGGGTGTGTGTGTATGATTTGTGAGGCCTATGATTTTTGATCTTTGTTTTCTCATATACAATCACTCCTTCGGTTATCTATTACATAATTTTGTCCTTCCCTCTAATACTGCCTGTGTCAGGTAACCTGAATGTTGGCTAGGATTGACCAGTAACAGCTCTAAAGTCTTTTAAAAGGTGGAAATTCCTCTAGTCTAGAAGATCTTCAGGACCTTACTACCAAGGGGTGGAGTGTGGGGGCAAGCAGCAATATCCTAACCTTTGTTCCCATGCAAGTCAAACTAGTTTTTTTCTGTTGAAACCATCTTCAAATTTTTATTGACTCAGAAGACTTATGATTTAAGCTGTTGACATTACTACCTAGCCACCCGAGTACAGCATAGTCACAAGAAGTTCTAGGCACTCTCTCATGGACCATTACGAGCAATTCAGGCAAGAGAAGGTGGGGTATCCTCATCCCATGGCTAAGTAAATTTCCCTTTGTTAACTGTTGAATGACCTACAAGTGCCTTATTTCATTGCAAAACTGAACATAACTATTTGAATTAGACTCCCCCCAGAACAATGGGAAAAGTAATTAGCATACCAAGGCATAGCTATGGAATACTTATTAATGCTTATTACTAATAGCCCCACAATAACAGAAATGACGACAACAGTAATAAATATGAAATCTTAGCTGCAAAATACTTTGCTCATTTCATTGCTCTTTTAGGCTGTTTTTTTCTTCCGTGAAACTTGATTTCAGTGCTCATGGGATTTTCATTTCTAAATTCAAGTTCATTCTTCATGTAGTGTTATTTTACACAATATGATTGCTTTTACACTGTCTACTAACTCATTTCTCTTTTTCCTGGAGCTTTTATGCTTTTTCCCCATCTCTGTTCTTTTTTCCTTTTCTTTTTCCCTTGTGGTTCTTTCTCCAATTCAGTTTTATCTTTTCATTGAACAAAAATCCACCTTTTCAACCTCCTACCTCCCCCCCATTGAAAAAGAAAGAAAAACGAAATTCTTGCATCAAATATCCAACCAAGCAAAATGATTTCCTAAAGTAGTCGAAAAGTAGATGTCTCAACATCCCCGTTATTTTTAAGATCACAAGATCATAGTTTTTAGAGCTGAATGAATCTGAAGAATCATCTAATTACACCACCTAATTTTCCAGATGAGCAAACTGAGACCTGGGGAAGAAGAGAGACTTGCCAAAGTAAGTAGGGGAGATGGGATTCCTATAATGGGAAGACTGGATTAAATTTGGGCTTGCCCTTCCTGATGGGATATATTGAACATGTTCTAAGGACTGGGCCCTCACTGATCAATTCTCCCATTACCCTTGATCTCTCTCCAGGTCTAGTGTTTTTTCTACTAATTATGTTTATAGATTGTGACTGAAACATTGTAAGCCGCGTGTTTTTTTCCCCCCACATGATATCAGTCAAATTCATATATTTCTCTCGGTTTTTAGTCTGGGATACCTTCCATATCCCTAATTCAATTCCAAACAATTCAATAAATATTTACCAAGCACTTATTTATGTAATGTAGCAGGCTAGGTTCTGGCTAAAGCCAAATAGTCCACAGCCTTCAACAAGCTTACATTCTTCCAGGAAGACACAATGTTTTTGCAGATAAATACACGATAATTTAAAGAGGGAATGAACATTAACAGCTAGAGGAATAAGAGTAGGTAAGCCTCTTGAAAGCAGTGACATTTGAGGTAAGTTTAGAGGGGAGATAATGGTTCTGAAAGGTGGGGATGAGGAAGGAGTATCATGAATTTCAAGAATGGAGGAGGTCTTGAGCAAATACATCAAAGTGGGAGATAGAGGGTCAGGTTCAGAGAACATCCAATTTAGCTAAAACGGAAGTCCATGATAGGAATTATGAGACAGGCAGGAATGGTATTTGAGAATCTGACTGTAGAGAGTTTTGGATGCCAGAACGAGAATTTTAGATTTTATCTTAGAGAAATTAAGTAGTCAATAATAGCTTGTGAACAGGCATGGTCGGGTCTATGCCTTAGAAAGATTATTTTATCTGTTTAAAAAGGCTGGGCTAGCAAAGAGAGAGGCTAATTAGAGATGACAGTCCAGGCAACAGATAATTAGGGCCTGGAATATCACGGTCGCCATGAGAGCGAAGAAGAGAAGGTTGGGAGAGATGCTATGGGGATGGAACTGAGATGACTTGGTAACTAAATCAATACGGTGGGTGAGGGACAAGGGAGAGCTCAGAATAATTTGAAGGTTGTGGATCCAAGGGACCAGATAGATGGTAGTGGCCGTCCACAAAAATAGCGAAGTTGGAGGAGAGTCACACTTCAGAGAGAGTGGACAAAATTAATTCTATTTTGGACGTAACAAATTTGAGATGCCAATGAGATACTGAGGTGGAGATGGTCAATGGGAAGTTGGCAATGCAGGACTTGACTGTAGGTAAGAGATTAGGGCTGAAGAGAGACAGAGAGAAAGACAGAGACAGAGAGACACAGACAGAGAGACAGACTCAGACACAAAGACAGAGAGAGAGACAGAGACAGAAAGACAGAGAGACACAGACAGAAAGGCAGAGAGACAGAGACAGAGAGACAGAGAAAGAGAGACAGAGACAGAGAGAGACAGAGACAGAGAGAGACAGAGCGAGACAGAGACAGAGACAGAGACAGAGAGACAGACACAGACACAAAGACAGAGACAGAGAGAGACAAAGAGACAGAGACAGAGAGAGACAAAGAGACAGAGACAGAGATAACAGAGGTTACACTCATTCAACCAATTAGAATGGGTTGCGTGTAACTTGTGAAATCAACAAGCATAGTGCCGTAAGTTTCAGTAACACCATGGGTGATGAGGATGCTGACAGTTGATGGCCAGGATATTTAAGGGAACATCAGAATATGTATTTAAGTCTCCTAGTATGAGGGCAGGAATAACTATAGGAAGGACAATAGTGAGCAGATGCTGGAATCCTTGAGAAATAAGGTAGAGTAACCTGGAATCTGGAATCTTACAGCATCTAGGATCTGGTGGAATGGCCATGACTGAACAAAGCTCAAAAGAGAAGATCGTAAAGTTCTGGCAGCTGAGTGACAGAGGGTCTGGAAGTGGCGGTGTGGAGCAAGGAATAGTCTGACTCCATTTCCTGGTCCATTGTTTTGGGCACTTGAGGAAAAGAACCAGTCCCAGGGGCCAAGATAATGAAGTATACTGCATCTTCTAAGGAAAGTCAGATTTCCATGAGTACCAGAAGACAGAAAAAAATGTGAGATAAGGAAATGCAGGTTGCAGGATAATTTTGATTGACTAGATCCTAGTAATTTGCTAGATTACTAGGCATTCTAGAGAGTACAGTGGAGTGGAAGAGAGGAGAATATAATCTGTCAAGGGGATGGGATGCAGTGGATAAGGATAAGAGAGAGAGGGATAATAATAAAGGAAAGGGATTTTTCACGTTGTCACGTCAGATATACTATGAATCACAGGGATAAAAAGGGTAGGACATTTAGATTTTGCTGGTCTTTAATGCATCCATCTATTCATCCATCCATCCATCCATCCATCCATCCATCAACAAGCATTTATTAAGTATCTTCAATGTGTTTTGCACTCTGCTAGGCACTGGTGAAAGAGACAGAAATTAAGTAGTCCTTACCCTTGAAGAGCTTACGTTTTCTGAGGGAAATGGAAAAACCAGTTGATAGGATCTCTCAGCCTCTGGGTATCCTTGGATGAATGCAGCCCCAGCTGGAAGAGGCTATAGAGTAGCAGTTCTCAGCCTGGGGGTTGCAACACCTTTGGGGGTTGAACAGGGTCACCTAAGACATATTATCCACATTGGGAAAACACATATTTCCAATGGTCTTAGGAACCAAGACACCACTCCTCTATCCTTCTCCAGGCAGGTTCGCCCACATGCAGATATGCCCACATACGAGTATTAAAGGGTTGCAGAAATAGGAAGGTTGAGAACCACTGCTATAGAGAGTTTCCATAGCTTGTCATTCCAAATGTTGAAGAATTGGCGATAAAGGGGTCAGTGAATTCTAGCTATGCATATAGATCAAGGACTGGTTGCCCTTGAACTTATGTTTGGTGTCAGCTACACCCCTGAATGGTGGACAATGAGACATATCCAGAAGATTCCCCACCCTAGAAGCACTTGTTTCTATCCCCAGACATCCAGACCTTCAATGAACCTTGGTACCCTGAGGCTTGGGTCTTCCCCTCATTACACCATGAGCTCTTAGAGAGCAGAAACTGTCTTTTACCTTTCTTCGTAATATAATAGGTACTTGATAAATGTTTATTGATTGAGTGACTGATACGTGTACATATGCATATATACATGCATATATATATTTACATATTTCTTTTGCGCTCAAAAGAAACATGAAATATGCAAATTCAGAGTCATGTCCACTCCAAATGTTCACGTGAACTATTTGTGCCTGACCTATGGCAGGGCCTTTCGAGCTCATATTGGTCTGATCAGCTCAGGTTGGACAAACTGTTCCTTGACTCCAACATAGTGATGTGGTTTTGGTCCTTTCTGAGAACAAAAGACAACAACCAACCAACCATTTACATACATGTATGTATATGTGTGTATATATCCACACACACACACACACACACACATTCCAGGAAGGATGGGAGCCCCTTTCCTTTGTGGTTATCAGTTCTCTTTGGTTCTGAAGCAGTAATCATGGATCTTGGACTTCAGCCTCTTTTCCAGTCTCTATCACAAACAATTTTTTGTCAGATTATTCCTGTTAAAATACTGATTTTGAAATGTCATTCCCAAGAACCCAGAGTGCTTCTCTAGGGGCCCTTGGGATCAAGTCCAGACCCTTCAGTTTGACATTTCAGGTCCTCCATCAACTGGCCCCACCCAACCCTGCCTCTCCTACCTTCATTTCTTACTGTTTCCTAGCATGATCCCTCCCTCCCAAGTCAGACTCTTTATCTTCTCTGCTCCCGTTTTCATTCCCACCTCTCTCCCTTCGCTTGGATTTCTCCTCCTGCCTGGAAGAACCTTTTCTCTCATCGTATCCTATCCTATCCTTCCTAAAAGAACCATCTCAAGATTGATCTCCCTCTTCTAGGAAATCTTCTTACACTAAACTCAGTCGTTAATGACCTAGCCTTTGCTTTGAATCCCTTTAGCACATATGTCTCTTTCAACACCAATGATCTCTTCCCTACTTTAGTGCCTGGAAATTGCTGTTCATGGGTCTGATGTGTGGGCATCATGTGTATCTAGCTCCCCAACTACATGGCTAAGTCAGTCTCCTTCACTTCTTTGGTACACCCCCCTTGTTGTTTTGTTGTTCAGCTGTTTCAGTCATATCTGACTCTTTGTGAACGCATTTGGGGTTTTCTTGGCAAAGATACTGGAGCAGTTTGCCACTTCCTTCTCTGGCTTAATTTACAGGTGAGGAACCTGAGGCAAACAGCATTCAGAGACTTTCTCAGGGTCATGCTGCTACTAAGAGTCTGGGATTATATCTGAATTTAGGTCTTCCTGACTCCAGTCCCCAGCTCCATCCATGGCACCAAACAATACCACAAAAAAGCATATGCTTAATGAGATGCCAAATGAATCACGATACAATTTGTTCTTCTGTAACCTACCTGGAGTCCTCTTTGAATCTATTTCAAATCTAAATTCATGGTCCTAAGTAAAGGAATTTTTTGTGTGTGTTATTTATTTCATCTTAGCACAAAATGCGAATGTCCCTAATTTTTTTTTTCAGTATATCTTTTCAGATAGAGCGACATGCTTCTTAGCACATATTTTATATGGGAATCAGTAAATGAAGTTATCACAAGTATTACAGTTTTCTTTAAAATAACGATTGTTCTGAGCTTAAATGAGAATGGAAAAGTGTCCCTTTGAAAAGTATACTTACACAGAATTTTCAGGGATCCAAATAGCTTGCTCATCAGGCTAGGGCAGAATCAGGGTGGGAAGAAGGGGGAGACCAGCTGGTATATAAAAGCCATATCCATTCAATGTAGCAGCAGTAAGCAGAGCAAATATCCATCCACTTATTTCCAGCCAGCTGCTCTGGTCCAGTTGTTTACATACCAGCTCCAGAGACCTTGCCCCTTCTACTTCCTCATGGCTTAAATCCACAGTTTCTTGGAACTCTATTACTGGATCCTGGTGTGACGATCCTTTCTTGGAATTCTCTCGTCAAGTTTTGACCATATCCTCCCTTGACCTGCTCGGTGCCTTCCCAGCTTCCTCTCAAGACCCTCCCCTGACACAATACAAGTACCACTACAATTTTCATACTACATTTTCCAGAAGTTCACTTGGACGCTTTTCTCATAAACTGCTATCTTTACCACTCTGCTGTGGCAAAAATCTATATTGTGTTTATTAGGAGAATTTTGTGTGGAACTTCCCATTATCCATTATTTTATTCTGGATGTCTCAACTTGAAAAGGTTTCCATTCACAGTTTAA
>CM053594.1:351674369-351696811 GCA_028646575.1 Pseudocheirus occidentalis
TTTTTTTTTAAGAATTCTTTTTTTAAAGGGAAATTGGGGTTAAGAGACTTGCCCAAGATCACACGGCTAGTAAGTGTGTCAAGTGTCTGAGGTCACATTGGAACTCAGGTCCTCGGGACTCCAGGGCCGGTGCTCTATCTACTGCACCACCTAGCCACCCCGATAAGGATGCTATTAACAATAGCCTAGTTGAGACAAGGTGGTAGGTGTATGACTAGAGAGAAAGGAAGAGATGCAATGGATTTTGTGGAAGTAGATCAGCAAGTCTTGACAACTGGTAGAAATGGGGAAAGTGAAGAAGAGTGAAGAGTCAAGGCTGATTGAGGTTATGAATCTGCGTGACTGGAAAGATATATCTCCCTTACACAACATAGGTAAAGCATTTTGGCATCCTTAAAATTCTGTGTAAGTGCCAGTTATTACTATTACTGTCATTCCATGATTTGTTTAGTCATTTCCCATTCATTGGGTGTCACAGTTGTATCCAGGCTTTTGATACCACAAAAAAGTACCACTATGAATATTTAAAGGTGTATAGGAAACTTACCTTGATTTTAGCAAAGCATTTCAGAAGTATCACATACCTTTCTTTTAAAAAAGGGAAAGAGGGAGACAGAGAGGAAGAGAGAGAGAGAGAAACAGAGAGAGAGACAGAGACAGAGAGAGACAGAAAGGGAGAGAGAAGGGAGAGGGAGGTGGGAGAGGGGGAGAGGGAGGTGGGGGAGAGGGAAAGAGAGAGATGAACTAGACCAAAATAGTTACATGGATTTGGAAATAATTGAATGAACAGACCCAAAGAGTAGTCATTGATGAATGTTCTGATGTCAACTTAGATGTTCTCTAGGGGTGTACTGGAGGCATTTGTGTCCTCATACTATTTAACATTTTTATGAATGACTTGGTTAAAAGTATGTTTATCAGATTTAAAGATGACACAAAATGAGAAGCGATAGCTAATATATTGAATGACTGATTTAAGATCTGTAAAGATGATGAGAAACTCAAAAGTTCAGCTAAATCTAGTAAGACAACATTTTATGGTGATAAAGGTAAAGTCTTAAATTTGGGTTCAAAAAACCAGGTTCATGAGTAGAACATAGAGGAATTTTGTAGGAAATATTTGCCAGCTCCCCGGCCATCTGAGCTGAGAGAGTTCTTTTCCTCAAAAAAATTTGAACTTTCTCTTTGCTGCCTTGGTGGACTTAGAGGATTAAAGCTTGGGCCATTTACATGACTTTCTGATCCCACAAAATAAAATAACCTGAAATAAAATAAAATAAAAATAAAACAGAGGACCTCCTTGGGTCTGAGGCTTTGAATGATAGACCACTTCCAGGAAGCTGTGCCCAACTGGATCAACCCAGGGGTATGATGGAAGCAGCTCAAACCACCTTGCAAGAGACCAGTTGTTAAATTTTCAGTGTAAACATTTACAACTTCAAAAGCACTAAAGCTACAAATCAGGGATCAATTTGTTTTGTTAATTATCTAGATTCAAGAAAGTGACCAAGAAAATGTTAATAATTTCAGATTAAAGTTAAAAGTGTATCATGGGTACTTTTTTTGTTGTTTTGGAGATCTGGTTGTCAGACATCTAACAGTTCATGACTGGATCAACCCAAACCCAATATCACCACCAAATGTTTGTCAGATATTCTTCCCTTGCTATCTCCGTTTGCTGTTAAGTGTTCAATGAGCAACATCTCATTTAAACCTTGAACCTAAACTACCAGGGAGCTGGCCTGAGTCAGGCCTTTCCTGCCAGAGAAAGGAAGAGCTAAATTTTAGTTGATCTGAAAAAGATCTGGGGAGGGCTTAAAATTACTTTGAGTGACTAGGTCATTTTGAATATTATAAATAAATACCCAAATTAACTACAAATAACATAAGAAGGTAAACACCATCTCCATCCAGAGAAAGAACGGATAAATAGAAATATATAGAGAATGGTTATATACACACACACACGTATGTGTGTGTATATGTATATGTATGTGTGTGTGACACACACACACACACACACATTTGTGTCTAATAGTAGCCAAGAGAAGGGGGGTACCAAGGGGGAAAAAAGAAAATAACTTTAAAAAGAAAAAAGAAAATTACAGGAAAACCTTATTATATATTTTAAAGGAACAGCAAATTCTGTGTAATGGATTCACAGTTTCATGTACAATCATCTTTTTTCCTATTCTACTATGTTATGAAAATGCCATATTTCATCACAGAATTGGTGCAGATTTTATGCCAGTTTTTGGCCAAAAAGTAGTGTGAAGTTTAAAAAAAAAAAGTATTGCGTGAAAAATTTTGAAAATAAATAAATAAATAAAATACATAATTTTGAAACTAAATTTAAACCCAAATTTAAGACTTTACACTTATCACCATAAAATTCTGTCTTATTCAATTTAGCTGAACATCTGAGTTTCTTTACAGATCTTACGTGAAGTTTTTTTTTAATTATTTGTCAATCATCATTAGGTCTTTGAGGCCTTTTATAGCATTAAGATTCTGTGATTCTATGATTTATATCAATCAGCCAACAAAGCATTTGTTAAGTACCTGCTATCTACCAGTTACCTCACTAAAGGGATATGTTAGTCTGAATGATTTGTTCACTCACTCATTCATACATTCATTGAACAAATATTGATTGATCAAGGGTAAAAGCAGGGTCCTTCAGTGATGGGTACCGGCAGAAGAATCAGAAGCCCAGGAAATCCCAGTTTCTGGGAAGTCAGGTGCAGAACATTTTAATGTATGTGAGTATGAGAGTCAGTGGACGGCATGTGTAATGAAGATTAAGCTCTATGTGTCTAACTGACACATAGATTACATGCATAGATTGCATGCAAGAGCAAGATTGCATTTGGAAAGCTGCGCCGGGCTTTTCATATCTCTAGGTGTCTCCTGAAACAAAGACCCATTTTTAAAACATTATGCTGGAGATGTTCTATGACTGAGATTGTGCAATGCCAGTCTTGAAGGTACCAAAGTTGCAGGTCACCCAAAAGACAATGGACGGACACAGGGAAGGTAAGAACAGGCTTCGGCGAATCACTGAGGAGTTGGATAGGAGAAGCAGCAACCTGACAGATGTCCTCAGAGACAGATGACCGGGAAGGGAGATGGGCTGGTGCCCATGAAGAGAGAACAAGGGAAAACTGAAGGATGACCAATGGTAGGCTCCATTCATTTCTTTCCCTTCTACATTGGATAGACCCCAAGTGTCAAGCACACTGAAGGCAATATGAAACCCAGGGTAAGGGAGTGGGACCCCAACCAGATTAAAATGTATTTAGGAAATATTTAACAAAACAAACAAAAAGGCAATACAACATTGTTGTCATCCACTCGTTACATTGGATTCTGACTCTTCTTGATCCCACTTAGTGTTTTCTTGGTAAAGGTACTGAAGATGTTTGCCATTTTCTTCTCTAGCTCATTTTACAGAGGAGGAAACCAAGGCAAACGGGGTTAAATGATTTGATCAGGGTCACACAGTTAGTAAGTGTCTGAGGCAGGATTGTTAATTTGGGGTTTTCTAAGTAAATACATGAGGGCAGCTAGGTGGCACAGGGAATAGAGCGCTGCATCTGGAGTGAGGAAGACTCTTCTTCATGGAGTTCGAATCTGGCCTCAGACACGTACTAGCTGTGTGACCCTGGGTGAGTCACTTAACCCTGTTTGCCTCAGTTTCCTCATCTGTAAAATGAGCTGAAGAAGGAAATGGCCAACCCCTCCGGTATCTCTTCCAAGAAAACTCCAAATGGGGTCCTGAAGAATCAGACACGACTGAAGAGCAATAAGCAAATACATGATTCACAGGATCCATTTCTATTGGAGTTTGACGTTGCTGCTGTAGAGGTGCCCTGGGAGAGCACGGACAAGAGTCACATGAGCTAAGATGGGATGAATGGATTTTGACCAAGGCTGACAGGACCTGCATCACTGACATCACTGACCTCTCAAAGGGATTAAAAGATGGATGAAAACTGAAGAAGTAACGAATAAAATGGTTTGGCTGATTAAGTGTAATAGTAACCACGATAAATTATATAAGCTCCTTATCCCTTATACCTAATTACTATCCAACAATAACAATGATTACCATTATTAAATGTGCGTCAGATGAAGCTTTATTTGTCTGAAGCATTCAGCTCTCTTCAGGTGTGCTAAGACTTCCTAGTTTACTGCTGATGTGGTGTGGTCATCTGCTCACAATATTTAAAAAGTAATAAATAAAAAGAAGGAGCACTGACCAGAAGTTTGGAATCAAGCCCTCCAGGTGACCGCCCCTCCAGCTGCAAAAACTCGAGAGGGTTGTCTGACAGAAGTCACACGCAGATACAGCGTGAAAACAAACTTCAGTGACCGTGAGGAATGACCTCATCGGTCATCTGAGCTCAGCCAGAGAGGGCCAAAGGAGGGGGAAAGGGAAAAGATGAACAGAAATAAGGACAATAAACACAATCCTGAGACTCGTCAATGAAAGCAAGTAGCTGGATTTTGGTGAGAAGGCCCTGAGGAATTCAAAGGAGGGAGGGATGCGATTTGACTAATGAAGCCTTGTCACTGAAGTAAGGGAGCTGCTTTCCCATTCTCAGGAAAATATAGCCCATTGAATATGAACAGCATACACGAATGGTGCTTTTGCCATGGGTAGTTCTACCACAAAAATGTAAATGTTTCCATTTATGCCATTTGTATCGGCATGTAGAATAGCTTTTTGTTTCGCTTTTTTGGGGTGCAGTTGAGGTTAAGTGACTTGCCCAAGGTCACACAACTAGTTTTTGTGTCAAGTGTCTGAGTCCAGATTTGAACTCAGGTCCTCCTGACTCCAGGGCCGGTGCTCTATTCACTGCACCACCTAGCCACCCCTATAATAGCTTTTTTGATAAATATTGGGGGAGGGGTTGCTATTCAAGTGAGAATATACCATCATCATTAAGATACAATTCCTTTTAGAATTTAATAGTTACTAACCCACTCCCTTAAGTCCACACACCTGAAATTATTTTGTTTCATACTTTTTAAGGTCTTTTTTAGAAGTCCTATGAACACTCACAGTTGTAGCAAACAATATGTCATGTTCTGAAAGTAAAAATCATTTGATTTACAGTTATTTGTAGTTAGATTACATAAAAATATGCAACTTTCACTAGCCATAGGCTACTAATTCTTTCAAAAGCCTAACAAGAAATCTTCTGAACGTGGTAATTTTTCTACATGCAATAACTGCTTTTACAGAAAACATGTCTTGGTATGCCCAGGTCACTTAACATGAAAGCATCCTATGTCCTTATCATACAAGTAACCTCCTTTGATTGCCTTTGTATCCAGAAAGGCTGAATCTTTGAAACAGGTGAGACTGAGACAGTCACTCTCTTTCCTGTGGGTTCCTTTCTTCTTCATCCAGAAGGTGAAGGTGACAGATCACCCACAACTCAGGTGCAGTGTTGAACAGGTAGGTTAGGTGAACAAATGGGGCAAGCTTTCAGCAACTCCAGTTCTTTTCAGCTGATATCCACAAAATTTCTTGAAGGTCCGGAATGTAAGTGCCCATCAGAGAGAGGTAACTTGCAAACATTGGGCTGGAGCCATGCTCATTTTAGGACTTTTGTCCACAGAGCCCTGCGGTCACAGAAAGGGCTAATATATGGTCGGTATTCATGTCATGCATTTAGTTGGGTCTGCCTTCTCATTAGCTGACACTTGGCCTAAAGCATTAGCCTAGGGCTGTGCTTACCTGCATAGGGAGTTATTCTGCTGCTGGTGATTTGATCAAAGATTATCAAATGCCTCAACATTCTTTGTTCCACCCAGAATTCCTCAGAAAAACATTTACAGAATGGGAAGTCCATGATTTCCATGCTCATTCACAGAGGTTCCCAAATTTATTTGGTCTACTGCCCCCATTTAAAAAAAATTACTCAGCATTCCTCTGAAAATATATTTTTTAATTAATTAATTAATTTACTTTTAGTTTACAACCTTCAGTTCCACAATTCCTTGAGTTTCAAATTTTCTTCCCCTCCTCTCCCTCACCCATGGCAGCATGTAATCAAATATAGGATCTACAAAGACCTTCACATTAAACAATAGTCAAGCTGTAAAGAAGGATTATGACCAATGAAATGGATGTAATGAGCAATGAGAAAGAAGGAACAAAACAAAACAAAAAAGAAGAGAGATCAAGTACTTTGCTTCAATCTGCATTCAGGCTCTGTAGTTCTTTCTCTAGATGTGAACATCTCTTTCCATCAGGAGTCTTTTGGAGCTGTCTTTTAACCTTGCATTGCTGAGAGGAACTCAATCTATCAAAGTTGGTCATCACAGATACAAATTTTTAGTAATTGTATACAATGTTCTTCTGGTTCTGCTCTCCTCACTCAGCATCAGTTTATATAATTCTCTCCAGGTTATTATGAAGTCTGTCTGCTCTTCATTTCTTATGGCACAATAGTATTCCATTACATTCATATACCACAACTTGTTCAGACATTCCCCAATTGATGGATATCCCCTTAATTTTCAATTCTTTCCACCACAGCAAGAGCTGCTATAAATATTTTTGTACATATGGGGCCTCTTCCCACTTCTATGATCTCTTTGGGACTCAATCCTTGAACTGGTATTGCTGGGTCATAGGGTATGCACTTATTTATAGCCCTTTGGGCATAGTTCCAGATTGCTCTCCAGAGTGGTTGGATCAGTTCACAACTCCACCAACAATGCATTAGAGTTCCAATTTTTCACATCCTCTCCAGCATTTATCATTTTCCTTTTTTGTCATCTTAGCCAATCTGACAGGTAACATGTGGCACCTCAGAGTTGTTTTAATTTGCATTTCTCAAATCAATAATGATTTAGAGAATTTTTTTATATGCTTATACATATTTTTAATTTCTTCCTCTGAAAACTGCCTGTTTGTATCCTTTGACTATTTATCAATTGAGAAATGACTTGTGTTCTTATAGATTTGACACAATTCTCTGTATATTTTAGAAATTAGGTCTTTATCAGAGACACTAGTTGTAAAAATTCTTTTCCAATTTTCCACTTCCCTCTTAATCTTGGTTACATTGGCTTTATTTGTACAGAAACCTTTTAATTTAATGTAATCAAAATTATCCATTTTACATTTTATAATATTCTCTATCTCTTGTTTGGTCATGATATCTTCCCTTTTCCATAAATCTGACAGGCAAACTATTCCTTGATCTCCCAGATTGCTATCAGTATCAGCCATAATACCTACATCATGCACCCATTTAGACTTGATTTTGGTATACAGTGTTATATATTGGTCTATGCCCAGTTTCTGCCATACTATAATTCCTCTGGAAATCTTTAACTCCTTAACAGGTTTTTTTTTGAAATTCACATTTCAAAAAAATATAAAAAAATTTTAAATGACATTTTAAATTTAATAATTTATCATAAATTTGTAGTTTTTCCTGCATTGAAATTTTGATGATGAAATCTTGCATCATGTAACTGTATAGCAATGTATTGTAAACAAGTCATTACGTGTACATTCCTGCAGTGCCCTGCATAGAGGACTTCCTGATAATGAACACTGGTTTGTTAAGACCTCTCTGTGGACTTGACCATTGATCAGCTATAATCTGCATTTTGTGTGTTTATTTGGGAAGTAATGTAATCACTATGGCTTTAACTCTGTTACACAACAGATGAAACATGTACGGACAGTTTTTCAAAATTTTCTTCTCTTTTTTCTTCTTTCTTTATGCTTTCATTGCCCCCTTATTTTTAGTCAACTCCCCCCAATTGCACCTGAGGCCACTACCTCCCCCTCATTGTTCCAGCACCTCTTAGGGGACTGACTGTATCACCCCCTTTGGGAACCCCTGCTTATTCAGGACCTTCTGTAATGGATAGACCACATCTGTACAACATCTGAGATTCCTGACTCAAGTGTCTTCTCCGTGATTCATTGTACCTCATTTAGGTTCAGAGCAGCCTCTCAACAACACTTCATTCATCTTTGTGTATGTAAGTATATGTATTATGTAGATGTATAGTGTATGTTTATATGTACATATAAGTATGTATAGTATATATTTGTGTATCTATGTATGTATAGTATATATAAAGATAAGTACATATGTATAGATAGAATATATATGTAAGTAAATGTATTATATAGATGCATAGTGTATGTTTATATGTACATATGAGTATGTATAGTATATATTTGTGTGTCTATGTATGTATAGTATATATAAAGATAAGTACATATGTATAGATAGAAGAATATATATATATATATATGTAAGTATAAATATAGGGTCTATGTATGTATGAGGATATATGAGTTTTTGTTGTTCAGCCATTTGGTCATGTTCATCTCCTCATGACCCCACAGATCATAGCACACCAGATTCTTCTGTCTTCCTCTGTACCATCCACGGAGTTTTCTTGGCAAAGCTGTTGGGGTGGTCTATCATTTCATCCTCCAGTGGATCACCTTTTGTTAAAACTCTTCACTATGACCTGTCTATCTTGGGTAACCCTACACAGCATCCTCATAATTTTGTTGAGCTATGCAAGCCCCTCCCCAATGACAAGGCAGTGATCCAGGAGGAGATATATGAGCATATTCGTGTAATATGTGTGTATAACTATATGGAATATGTAACTATATATAACTACATATGTTGGTATGTACATACAGTATATATGGGTATGTATATAAGCATATATCTCTGTGCTTTCACTGCCCCCTTATTTTTATTCAACTCCCCCCAACTGCACTGAGGCCACTACCTCCCCCTCATTGTTCCAGCACCTCTGAGGGGACTGTATCATCCACTTTGGGATCAATTTAATTCTACAAGCATTTATTAATGTGTATACATTTAAGTATATATATAGTGTATATGTATATATAAATTCTATATCTGTATATAGATACATATTTTTTTCCAAATTGAAAAAATTGTTTTAAATCTTCCGGGACTTGAGCTGAGAAACTTCAGTGGGGATGCCAGACTCAGAGAAAGAAAGAACAATAACCTAAGTTTTAGGGCCCTGGCTCCCTCATGTCCAGAGAGGAAGGCATTTAATCTAGGACAAGTAGATGGAGAAGCTAATTTCATCATGAAGGGAAGAACCAACTATAGAAATTAGTCAGAAAATTTCTCTCAGGCAAACCAACCTGAACAGGCAAGGCAGGGGCTTTGAATGGGCCAGAAGCAAAAGAAAACTTCTGGGCATTTAGGTCCATTAAAATTTCTAGGAACATGAAGCCCAGGGCAGGATGTCCATGGGGGAAGGGGCTTTCTCATTCTAGGAGCCATGGGGCAACAGGGATTGATTACTTCAAAGACCAATGATGATTTCAGAGCATTCCTGATGAAACATGATTCTCATCTCCTGACATAAAGGGGATGGACCCAGGGCACGCATAGAGGTAGCTGCTTTTTTAACATGGCCATTGACTATGCATATCTGTTGCAAAGGTTTTGTTTTTCAATAGGTAAGGATAGGTGGGAAAGAAAAAAATACAGATTTTTGTTAATCAAAAAATCAAATTAAAATGAAAACTAATATAAATTGGGGATAACAAAAATGATTTAAAAAAAAGAAAGTCCTTCAACTTAGACTCTGTACTTTATCTCCTCTATGACCTTAGAATTACATAATTACTAGAATGGAAAGAGTCCAGGGACTAATCCTAGCTTTGTGTGACCTTGGGTAAATCACTTAATCTCTCAATGCCTCAGAGTTTTCATCTGTGATATGAGAGATTCATTTCCAACTCTAAGTCTATGATTCTATGACTTCAACAAATCCATCACCACTGAGGTCAATTTAATTCTACAAGCATTTATTAAGTGCCTGCTGTGTGTAAGATAAATATCTTTGGAAACCATATCTCTGCTGTTAATAGAGAAAATATGGTATGAGTCTAAGTTGAAGATGGATTTCTTTTTTCTTTTTAAATCATTTTTTGTTATCTTCAGCTTATTTTTAAATTTAAATTTAATTTTTTAAATAAACAAAGATCCACGTTTTCTCTCTCCCACATTCTGTCCTCTATTAAAAAAGAAGAAAAGAAAAACCCTTTGGGGCAGCTAGGTTGCACAGAGAATAGAGCATTGGCTCTGGAGTCAGGAGGGCCTGAGTTCAGATCCAGATTCAGACACTTAACACTTACTAGCTGTGTGACCTTGTGCAAGTCTCTTAACCCCAATTCCCCTGCATGCCACTCTCCAAACATACGGAAAAAAAAAAAGCAAAACCCTTGAAACAAATATGCATAGCCAAGCAAAACCAGTTCCTACAATGGTCCAAAAAAAGATCTTTCTCAATCTGTACTCTGTTCCATCAGGAAATGAGTACCATATTTCATCATTAATATTCTGGAATTGAGGTTGGTTATTGAAATGGTCAAAGTTTTTAAGTCTCTCAAAAGTCATTTGTCTTTACAATAATGGCATTATTGTCTAGTGAGTGAGTGTCTTGTGAGTGATTCTATTCACTTCACTCTATGCATGTTCATGCATGTCTTGCCAGGTTTCTCTGAGAATCTAACTTGCTTCATGAGCATATCCCAACTCTTTGTCCCATGACTGAAGATGACATCCTGGAAAGAGAAAAACTGTATTTCACCATAGACAAATTAATCATTCATATCAACACTGACACCTGAGCAGCCCAGGAGCTGTCCAGGAGTAGCTCTGTCACCACGCACCGACACCTGAGACAATGTCATTGTCTGGCTGGTGAATGGAGTACGCTCTGCCAGCATCCATCCCCTACCAGTCAGTTTGTGTGTTTCCCAGGGCTCCATCTGAAATGACAAAAGCGTATCTCACAGCTCTGGGGCCTTGATGACCTTCAGCCGAGATGACTATATTTACAGATTACAGCTAGGAACTTATCTTTCCTAATATACTCACCACTTTTGCTAACAGCGGCACCATCACTCTTATAATCTAGAGAAGATGGCTCTGTTTAAGTGTAGTACAAACCCAGATAAACAGCAGTTTATATTCTAGGCAAGGCCGCTGTGATTGGAGTAGCTTTCATGGGCCTATCTGCTGTGAAGCAAACCCACCTGTGAGCAGTTTCATAATCCCATGAAGGCCTTTTGGCTGTTGTAACTTTAGGGACCAGGAGCAGCCTACACAGTGAATGGGCATCGTTGCCAGAAATGCCTCTAGCCAGGCTGCCTTAAGTGCTCTGATGCCTAGGAAGTGACAGTGCCCAGCTTACGGGATAAGCATGATATAAAGATGTTGTGTGCAAGAGTGCTTATAATTCAGTTCAACAAACACTTTTGAAGAACCTACCATGTGTAAAACACTAGATTTTACTAGATACTATCATGGCAATGATGGAAAATAAGTCCAATTAGAAAGAAAGAATTATGTCAATGCATTTACAAAACTTCAATCATATCTCTAATTCATTATCCGACATCTAATTCTGTCAGTGCTTTTCCAAAACTTCAATCATATCTCTAATTCATTATGCTAAACTAAAAGTTTATTCTTAAACATACGTTATGAGTATGTCTTTTGTGTTTCATCAGTCATTCATACCTATCCTCACCCCTTCTCCACCTAATCCCCAGGTGGCCTAGTAGATAAGAGTCAGGAAGAACTGAGTTCAAATCCAGCCTTAGACACTTATTAGCTGTGTGGCCCTGGGCAAGTCACTTAACCTCTGTCTCCCTCAGTTTCCTCAATTGTCAAACTGTGATAATAGCACTTACCTCCCAGGATTGTTGTGTGGATAACAGGAGATGACAGAAGTACGCTGTAGTCATTAACAAAAGGTGCTTTTCCTTTCCTTCCTTTTCCCCCCAAAGACTCGACCTTTCCTCGTGACAATGAGCGCATCCGACAAAGCGTGTGATATTCTGTTCTAGAGCTCTCCTGCCACTTTGCCGCGAGGATTAAGTTGGGTAGGCATGTACAGTGGTCTATGTTCTAGGTGAGGCCGCTGTGATTGGAGTAGCTTTCATGGACCCATCTGCTGTGAAGCAAACTCACCTGTGATCGTATTTGCACTCCCATGAAGACCTTTTGGCTGTTGTAGCTTTAGGGACCATGAGCAGCCTAAACAGTTAACAGCAAGTAGTTCTCTGAACCTTTCATCAGTTGTTCAAGGATTTACAGCTTCTTCTTTTCATTTACATTGTAG
This sequence comes from Pseudocheirus occidentalis, assembly GCA_028646575.1. Taxonomy (NCBI): domain Eukaryota; kingdom Metazoa; phylum Chordata; class Mammalia; order Diprotodontia; family Pseudocheiridae; genus Pseudocheirus; species Pseudocheirus occidentalis. The sequence continues at coordinate 351,686,550 of CM053594.1, forward strand.
CGGTCACTACATATACTAGTTTTTTTTTTTCCTGGTCTTGCCTACCTCATTTTATATCAATTCATACACATTTTCCTTTGCTCCTCTGAATTTCTCATTGTTACCATTTCTTACTGTACAATAATATTCCAATATATCAATGTACCACAAATATTTTAGCCTTTGCCCAGTCAAATGGAAGGAGTTAAATCCTCTGCCTTCTCCTGCATCATTGCCTTGTTGTCAAGGAGAGACTTGTGTAGCTTAATGAAATGATGAACTATGCTGTGCAGAGTTACACAACATGGACAGGTCATAGTGGAGAGTTCTAACTTTGTTTCCAAATCTGTGCTAATGCAAAGGTGCTGCTATGAATATTTTGGCATATACTGAATTACTTTTTGTCTTTGACATACTTGGAATACATGCCTAGTAGTGAGAATGCTGGATCAAAGGGTATGGATAGTTTAGTCACTTTTTTGTGTGTGCACATATGTAGCGAAGACTTCCAGAATGATTAGAACATTTCACAACTCCATCCACAATGCATTAGGGTTCCTGTCTTCCAAGAGCCCCTCTACCATTAACTGTTGCCATCTTGGGACAGGCTAGATGGTGCAGTGAATAGAGCACCAGCCCTGGAGTCAGGAGGACCTGAGTTCAAATCTGACCTCAGACACTTAACACTTACTAGCTCTGCGACCTTGGGCAAGTCACTTACCCCAATTGCCCAACCTTCCCCCCTCCAAAAAAAAATAAAAAGCAAAAACAAACAAACAAAAAAACCTATTGCTGGTATTAGTTATCTTTGTCAATTTGTGTAGTGAGGAGAAACCATAGAGTTGTTTCATTTGCATTTCTCTTACTATGGATGATTTGGACCATTTTTTCATGTGGTCATTTATGGTTTCTTATCCTTTCTTTTTGATGAGATGTGTCACAGAGAAAAAAATGCCCTAACGTGACAATAGGGATATGACTCTTGAAGAAGTCGACATCATTTAAAGTCTCAAAGAGTGTCATATTTTCCATAGACTAACTCTGCAGACATATTCAAGCAGCAGAGGCAAGGCTCTGCTGGAATACATCTTCATGCATCAGAGAATCTTCCCCAATATTTTTCTTGCCAAAGGATTACCTCAGAATTAAAAAAAAAAAAGAATGATATCTTAGCTACAGAAATGTTTCCCAAGGAAATAAAATAGCTACCATCCTAAAATTATTTTCTTATAAGAAATGTAGCCTTTAACTTTTTTTTAGCTAACCCATCTTCACTTAACTCAATATAATGTCAACTCCTTGGGGTCAGAGACCATTTCATTATTTATTATTATATGCAGAGCCCCAAGCACAGTACCTAACCCATAGCAGGGGCCTAAAAATGTTTGTTGATTTTTACTACTGTTCATATTAATAAGAATGTAGCCTCTTTGATAAAAACCAGTAGTTTAATTAACAAGATAGATCATATACTTAACAACAGAATTTATTTTCTACAAACACATTTAAAAAAATATTCTTCCAAGAGGCAGTCCTGTAAAATGAATAAAGACTGAGATTCAAGTGCTTGAGTTAAGTTCAATTCAATTCAAATTGGGAATACAAAGAAGAAAAAGGGACAGTTTCTATCCTCAAGGAATTTACAAACCAATAAGGAAAGAAGATGAAAAGGGGAGGGGCTACTTGCAGGTACCAGAACAAGGTCATGGAGTTTCTGTAGAGTCAAGCAGAGCTGCTAATAGAAAATAGAGTGACCAGGAAGACTGTGACTTTAGAAGGAGTTAAATCCTCTACCCTCTCCTGGATCATTGCCTTGTCATCGAGGAGAGACTTGTGTAGCTTAAAGAAATGATGAGCTATGCTGTGCAGAGTTACACAACATGGACAGGTCATAGTAGAGAGTTCTGACAAAAGGTGATCCACTGGAGAAGGAAACGGCAGACCACTCCAGCCAAGAAAACCCCATGGACAGTATTAAAATGATAAAAGAGTTTACATCCAAAGATGAGCCCTCAGGTCAGAAGGTATGCACTGGGAAAGAAGAAAGGATAACTACAAGTAGCTAGGATTGAGCCAAAGTCAGAAGGAAGCTCAGCTGCAAACGTGTCTGGTGATGAAAGGAAAGTCTGATGTTGTAAAGATCAATACTGCATAGGAACCTGGACTGCAAGATCTATGAACCAAGGTAAACTGGATGTGGTCAGACAGGAAATGGAAAGATTAAACATTGGTGTCTTGGGTATTAGTCATCTTAAATGGACAGGAACGGGTGATTTTAATTCAGGACTGCATTACATATACTACTGTGGGCAAGAATCCCTTAGAAGAAAAGGAATTGACCTCACAGGCAATAAAAGAGTGAGAAACATAGTACTGGGGTATAGACTTTAAAAATGGCAGAATAATTGATATCTGTTTGAAACAAAGGCAAACTGTTCAGCATCACAGTAATACAACTCCAACCACTGATGCTGAAGAGGCCAAAGTTGATCAGTTTTTGAAGAGGAAGGAGAACTAGAGACCAAATTGCCAACTTTCCCTGGATTGGGGAGAAAACTAGGGAATTACAGGAAAAAAAATCGACTTCTGTGTCAGCGACTACACTAAAGCCTTCATCTGTACCGATCAAGACAAAATATGGCAAGTCCTCAAAAGTTGGGAGCATTAGATCATCCTACTCATATCCTGAGGAACCTGTATGCAGGCCAAGGAGCAGCTGTTAAAACCAAACACGGAACAACTGATTGGTTTAAGACTGGAAGAAGAGTACACCAAGGCAGTATATTGTCATGTTATTTATTTCACTTATATGCAGAGTACATATACACCATGCATAATTCCAGGCTGGATGAATAGAAAGCCATACGTAAGGTTGCCAGGAGAATCAGCAATGATCTCACACAGATGACAACCTTCTGATGGCAGAAAACAAAGAATTAAGAAGCCTCTTGAAGAAGGTGAAAGAGGAGAATATAAAAGCTGACTCGAAGCTTAATATAAAAAAAAAAACCCTAAGATCTTGGCAACTGGTGCTGCCATTTCCTGGCAAATAGAGGGAGAAGAAAGGGAAGCAGCAACAGATTTTGAACTCTTGGGCTCAAAGCTCACTGCAGACAGTGACTGCAGTCATGAAATTAATAGACTCTTGCTCCTTGGAAGGAAAGCTATGGCAAATCTGGAAAGCACACTAAAAAGCAGAGACGCCACCTTGCCAACAAAGGTCCATATAGTCAAAGCTATGGTTTTTCTAGTAGTGATACATGGCTGTAAGAGTTGGACAAAGAGGAAAACTGAGCCCCTCAGAATGGATGCTTTAGAATTGTGGTGCTGGAAAAGACTTTTGAGGGTTCCTTGGACAGCAAGGAGAATAAATCAGTCAATAATCAAATTAATTCAGACTGTTCACTGGAAGGTCAAATACTGAAGCTGAACCTTAAATACTTTGATCTCATAATGAAAAGATAGGACTCATTGGAAAAGACTCTGATTTTGGGGAAAGATTGAAGGTAAAAGGAGAAGGAGATGGCAGGGGATGAGATGGATAGATAGTGTCATGGAAACAATGAACATGAGCTTGGAAAGACTTTGAGAAATAGTGGCGGACAGAAGGACCTGGGATGCTGTGGTCCCTGGGTTCATAAAGAATCAGGCAACTGAATGACTTAAAAACATCAACGAAATGCTCCGATGTCAAGCATTCTAATTAGAGGTGATTGAGGGTGAGCTAAGAAGGTATTGAGTGTCAAAACCTGCATCAGTCCTCTTGGTGATGAGATTTCAGGTAATCATAATATGGGGGCTAGGGGAGTATGGTGGAGCCTGGAGTCAAAGCCAAGCAGACCTCATCTGCTTCTGTGTCTGGCCACCACAGCTGCCCCACCCCTGTGTGGCTGGCCTCATCCCCAGCTATGCTTCTCCTTTGGCTCTTCTCTGTTCCTGGCCCCAACATGTCCTCAAACTGTTTGCTGGTCCCCTCTCCATGGGTGCATGGCCTCTTTCCTGACGCCTTCTCTCCCTCCTTTCCTCATGCCAGCAGGCAAATTCCCATTACATAGAGGGATATGCAGTGGGTCTACTTGTATAAAGTGTCTGTCTGTTTGTACATAGCTTGTGTGAGACTGATTTTCTTCATACACTTAAACCAAAATAATATATCACTACAGACTGAATGCAGAAACAGATAGAGACCCCACAGTTTTCTTTTAAGCCAGATATTAAAGAGAGTTGCAAAAATAAGTAAAACAGTATCATTCTTCTTACTACATTTTGTTATTGTTTTGGAAAATATTTTAAATTTAAAAATATTATTTATATTAACATTCAATGCATTTGTCACTGTTGCTTTTCCTACTTCTACACTGCCATCTTGGCTAGTAAAGAAATATTTTAAATGTATCAATTTTTCATTTCTAACACAGTAAATAGTTATAATTCACATAAACAAAAGCTGTTGGGGTCCTCAATAATTTTTTAAGAATTGTAAAGGGGTCCTTAGACCAAAACTGTTGAGAACCACCATCCTAGAAAAATCACTCTGAGTAAGTTATGCAACTGCTGATCTACGTAGCTACAGGAAGATTCCTCCCTAGGACTTCCCTTAAAGCAGTGGTTCTCAACCTGTGGGTTATGACCCTCTTTGAAGATTGAACGACTCTTTCACAGGAGTCACCTAAGACCATTGGAAAACACATATTTCCGATGGTCTTAGGAACCGAGACACGGCAAGTCCACCCACATACAGATACACCCACACATGAGTATTAAAGGGTCACGGCATTAGGAAGCTTGAGAACCACTGCAAAAGGATGAAATTATAGGTCTATACAACATAGAACAAATAAAAACAACAACAAAGATACTTGTTGGTTTTTAAAAAATATACGTATCCTAGGATTAAAAGGAAAATTCACTCTGATTAATGAGATAAACTCAGGGAATGAAAGTTAAAAGAGTTTTATTCAAGAAGCCAGGGAAGTAAGCTTTGGGTGGCTTTTTATAGACAGGAGTATGCAACTTCTGTTTAAGGTCAAAGATATTTTGATTGGAGCATGTAATTATGGGGAGGTGGGACTAGCACCACCTTAGCTCTTCCCTGAATAGTTTGGTTAGTTCATATAATTATGAGATGGGCTTAGTGAGCATGCACACCAGCCATCTTCTGCAGGCTAGCTACCAGGACTCAAGCTTTAAACAAGGATTTAAAATGGAGTCGCCCAGACTGATTTGGCACAAATAGCTAACTCTGTAATCCAGATTTAAACACCAGTGTGCTTTCTGTGTTTTTGACCCTTTGAGTGTTTCCTGATTACAAGGCAGATAGGTTCCAGAGAGTGAAGGTCCCAGAAAATCATTGTTTTATTCAGATTACCACTGTATATTTCCATTGGGCTGGAATCAATGACTATATTTTATTTTCATCATTGTTCAGACATTTCAGTCACATCTGACTCTTCATGCCCGCATTTGGGATTTTCCTGGCAGACATACTGGGGTGATTCGCCATTTCCTTCTCCAGCTCATTTGACAGATGAGGAACTAAGATTAACATTTTTAAATGACTTGTCCAGGGTCAAATAGCTGGTAAGTGTCAGAGGATGGATTTGAACTCACAAAGAGAAATCTTTCTGACTTAGGCCCAGCACTCTATGCACTGTGCCACCTAGCTGCCCTGAATTTTATTTTACATAATTATAAATCTGAATAATGCAAATCGAACACCTGCTACCACTTCAGCAGATTCATTATTCGCACTAATCAGGACCCAACTGTGCTCTTAAAGGCTGACAGACAGCTATATCCCAAACAGAGATTTCTGAAATGGAAAAAAATGTGCCCAAGGAAATCTAGTGGGAAATAATATATGGGAAAGGTCCTCATGGTCCTAGCACACTTTGAGGCTGTAGAACCAAGGGAGAGACTGGAGTCCAGCTGGACGCAATTGTGGTGAAACCATCTTTGGAGTGTTGTGCTGAGTTCTTGGTGCCACATTTTAGGATGCACTTTCATAGTCTGAATCATGTCCAGAAGAGAGTGATTGGGATGCTAAGGGGACTTAAAACCATTCCAACCTTCAGTAGAAGTACTGTAGAAGATGTTTAGATTGGAAAAAGAAGAATTAAGGGAGACTGGGGCACAAGGGAGTAAAGCCTTGTCATTTGGAAGAGGGATTAAATGAAGAAAGCACAGAACACCTCAAGCCATACCTCCTTCCCCATCATCAGCATCAATCCCAGCCCCTTACTTTTCAAGGTATATCTGCTTGAGACTTCCTGCTGCCTTAAGGGTTAAGAATAGCATTTGGGCTGACTACCAGTGATATAGCTCAGATTTGTATGCCCAGGATTCAGTTTGATACAGGGAAAAAACAAATTCCTAAAGTTTTTGTTTGTTTGTTTTACATTTCTGACACATCTAAAACCAGATTGAGATGCCATTAAGATAATGAATTCTCCATCACTAAAGGTCATCAGATTGACAGTAGGTGACCACTTACTGAAACTGTTGTGGAGGTGACCCCTCCTTACTAGAGCAGTGATTTCCAAACCCGGAGGCAGGATAAAACCTTAGAGAAGCTATGGATGAGAAACGTAGGGGAGGAGAGGAGCAGGACGGGGCAAAGCAGTGACCAAAATGATCATCTCCATTTTAACATAACTCCTCTATGAATCTAGTGACTTTTTCCCTAAAGACAAAGTTCAAATCAAAGTCAAATAATTTGAGACAAATTTGCTCCAATGGACAGTGAATGCAGAAGAGTGATTATTTTAATACAGTATACACAAATATGTTAAATTTGAGTAGACACCATGTCAACTTCTAATGAGGCCATAATCCTTGGTCCAAGGACAGGTTGTGTTGTCATACTGCTTACTTCATTTTAATGTGAAGTCTGTCAACTCAAAGTTAAAACAATCATTTTATGGAAGTTAAAAGTATCATACTTCTGTCATATTTCTCAACATTATTTTGGTGTGTGCAGTATAATAAGGTGGTTGACAAAGAATTTGTAATTTTCTTAAAAAGTTGAAATAACTCAAGAACATTTATAGAAAACCATTTGAAGTTTTCAACAACTAAATTTAAATGTAATTGTCTTTAATTTTTTTGTTGTCTCTAATTTTTTAAAATGATGGATAAATACCTAATGGGATTGAAAAGAAATTGATTAGAGAGATTGAAACTAAAAAAGCAAAGACAATAAAGACAGCATAAGTAGTGGAAAATGTAAGAACACATTATTAAAACCCCAAATTTAGAAAAGAGGCTCCACTATATTTATCGTGGATTTCTCAGTAGTAGCTGATGGAAAAGGCAGACCCCCATGTTTGCTCTATGCAAATGCTTTAGCTGCAGATAACACAAAACCTAATAAATTGAAATGACATCCTGGAAAGTGTGCCTGCAGATTTTATAAGCAGGACAGTTTTTCCAGGGAAATTAATATGCTTTTAATAATAAAAACAAACTTGAAAAAATTTCTGTGGCATCAAAAGGATTCTTTATGTCACGTTAAGTTGCTTACAGAATTATTAAGTGCAAAAAAGGATAAACACTGATAATCAGCTATTAATAAATTCAAAATCGTGGCTGGCAAATCAGAGGCTAAGCAGCCTCAAATGGTTTTGTGAAGACAATACAATGGGAGGAAGAATTTTTCGTATGCCTAAAGAACTTTGAGGTCAATTACTTGAGAAACCAAAATGATAATTTCATTCTTCACCAAGTAAAGGCACCTACAAAGGGCAAGTCTGTACTGGATCTAACTTTCACTTATAGAGAGAAACTGGTTGCTGGGATGGAAATGATAGAAACCCTGGGGGAAAGTGACCACTCCCTTCTGGAATTTGTAACAGAAGAAAGGAAGACCTTGGATCATTGTTCCTATTCCTCAGATTTTAAGTTAACAGATTCTAAAGAGTTTTGAGAAAGGGTAAGTAGGATCTCCTGGATTAAACTTCCACGGGGTGGAACAGTGATGGGAAATCCTTTAAAACAAAATTCTGAAGACACAAGGAAACAGTTCTCATGAAGAGGGAAAATGGGAAATTGAAGAGATATAGGATAGATGCACAGGAAATACATAAACGAACTTAGATTTTTAAACAATATATACAGAACATGGAAGCAAGGACAGATAACAGAAGATAAATATAAGAGCACATTCTAGAAAAATAGTGTTGGGAAGACCAAAGCTCCTAATGAGTTAAGGCTGGAGAGGGAAGCTAAAGACAAGAAAAGGGATTTGTTTTCTAATTCTGTCCGGAAGAAAGGAAGATCCAAGAAGAGACAGGATACCTCTATTTGAACTTTCTTGATCTCCCCTCCAAAGTACCCCCAAACTATTGTTTATCTTGCAAATGTCCTATATAACAGAGATATCCTTGACTCTCCATATTACTTGCTACATAGGAGATGCCCAAGAAATCAAGATTTCTGAATGACTCATTGGTAGATGGGATGGGGACAAATGGGAAGATGGTAGTTAAGGAGAGAGAGAAGGCAAAAGTCCTTGATTCTTAATTAGTTCTGTTTTCTTCACCAGGAAGAATGACCTAGAACAAAAGAGGTTAACACAGAGGTCAGACCCAGGATAAGCAAGAAAATAGTAAGAGCACATCTAGCTGCCCTTGATGAATTCAAGTCACTTGGCCAAGATTGAAGCACAGCCTCTGGGATACTGAAATAACTGGCAGAAGCGATTGTTAAGTCATTACCAGTAACCTTTGAAAGATAACTGAGAACAAGAGTGCTGTCACAGATAGGAAAAGGGTGAATGTTCTCCCACTTTTTGGAAAGATGAAAGAAAATACGGTCTGTGTCCTTAAGGCTAGTGGACTTGATATTTATTCTTGGGAAAATTCTTGAACATATCATTAAATAGATGATTTATAAACATCCAGAAAAAGAAGTAGTCCTTACAAAGAGCTATCACGGCTTCATGAAGAACAATTCATGACAGTATAGACGAATTTACTTTTTTCGATTATTTGATTATTATAGAAGTAGATAAGGGGGATTACTGTCACTATAGTTTACCTTGACTTCAGCAAAACATTTGATAAGGTCTCTCATAGTCTTCTTGATGAAAAAATGTAGACCAGATGATAATACAAGTCAATGAATTCCAAACCGGAATTGAATCCTGTCTTCAAAGAACAAAGTTAATGGTTCAATGTCATCTCAGCAGAAAATCTCCCTTACTGTCTCCCCAGGTATCCAGGAGATCATAGGATCACAGGCTAAAAGCTGGAAGGAACCTTCAGGGTTTGTCAAATCCATAGCCCCATTTTACAGATGAGAAAATTGAGGCTTAGAGAAAGAAGTCTTTAGAGAAGTTGAGTGATTTACTCAGGGTCATGCAGCTAGTAAGTATTAAATTCAGGATTTGAACCCAGATCTTCCTGACTCCAGGTGCAGCATGATATACAATACGCCACAGGGTTGTTTAACATTTTTAACATTTTGGAGTTTGCCAGCAATAGAAATAATAAAGATATAGGTATAACTCTTGCCAGATTTTCAGGTGGCACAAAATAGTTATCATGGTGGACAATAGAATCAGAATGTAAAAAGATCTTCTCTAGTTAGGGCACTGACTTAATCTTATAAGAAAAAATTCAAAAAAGATAAGTGTAGACTTACATTTAGATTCAAAATGGTGAACTTTATGTGGTGTGACAGCAGTTTGTTTGAAAAAGTTAGCTCTGGGCTCCTTAATGGCACCAAGATTCATGACGTGTTAGTAGGGGGATGAAGCAGTCAAAATAGCTAATGCAGTCTAGAGCTTCATGAGGCTTAGTTTCCAGGAACAGGGAGGTGACAATCCTACTGAGTGCTGCTTTTAACAGAACTTATCCAGACTAACAATCCTACTGAGTGTTGCTTTTATTAGAACTTATCTGGACTAACCATCCTACTGAGTGCTGCTTTTATTAGAACTTATCTGGACTAACCATCCTACTGAGTGCTGCTTTTATTAGAACTTATCTGGACTAACAATCGTACTGAGTGCTGCTTTTATTAGAATTTACCTGGATTAGCCTGTGGGCATGCTGGCCACTGACCAGCCAAAGAGTACTCTGAGGAGGGCATAGATGGTGAAGATTCTTGAGTTCAGGTCATACAAGGATTAGTTGAAGAAACTGGTTGACATCCCCTTAAAAGAACTGAGAACAACTCCTTGATCGAGTGTGGGGAGGACCCTTACTTGTACTTGTTGATACAATCAGTTTTCCAAAAATATAATGACCCAGTCACCTATCTGAGAATTTTCGGTGGGTCAA
>CM053594.1:351697311-351712424 GCA_028646575.1 Pseudocheirus occidentalis
GTGTGTGTGTGTGTATCTGAGATGAACTGTAGCCTTCTTTGCGGGGGAGGGGAAGTGTTAAGGCAGGAGGAAGGAAAAAAAGAAAAACGTGCACAGCAGAAAATGAAAGAAAGCTAACAAGGGAGCAAAGGGCACCTTTGAAAACAATGTGTGGTACTCATGTAGATTTTCTTGAAATGGAAATTTATTGTCTTATATTGAATCCTCTCATGTTCTGCTGTACACACGGCAATGTCCTTTTCTAGTTTCGTATTTAAGTTTAAAATAAATACAGATTTAAAAAAAAAAGAGAAGTGGAGACTCAGGAGCACTGGATACTTATCATCAGTTGTTAGAAAGGCTGATACATTTGGAAGAGGGATTGTTTTATTTGATCCCAGAGGGAAGAACTAAGAGCAAAAGATGGAAATTATAAAAAAGTAAAATTTGAGCTTAATGTCAGGAAAAATTTCCTAGCAATTAATTGGCATCATCCCAAAGTGGACCAGATTACCCTGGGAAGTAATGGTCTTCAAATGAAGGCAAGATGATCAGATATGTTGTCATGAGTATTTGTTTTCTGGTATGTTTTGAACTCGGGGCAGTTAGGTGGGGTCGTGGGTAAAATGCAGGGGCTGAAGTCAAAAAGACTCATCTTCCTGAGCTCAGATCTGTTCTCAGACACTTGGTAGCTGTGTGACCCTGGGCAAGTCACTTCACCCTATTTGCCTCAGTTTCTCCCTCTTTAAAATCAGCAGGACGAGGAAATGGCCCAACCACTCCAGTATCTCTGTCTAGAAGTCCCCAAAGGGGACCATGAATTGCCAAATGCGACTGAGAAGAACTGAAAAACAGCATAAGTTGGACTGAACAGTTTCAGAGGTTCCTTTAACTCTACAATTCCATAATTGTGTGCCTTGTTTCTGTTTGCAGGACAAGGCTGAAGTGTTGTATTAATGCTGCTGTGGGGATCCTTGAAGAGGCAGGGCAGTACTGGCTTTAGCGTCAGGGGCCTGGATTCAAACTTTCCCTCCGTCATGTGCTCTCTGTGTGGCTTTGGACACGTCAGGTCCTCTCTCAGGTCCCTTAGCCCTTTATTCAATCTAAGCTCCTCTAATCCAGACTTAAACATTGGACATATAATTAGGTATGACTGAGGCACCATGGGGGTGTTGGGAAGAGGCACTGAGGCACTTCTACTAACTAGTCAGTCAAGGGACATTTATGAAGTGCCTACTCTGTGCCAAATGCTGCGCTGGAGGGAAGGAACCTGTTTTCTTTGGGGAGACAGCACGTTCATATAAAATATGTACAGCATAAATACAAAGTTATTAAATGTCTGTCTGTGGCAGGTCGTTTGGGAGGGAGAACCCTAGTATATTGTATATTATATAAAAGGCTTCCTACAAAAGATGGGGTCAGAACTGAATCTTAAAAGGAAGAGAGTGAGGTGTAAATAAGAAATGAGGGTTCACTGTAGGCATGAGAAATGACAGTACAAAGGCACAGAGACAGGAAAACGTCAGGAGTGGGGATAAGAGGGGAAGCCAGTTTGGCTGTATTACTTCATACAGGAGGGGGAAGGTCGTGGAGTGAGCTGAGAAGGCAGGCTGGGGCTGGGGTATATAGGGCTTTCAAAGCTGGGCAGAGGAGCTTATATTTTATTATTAGAGGTAATAACAAGCCGCTAGATTTGCTAATTAGGGGCATCTGAAGTCAGATCTACACTCGAGGAAAAAAAATGGCTTTTGCAAAAAAAAAATGGCTTTTGCAACAGTATGGAAAAGAGATTGAAATTGTGAGAGACTTGAGACCAGGAGACCAATTAGGATACTGTTACAATAATTTAGGTAAGAGGTCTACATCTTTGTCTACACAATTCTGAAATATTAGCGTGAAAAATTAAAAATGCAGTTAATCAGTTGATTTTGTGAATACAGTGCTGAATGACTGATTTAATTGATTTCTGTCCCTCACCTCTTAATTTACCCTTGTTTTATTGGTCTATAAGCATCAGCCTAAAAAGTTATTTTTATTTAATACTTAAACCTTCCTGAAAGAAAAACCTCCACTAAGAAAGTAAATCATTAGAAATAATATCTATATTCTGATTTATAACAAAATTATACATTCACTCCCTTTTAAAAGGGTTTAAATATAACACAGAAGCACATAGTACTTTCTAGCTACTTTCCACCACTTAATTTTGAATAGCCTTTTCTTCCATTAATTATTAATTTTCATATTGTTCTAGATATTACAGTAAGCCACATCCTAGCTTTGCTCCGTTCATTCATTGTCAATTGCAAATTATACTAAATGTAAATAAACAAAAAATACTAATTTTTCCACTTAAATGCTTTTAAAGATATTGTCCATTGGCTAATTTATAGCCCTGGAATTGTGTTGAAACTGTTAGAATAGAACACTGGATTTCTTTTTATTTCTCTTTCCCTTTATAAAAAAATTATCGATATCTTTTATTTTTGTATTGTGCTCATTTCTGAATATATTCCTCCTTCTACCCATAAACATTAAGTTGTCCCTTAGAACAATAATTAAATATTTTTAAAATAACAGATAAAGAAATCATTTCTTCAAAACCAATCAATATGTCAACTGAACTTGGCAATATGTGTGCTGTTCCACACCCATAGCTGCACATTTCTGCAAAGAAGTGAGGGAGATGCATTTCCTCGATTCTCCTCAAGATCTAACTTCATTTTTGCTCTTTCCTTTGCTGTTGTTGTAATCATAGTATACATATTGTATTTTCCTATTTCTGTATACTTTTCTCATTCTAAATGAATCAGTTCATTTAAATCTTCCCATGTATCTCTGAGTTCTTCAGTTATAATTTCTTATATTATTATTCCATTACATTCATGAAGAGTTTATTTCACCAGTCATCAATCACTGGGCATCTGTATTGCTTCCAATTTTTGGCTGCCACAAAAAAAATCAATGCTGTGAATATTTTAGTATACATAGGACCATTTTCTCTTGGCCTGCTTGGGATAAATACCAGCAGTAGGATCTCTGGGTCAAAAAAAGTATGGACATGTTCATCACTTTTTTAAATAAGTGAATGGAAAGAAGTGATTAAACATTTACTATGCACCAAAGTTTAAAAAGCTATGAATATAAATAGAAAAATGGGATAGTTTCTGCTTTTAAGGAGCTCCCAATGTGATAGCGAAAGAAAACACATATAAGAAGGTTCAGCTGTGGGTCCTTAGGATGCAGCCACAAGGCAGATGGCAAGAACTAGGGGCAGGAGGAGGCACTAAAGGCATCATGACAGGACAGATGGCAATGCCTGGAGGTCCTTATGGTAAAGCAATGAGGCAGATGGCAAGATCTAGTGTTTCTTAGGGGCCAACATATTTTCAAACTACTTTCCTGAATGGCTAGACTAATTCACAGCTCCATAAATGGTGTATTAGTGTACCTGTATTTCCAGAATCCCTCTGACATTAGCTATTTCCATCATATGTCATCCCTGTCAGTTTCTGGGTGTGAGAGTTGTTTCACATCTCCATTATTAGTGATTTGGAACATTCTCTCTCACATGGCTGCTAAGAGTTTGTATTTCTTTAAAGAACTGATTGTTCATCTTATGGCTACTCATCAGTTGGAAAGGGTGTCTTGGTCAAATGTTTTTGTGGTGGTGCTCTCTATATAGTGAACATTAGATTCTCATCAGTGATATTTGATATAAATATTTTCCACAATATATAGCTCCCTTTCTTAGCAGCATTGATTTTGTTTATGCAGAAGTTTTCATTTCATGCTAATACAATATTTTTTTACCTTTTATGCTAATCCCTAATGTTGCTTTAAGAACTCCTTCCCTAGTCATAGCTGTAAAAGATCCTTCATCTCATTCTCTATTAAATTTTAATGGCATGATCTTTTATATGTAGATCATGTATCCATTTTGAGCTTTTTGTGTTATATTGAAAAAATGTTTAAACCTAATTTCTGCCAAACTACCCTCCCCCAAGTATTTTAAATTCCTGGATTTATTGAAAACTGAATTATTGAGTTTGGTTAATTATATAATTTGCTCTACTGATATACTGTTCTACTTTTAAACTCATACCAAATAATTTTTAAGAAGTCCTTCATAATATAATTTGAGATCTAGAAGTATTATTTCCCTGTAACTCCTCTTTTTAATTATATTCTCTGAGATTTTAGACTTTTTGTTTCTCCAAATGATTTTTGTTTTATTTTTTGTTTAGGTCTATAAAGATTAGTTAGCTGTATAAATGCTTGGTAGTTCTGTTGATATAGTACTAAATATGTAAATATAGGTAGTATTATCATTTTTCATTTTATTGGCATGTCTTAAACCATGAACAGGTGCTATCCCTCTATTTGTCATTATTTATTTAGAGAGTTTTGTCATTTATAAGTAATCTGTATTATAAAGCATATTGAATATTCCTTGGTGTAGATATTTTATGCATTTTAGGGTTATTTTGAATGAAATATCCTTTTCTGTTTCTTATTGGATTTTATTATTGTTATATAGAATTGTTTTATATTTGTGGATTTATTTTGTATCTTGCTACTTTATGAAGTTTTTAATTGTTTAAATTAGTTTCTTTGCTACTTCCCTAGGTATTCTAAGTAAACAATTTTTGTTAATAAATAGAGATAGTTTTGTCTGCTCTTTGCCTGTTTATGCCTTCATGTTCTTTCTCTTGTCTTATTGCTATCAATGGCATTTCTAGAACTATATCAAAGAACAGTGGGGAAAACTGCCTGTATTTATTTATATCTATTAGGAAACTTTCTAATGTTTCCTCTCTAGCAACTTTTTATTTTAGGTATGTACTCTTTAGCATATTAGAAAATGCCCATGCTTTATAAGATTTTTAGGATAAATAAGCCAGGGCCTTTTTCTGCTTCTTTTGATACAATCATGTGTCTTGGAATGGTTTTTGTCTTTAATACGATTATGTTAATTGTTTTCCTAATGGTGAACCATCTTTATACCTTGGCATAAATCCTACTTGGTCATAATGTAATAGTTCTTTGGATATATTGCTGTATTTTTGCTAGGGTTTTATTAAACATTTTTGTACCAATATTTATCAGTGATGTTAGTCTAAAGCCCTCTTTTTTTTTTAATCCTTCATTGATCTAGATATTAAGACTGTGTCTTTCTCATAAAGTGATATTTGGGGTTTTTTCTCTTGATACCCCCCTCTGCTGCTGCTGAGATTTAGGGGTGTGTGTGTGTGTGTGTGTGTGTGTGAGTGTGTGTGTGTGTGTGTGTGCCCATGTGTGTATAAAGTGAGGTGAGATGGCAGGATTGGCAGATACGGTCCACAGTCCACTATCACCATTAATATGTGATTGCCGCTACCGAAGGAGCTTCTTTCAGTTGTCCAAGCACGAGATAATAACAGCCTAAAAGAGGCTGACTGTGGCATGAATAGAAAGAAGGAGACAGGCACAAAAATGTAAAAGCAAAACCAGCAGGACCGGACAACTGATTGGACAAAGGGGTGAGAGACAAAAAAAAGGTGAGAATGTGAAAACTAAGTAAGTGGAAGGATGATGATGCTCCTACAGAAGTAGGGAAGTTTTGAAGAGGGGTAGGTTGTGAAGGGAAAGAAAATGAGTTCTCTTTTGGACGACCTGTTCAATTTGAGATGTCTGTGGGATGTCCAGTAGGCAAGTGGCACTATGGGACTCAAATTTTGAGAAATGCTGAGAGCTGGATGTGTGGATCTGTTCAGAGGGATAATGGAACCCATGGAAAATGATGAAATATTTGAGAAAGAAGGAATAGAGAGAGAAGAGAAGAAGACCCAGGCCAAAGTCTTGAGGATACCTACAGTTAAGGGGGAAATTATGGATGATGGCCAGACTGGTAGAAGGACATCTCAAAGAAGCAAGGTCTAGAGAGTCATAGGAACTGCATTCAATATCCACCTCACTTACCTGTGTAAACCTGGGCACTTGACACTGAAGCTCTAGGAAATTCTCACCTTTAAAATAGTAAGATTAGGACAGGTAGCTTCTTGATTCCCTTATAGATCTAAATCTGTGATCCTATGAATAAAACAAGGAGAAAGTATGCAGGAGAAGAGGATGCTAAACAGTGTCAAAGACTAAGAAAAGTCTCTTAGATTAGGCAATTGATTGCTGGTGTCTTTGTATGTAGAATATTCAATTGAATAATATTAGAATTCAATAATATTAGAAGCCAGATTTCAGTGGGTTGAGAAGGGAGGTACATTTTCTAGGAATTTGTCTGATTCAGAATTTCTTTTTTATGAAAAGAGTTATCTCAGTAAGCTTGTTTTTTGAACGATTAGTTTAGGGTTCTAATCCTCAGAACTCTAAGGGTATCTTTAATGAAATGTAAAATGTCATACATAACGACAGTAAGACAATTAATATTTGATCCCATTTCCACAAATAATTTAGCAGCAGTTCTTCAAAACAAAATTAGTAATTTCATTTTTTGAAAGCCAGTGCTCTATTATATGCTGGCAAAACTAAGGATTTAAAAGAAATTTGTTACTTAGAAAAATATAAAATACCCTAATTAACAGAACATTAAATGGAGATTTTTTTTAACATTCCAATCACAAAGAATGAAATTGAGCTGGCCATTAAGGAGCTAATAAATTGGGGAGGGGGGAACCGTCAATCAAAATGAATTTTGAGATAAATTCCATCACTGCATAAGGAGGAATTAATTAATAATTATGGCATACAAATGATTCTCAAAAACTGGAAAAGAAAACATTTTGCAAACTCCTTTTATGAGATGAATATAGCCCTAATACTTAAATCAGGGAAGAACAAGGAGAACTAACAAATACCATTGCAAAAGCACAAATAAAATCCTGGTAAAAAGACTACACCATTTTATCTTTAAAAATTATTCATTATGACCAAGTTGGACTTAGAAGTATATACAAATGGTTTAGCATTAGAAAAACAATTAACATGCTTAATCATCATTAAAATGACAAAAAAAACCCCAAAATCACATGATTATATCAAGAGAAAAAAACCCTTGAGGAAGTACAGGACTCATTATGCTAAAGATCCTGAAAAGTGGTGGTGGACCATTTTTTAATATGATAAAGGGTCTCCTAGCCTTGAGTCTTTTCAACCCACCCTTCACTCAATTGCTAAATTGATAGTCTTTAAGCATAAATCTGACCATGTCCCTCCCCTGCTCAAAAGGCTTTACTAGTTCCCCATTGCCTTTAGGATTAAAAAAAAACCCCAGAATTCATGGATTTAGATTTAGCATCCTACATTCAGAGCTAAAAGGAAACTTAAAAACTGAGGCTGAGAGGTTAAGTAATTTTCCCCAGGTCACACACAATTACCAGGTGTCTGAAGTTGTATTTGAACTCCTGATTCCAAGAGTAGCCCTCTCTATCTGCTGCATCATCTAGCTGCCCCAGACTTCTCTGACTTTTAAAACCCTTTACAACCAGCCTCTAGGCTCCCTACGTTATTTGCCCTTGTATAATCTAGGATCTAGCCACAATGCCCATTACTCATTTTTCACACTCTGCATTCTGTCTCCCCTGACTCAAATGCTCTTCCTCATCACCTCCGCCTCTCCAATCCCTAGCTTAGTTCAAAGCTCAACTCAGATGCCACCTACTTAAAAAAATCCGTCCCAGTTCTAGTGCCACTCTCCCTGCCATCATTATTTTATAATTATTTTATGTTTTTGGCTTACTTGTATGTGTATATATTGTTTTCCCTAACAGAATGTAAGCTTCCTGAGGTCAGAAAATGTTGTGTTTTTGTCCTTGCATCCTCCATGTATGCCTATCACAATGCCTGGTTTGTACTGAGCAGCTAATTATCAGATGCCTGCTGAATGAATTAATGAATGAATCAGGACAGTACCAGCTGTGAGTGAGATATATACCATTTTTGTTTCAGATGCTCTTCCTTGATGCCACTATTGATAAGAATATCCATTTCTAGCTATCATGACTTCCACACTGCTTTGTAGTTACAGTGACATATCGCTGTTGGCAGTGGACCATATATCTACCTGCCCCCTAACTCTAATATCACCAGTAGGGTTTCAAGATATTATAAGCATCATTGTGTCTTATGGAAGTTCCCGTAGTGAATACAATTTCCTATTTTTTATTAGAAATGTCTCAAAAATACTTGTTACTCTTTGTACTACATGGTAGATTAAAAAATTAGATTTTGACTTTTTCCATGTTCAGTCGAAGCAAAGTCATCAGCATCCAATAACTTAGGAGTGGGGGCAAAAACTGAGGCTGTAGTCTCGTAATTACTTTGATATTTAATCATTAGGAGATACAAATACATTTGGCTGTTTTTCACATTTGACTACTTCTAGCTATTGCTTTTTAATATTAATAAAGCTTCATTTTTATCATGCCTTAATAATGTTCCGTGAAAGAAAAGTTAAATTGCTCAGTGATCAGTCTCCTTCCCTGAAAAATAATTGAAGTATATAATAAGACAGAAACCTTTAAAAGCTGGTTTTGAAACAGCATTGAATTATGAAAAACCATCTAATGGTATATTTTATTTTTTCCACTTCAGCCACTGTCCCATGGAATTCTCTTTCACCTCCATCTGATAGAGCCCTTGTATCCCATTAAGAATCTGCTTTTGTGTCACTTCGTTCCCTGGATCTTTGTTGATTCTTCCAGGTGCTATTGCCTCGCCCAAATCACTATGTACCTGCCTGCCAAATTTCCTGTATTTCCTTAGTTATGAACATAATGTCTCCTACTGGACAGAATGTTAGCATTAATACTCAATGCATGTATTATTAGATCAGTTTAAAGAGTCAGAGGATCTCAGTGCTGGAAGACCTTAGTAATCAACTAGTTCAGCTTCCCTCTCCCTTCTTTCCTCCTCCTCCCCTCCCCAAATTCCTGTCCCTTGCTTATTCTCCCGTCCAGATTCTTTCATCCCCCACCCTTCCCGTCCTCCCTTTCCTCCCCTCCCTAGTGTAGTGAATAGAAAGCTGGTGTTCAAGACAGGAAGACATAATAGGTTCATGACACATTGTCTTTGTCAGTCAGTCAACATTCTTTCATTGACCCTTTCCTGACCCTGGTCCTAGCTTCTCTACTTCCAACCCATAATGACCTATCCTGAAACTTTCTTCAGCACTTCAAATATCTAAGCATCCCTGTGGTCTGCTAACCCTAGATTATCCTTCTTCAAGGGCTGCCTTCCTCTTCCATAGATGAGTTTCTCCTGAAGCTTACATTTTGTAGAGGGGTCCAGGGGAGCCTTCATTCACCTCAGGACCTGGAGGCTGCCTTCTGTTCAAATCACACCTTGAATTTGGTACTTACTAGATACTGGATTCCCCCCCCCACCCTTCCTCCCCCTCTTTTATTATCCTTCTCTGTTAAAATGTAAGCTCCTTGAGGGCAAGGGCCCATCCTTGTTTTTGCTTCTTTTTTTAATGCCCTGAACATTTTAAGTGCTTACTAAATAACAATTTTCTTCTTTCCTTCAACAAGCATTTATGGCTGTGGGCCTGTACTGTGCTAAGTGCTAGGGATACTAGAAGGACAAACCCGGTCTTGCCCTCAGGAAACACACGGTCTAACAGGAGAGAGAGCATACAGACAGCTATATTCAGACACGGTGCCATCCATACGGGACAGATTAGTGACGGTCATCTCAGGGGAGGCACTGAGATTAGGGAATTCTGAGAGTGACTTCTTGCAGAGGGTGAGATGTTAGTTAGTGAAGCCAAGAGGAGGGATCAAAGTAAAGGCATGAGGGCCAGCCAGAGTTAAGAGACAGAGTGTCTTGTATGAGGCACAGTAAGGACATAAAAGGAGTGGAAATGTAGCAGGGGCCAAGTTACAAAAGGCTTCAGTTTCCCAAAGATGCTCTTCTCTGGTTCTGGAGGTGAGAGCGAGCCTCTGGAGTTACTGCCTGGGCAGATGGCTGCAGAGGGGAGGGCGGATGGACCGGAGTGGGGAGAGACTTGAGGCAGGATCACATCTTGGTGTCACTCCTGACAAATTGTTCAACTTCCCACGAGTACAGTGGGAATCTTTTAGAGGCGTTCAGGGGCCACAGTGGATGGAGGGCTGGGCCTGCAGTCAGGAGATCTGCCTTCAGATGTGACCTTGATCACTCACTAGCTGCGTGACCTGAGCAAGATCTTAAACTTGTTTCCCTGTAAAATGGAGACAGATAATAAGAGCCCCTCCCTTGGCTTGGGTTACTGTGAGGATCCAATGAGATATGTGTAAAAAATGCTCAGCACAATGCCCGTCACACTGCAGGTGCTTAATAAATGCTGACATTGAGCACTGTTAGAGACCTGTATTGGTGGAGGGTATTTTCTCACCAGCAATCATAGGTTTGAACATACTTATATATATGTGTGTATATATGTGTGTGTGTTTTAAGTTGTTATAAGTGAGTAAAATCCTTTTTTATAAAACATTTATTTATGAAACAATATGTAAACATTTCTGTGTTTGCATTTGATCAGCATATTGTCACAACTAACAGAAAAGGGAAAGAGATTTTGCTTTTGACTTTGTAACTAATGCTATGCATCAAGAAGGGCGACTTAAGTTGTGTGGTTTGGTGTCTCTGGGTCTCTTCTTCGACTTCATGTAACAGCTTGTAGAATAGAAAAGGTTCTTTCAGTGAGTGTTTAGGCAAATACTTTCCAAAAGATCTGCACAAGATTAGTGCAACCAAGTGTTCCTCTCTGTGGCTTCCTGTTTTGGAATTAAATGCCTTCAGGATACTTAGAATAACTCAGTTTAGAAAAACAAGAAGAATTTAACCTCTTACAGACCTAACTTAAGCTATTTAAAAAAAGACTTAGAAAGAAAAGGATACATAAACAAACACATATATTCATATTCAGACTCTAAACCAGGGTTTAGGTGTTTTGTAGTCACAGATTAGTTAGTAGAGGAAGTTGCAAGAAGCATCATTAAACATGCATCATTTTAACTGAACACTTAAGATGTAAGAAGGCCAGTTTTGATTCTTTATAAATAGTCTTTATAGGTCAACCTTCTTAGAGATATGCAAATAATATGTTATTCCCAAATGAACTCAGTGGAAGATTTCCATTAAAATGAAAGAAAAACACTCTGGTTGGTTTTTCTTGAGACTGAGGGGTGAGCAGAGGAAGCAGGTGAGATGGACTTTTCCTCTCTTCTCCAGTGACTTTATTGAACCTCCTTTGCCAATCGCTTATTAGGATGCTTCGTAGCATCTTCCAAGCCAGCAGAGGGAGCAACAAACACTATTTTTGTTTGGATTAGAGTGTTTAGGATTTTTATTTTGACTTTAATATTTTTCTCCAGTATAAATTTAAAAGGTTTACAAAGACTAACAGTGTATTGTCTAGTTTTTGATTGCATGATTTTCTTTCTATATGATCCTCACTTCTTTCTGTAGCAGTCTTAATTTAAAAGAGTCTATAAAAACATGTGGAATGAGCTTAAGTTGCTGTCTGCTTGCTTAGGTAAAACTATTAAGTTCTTACCTCCTGTAGATAAATTGTTATACATGAAAAGAACCTCCTTCAACTGTTGCTTAGAAAATGTGAAAGTTCCATAAGGTCTGAATCAAAAATCTATCCTGCATTAAGATATAATACTTTCTGTATAGATGGTGTCTTTTTTGTAGGTGACGTTTACTTCTCATCAGCTAATTGTCATAGCTAAACTTGATATTTCTCTAGTAGTGACCTACAGACTACTTTGCAGCAGTTGCCAGAAGCCGTGATGAGAAACATTTCAGTTCCTGATAAGTGTGTGATAAAGGTTTATAAAGGAGGACCCAACTCTGTCTAATGGTGTACAAAGGAGTTCTTCAGCCAACAACTGTTATTATCGATTTCTGGCAATTTGTCAACAGGTCAACAAGCATTTATTAAGCTCTTAGAATGTACTGTGTTAAGGGCTGTGCTAAGCACTGAGAATGGAAATAAAAGCATAGAAACAGTCCTTACCCTCTAGGAACTTACATTCTAATATCACCACAATTGTTAGCTATATACTATAGGCCTCCTCCTAACATCACAGTATCCAAACACATCTATGTCTCAGGGACCACTGGGCTGGGGCTCTGCCCCACCTACCTCCCCATAGAGGTGTGGGGTTATTATTTCTAAATGCTGTACATGGGGAACTAAAAATGACTTGCTTCTAAATAACTTGCAGTCTACATTGAGGAATAGACAGGATAGACATGCGTAGATGAACCACACAACAGACTTAGCAGAGGCTAAGTGCTCCTTCACTGCTTGTTGGTAATTGTGAACTAACTGCACATACTCATTTTGGCACTTGATAGATGGTTGTTTGAATTTTCAGCATCTTGGGAAGTTGGGGGGAAAGGCCTTTTAGGACAGCAGTTGCATTCAGATGGGAGGGGTGCTGAGTACTAGATAACAGAGTATCAAACACTAGGTAAGATGTCTCCTAAAGAGTATAAAAGGAAATCACTTGCTGAGCAAAGCAGGCTGAAAAAAACAAGAATGGCAAGTGTTTATCCTTTAGCCAGGATGTCATTGACTCAATTCAAAAACATTTATTAGGCTCTACCAAGAGTAGAAGTGGGGATACAAAGGCTCCAGAAACAACCCAGTCCTGGTGTGCAAAGAGCTTACATCCTACTGGGGTCAACGAGATACATGAATAGAAGTAGATATGGTAGGAGCAGAGGAGAGGCTTAAAGGGCTCCAGGAAAATTTGATGAGGGTTAGAGTCTGGGAGACTCAGAAAAGGCTTCATGGCAGCGGACTCACAATGTAGATGCCCTTGGAAGAGCAGCTGTTTCTGAGGGTGGCAATCAAAATGAATGAGAGAACGAGTATGACGGGAGGTGGGCCATATCACAATGACAGTCTTAGGGTTTGTGACTTGGATCATGCAAAGAGACTTATCAGTTTCTATATCACCCGTCTGACAAAAGGGAGAATCAATGTTTTCCCAGGCCTTTCTGAGTGAATACAACGAACAGGAATCCTCCCATTAGCCCAAAGTTGGAATTTCTTTTACTGTCTGATTAGATCTTGGCCTGGGTAAATCTTTACAAAAGATTCCAATAATTAGTTAATAAATACAAGAAACAATTATTTCTCTCACTTCCTTCTGAGGTTACCTCCTATTTACATTGTCTATATCCAGTATATGTATAGTTATTCCTTGTGTTTTCTTCCTGAGGCAGCAAGCACCCTGGCATACCTGGGATGGCTGCTTGCACAGGTTCTTAGATCTGCTTTTCTAAAGGAAAGCAATTCAAAAAGAGTTAACAATCTTATTTCACTTAATCCCCCTGGTTCAGGGGGAAAAGTTAGCACTCTGAACTTCAGAGAATACAAACAGAAGTTACAAGAGAAAATAGCACAATTCAGCAGACAGGGCTTCCAGCTGTTTGACCATTACATCCATACCTAGTTAATCACCAAAGGGAGAAGTACCAACATCTGCATTTTCAAAGCCGGGGGCTCAGTGGCTTCCCAGAGTCTGGTCTGGCTGAATCACGCAATCTTCCCAAAGTGAGCCCCAAAGCAAAACCTCACCTCAGGGTATATATAGCACTCCCCAGGGTCAGAGAACATCACAACCCTCATGACCCACTTGACTACAAAGTAACAAAAGTTGTGCCTTCCTGAAAAAGAAGCCTCCTACCACAGGCTCCAAGTGAGCACATGCAGCCTATTAGGGGGCAGAGTATGTTTTCAAATCAGGAAAGGTCCTCAAGTTCAGTTTAGGTGGGCAGGCAAGATCTTCAAATTTCTATTACCATTTCTATTACCATTACACTTCCCCATTAGGCTGTGGGCTTCTTGAGATCAGGAATTGTGTTTTTTCCTTCCTTTGTATCCCCAGGACTTAGCACAGTATCTGTTTAGTCAATGCTTGTTGTTGATGAGGAGGAGGAAAAGGATGATGGCATTTGATTGCAGTGGGGAAGGATAGCAAGACAAGATTGGGCATTAGCTAGTAGTTCAGTTTGTCTAGAATGTGGAGGAAAGTAATGTGAAAGAAAGTTTGAAAGACAGGCTGGGGCAAGACTAGAGAGTCTTAAATATCCTTTTATAGAGCCTTTAGCAGTCTTCTACACTTAGTTTCGGTACCACTTTTTACCCATGGCCTGTCCTAATCCATCACTGCCCCCAGTTAGTGCCAGCTACCCCCTGAAATGACCTTCTCCTTTACTTCTGTATACTCTTACGATGTTCCTCCCTTCCTCTGACAGTATAACAGAATCTCTTTTAGGGCAGGTTGTGTTTCCTTTTATGTCTCAGTGGCCTAATACAGACTACATAGCAAATGCTTTAGAAATATTTATTATATTGCATTGTCTGCTGGGCTACAGTTTTCATTTTCTCTTGTTCATTTTATTTAGGCAGTAAAGATGTCCTTCGAGCAAAGGAGTGACATGATCTAGCTTATTCATTACTTAAATTATTTTGATATCAGTATGAAGAATTGGATTGAAGAAAATAGATATCAAAAACAAAAAAATAGTTCAGAGGCTCTTAAAATAGTCTGGGAAAGAGGTAATGATGGTGGCCGTATGAGTACAGAGAAGGGTGATGATGGGTATGAGAAATACCAGAGAAATAGAATGCATAAGACAAGGTATGAAGGAAATGAAAAAGGCAGTTGATTTTGTAATGTTTTAAATTTTTTTTCTTAATTTAGGTTTTGAACCTGAGTGGCATCATCAATGGAAATAGGAGAAGTGGGAAATGGAATAAGTTTAAGGGAGAAGTTCATAAATTGAGTTTTAGATAAATTGATTTGCTGGAGGTACATCCAGGTGAAAGTTCATGACAGGTAACTCTAATGCATTGTTGGTGGAGCTGTGAACTGATACAACCATTCTGGAGGGCAATCTGGAACTATGCCCAAAGGGCTATAAATAATTGCATACCCTTTGACCCAGTAATACCACTTTTGGGGTTGTATCCCAAAGAGATCATAGAAGTGGGAAAGGATCCCATATGTACAAAAGTATTTATTGCAGCTCTCTTTGTGGTGGCAAAAAAACTGGAAATTTAAGGGATGCCCATCACTTGGGGAATGGCTGAACAAGTTATGGTATATGAATGTGATGGAATATTATTGTGC
>CM053594.1:351712924-351731798 GCA_028646575.1 Pseudocheirus occidentalis
TAGGGTGGCGGTGTGGGAGCTGCGGGACCTTGCTGCTTCTACGCCACCATCTTGGCTCTCTACGCCGCCATCTTGGCTCGATATTCTTTCTATGTGGATCTATTTTAAATTCTTCAGGGACTGCTTTGAGTAAATATATTATAATTTTAAATGGCCCAGACCTTTTGATAAGCCTTTCAGCAAAATTTAAATAATTATGAAAAGCACTTTCTAAACACAATGATATTTTACTACTGAAGCATCATAACACTGTAACCTTTGATCTTGATTCAGGAATGTTTGCTTTTTACAAAAATTAGGTGTTTTTAAGATTTAATACTAACATTTATTGGGGTCACTAATATTCATAAGATAATAGTTTTTTATTATGTTTATGTAGTATTATTTGCCTTTTATTAAGAAATTCAAGGGCTATAGAAAAGTTCATTTTTGTCAAATTTGTCATACATTTGATGTTATTTTAGATATGACTCATTATATTTCTGGTAGGTGATCGTCTACTGCACACTTCAATGGATCTTGCTGACATAAGTACTTCCTACGAGAGTGCAGATTATAGCCCATTTATGCCTTTTCATTCTGAGCAGTTCTGATCTATGTTCTTCCATAAATCTTCCATGGAGGAACCACCCAAAAGGCTAGAGGCCTTCCTCTAGGCCTTTTAATACTTCATGAGAGCAAGTGCAGCACTTGAGCTGTCTGTCTGCTGTTATCTCTTCCTGTCCATTTCAAGACTGACCCATCTCTTTTTCTGTGCATACATATCCTGAATGATGTTCCTTACACCCCTCATTGCATATAAGTCATCATGGGTAATGTGCTACAGCCTATTCATATCCACCATAAATTTTTCCATTGCCCTCCAGGTCACCCATAACTTTGATTCTTCAAGAGTGTGGTGTTCCATGATTCACAGACATATAAATCACTGAAAAAATATTGAGGAAAATGGATATTTGTTTCAAGAAACAAAAGCCTTAGATGACTGAAAATGATGCATGATTTTCCAAATTCAGTCCAGCACACTCCCTTTCTACAATTCAATTCTATGCCCAGCTCAGTGACCATTCCAAGTGCCTATGAAAGATAAATGCAGCAGATGGATTAACTCAGTGGGTGGTCAAACCAACTGTACACCATAGTACAAGAAAAGCTTTACCTGTGTGGCTGAATTCTTCTGAGTGGCTGCATATCTCGTTAAGAAGGCTCCGTAGTATTATGAGACTCGATGCAATACAATGTCACGTACAAACAGGAGTAATGGAAGACCTCACCATGTATAGAGACCAAGGATACATAGAAAAAATTGATAATGGAGGTGATACAATTTTGAAATAATTGAGAGATCAATTCTTAAGGTCTGGCACTCAATGAGTGGCAAAAATTACAGATGATATTACCACCCAAGAGGGGATCCAGAGCATATTAAGAGTAATATATTACTTCTAACCCTAACTCACCGATGGGTTTGAGGCCTACTGGTTACCCTCAACCTGGTTGAGCCCATCTGTAGAGATGGTTTACAGGATTGTGGCCCCTGTTCATGCTACAGCTTACAGATGAGAGGTGGGTGAAAGGTGGACACCAAAGGTGGATGAGCAGCCCTGAAAAGGGCTCAGCAAACCCTCACACCAGAGGTTGTCCTCCTTGAACATTACATACTCCCCATGAGCCATTAATACTACAATGTCCCAAGAATTCAAGTTGAGGGGTCGCTGAAAAGGTAATGGAGAGATCAGGGGGTTTGGTAGGTATAAGCAAGTTGAGATATATTATGTTAAGAGAAGCAACAAAAAGGACATTTTTAGAGAAATGTTTGTAAAGACAGGTATATCATGTATCAAGATGGGAGTGATATAACCAATGGACAACTCAGACATTCCACTGGTATCTACACAATGCAAATGAATGAATGAATGAATGAATGAATGAATGAATGAATGAATGAATGGATTTTAGATCAAAAGTTCTTAACCTGTGGTCAGAAAGCTCTCTCTCTCTCTCTCTCTCTGTCCTTCTCTCTCTCCCTCCCTCCCTCTCTCTCTCTCTCTGTCTGTCTCTCTCTCTACATATATATGTATATACACACATAAGTATATACGTATATGCACACACATATATAAAATGTATGTGTACATGCTACAGAGTCTGATGTGTGTGTGTGTGTATGAGATATTGAGGGAGGACTAGCACCTATGGTGTGAGGTATCTCCCAACTCTCACCTGTGGCTCCAAGAAACCAGAGCATGTGCAGGGGACACAGCCCAGTAAAACTGTCTTGGCAGATGGGCTAAACCAAGCTGAGGGCAACTAACAGGCCTCAAAGCCATTGGCGAGTTAGGGGGCTGTCTACCCCAAACGTGTGAAGACTTCCCACAGTGGAATGGGAGCACGAGAGCAATTTGTTCCAGTGGGCCATGAAGGTGCTTGAAGTGGGCACTGTGAGCACTGAAGAGTTTGGTAAGACGTTGAAGACATCAAGGCCGTCACCAGGTATCTTAACTTTTGTCTTGCCACCGGATTTCAGTGACTCTGGAAAAGAGAATAAGGCTGACAGCTTTGCACAGCTCTGCCTCACTTAAATCCAGTTCACATGCATGTCAAGGCAGCACCCGTCATTCACTATTTTATTGGATTACTTGGTCTGGCCTGTGGCCTGTGCCTGTTGATCTTGGACTGATTAATCACAGTCAAATGCACTGGACCTTGACCCCAATATCATGATGTCATTGTCTCTCTTCAAAAATGAAGGACAAACAACAATATATACGTGTGTGTATAAGTATATATGGGCATGTTTTGGTTGGTTAGTTGGTAGGTACACACACATAGAGAGAAAGTGATATATAAACACATAGCTAGTCAGATATAGATAAATGGATTTCAATATGTTTGCCTTTGTAATCCTATGCATTTTGCTTTATGCATTTAAAAATGTGCTTCTGCTAAGAAGGTCGTAGACTTTAAGAAGGTCATCACCAGACTGCCAAAGGGTTCCATGAGCCCCAAAGTTGAAACCCGTTGCTTGAGAAGAACTCTGGCACATTATGGACTAATTGTGGAGCATTTACAGGAAGATACGGACAATAGTCACCCAAGATAAGAAGGCATGAATAGGTCATCTAATATGTGCAAGACAAAGAAATACCCAGAGCAAAGAGCTACAGATACACTGAAGTACTCATTCAGAGAACGGTTAGGACAATGATCTATATGCGTATAAAGAGTGTCTTTATTAAAAATGAAAGGGAAGAGATAATCTTTCATACACTATTTTCTATAGCAGATCATGTCTTTATGCCACATAACTGAATGAATAGTGCAGAGAATACAAGATACAACTGTGTTTACTAGAGTCAAATGCAGACTTAATGTGCTACAAGCAAAAGTCATCAGCAAGATATCTGCTACATATATTAAAATAATATACCATGCCTTAGATACAACAGATTTAACTTTTTTCAGAAATGTGCTTACCAAACACATGCTTGCCAAAACATAACAAGAGGATGCCCAACAGGGCCAAAGGGGAAAAATCAAAATGTTGAGATTTGCAAAATTTTTAAAAGGACTGTATTACCAAACCCCCAAAGAGGAAAAAGTAGTAAATAAATCAGTGGTTCTCAACCTGTGGGTCGCAACCCCTTTGGGGGTCGAACAACCCTTTCACAGGGGTCACCTAAGACCATAGGAAAACATATCTTTCCAATGGTCTTAGGAACTGAGACACGGCTCCTGTATCTGTTTCCAGGCAGGTCCTCCCACGTGCAGATACGCCCACATACTAGTATTAAAGGGTGGCGGTGTTAGGAAGGTTGAGAACCACTGAAATAAACGGTACTATAAATATAGTTAGTTAACCAAAGTCTAAAACTAAGTGCAAAGAAAATGGGACAAATACAAAATGTTTAAAATTTTAAATAAATACTCAAAATAATCTGGATGCCAAAGAAAACATGAAGTAATTGTTCTCTCTTCCGTTTATAAACTAAAGGAGATGAATGATATCCATTCCAAAACACAAAAGCAAAGATGAGAGTATTTGATCAACTGGGGTCTAAGTTGGGTCCATTTGTTTTTAAAATAATAAGATCAGAATTCCAGAAAAAGTTCAGCTTAGTTAAGCGTGGCTCATAATTCTGGCCATTAGCTAATAATAACGTTCACTGCAATATTGTACCAAATTTGGAAAGCAAAGATGTTACCAGGTTGCATTCCAGAGAACACAGGGATTTTAGCAAGAATACCTGAATGTGTTAGGGAAGAGTAATAATCACCAGAGTAAGCTGCAGCTTAATTAGAGAATTGCTCATCTTCAAAAACACAAGCTGACTAGGAAAGAAGATCTCTTAGCTAACAAGCTTTTCTTCCTCCCCTTAGCCTGTTTGTCCTCACTTCAGCTGTTAGAATTCTGTCTTTGGCAGTAGTTTCCATATATGGGAATGTCAACAGAGGTCACCACACAACAACATTTAAATGTTTGCTAAACTTGCCCACCTTCTCCAATCCTAATATTTTCTTCTTGAAATATAACACAACAGAAACAAAGAGAGCCTTTACTGGCAGGGAAGCTTTAGCCATATCCTTTTTTCTGCTTTTCAAAAAGAAACCAGAGCCATGTCTGTGATGTCCAAAGAAAAGGACTATTGTCTCAAGTTAAAAAATCGAGAACTATATTTAAGTTTGTTAGTATGGTGCATTATTCGTTCAATAACTAGACAATCCCCTTATGTTCAGGTAGTTAGCCCAGTCACCACAGTCAGTATTTTAGATTCAGGCAGTCAATATGGCAGTAACAGGATGGGCATATCTGAGGTAGGAATTCTTAACTTTTTTTTTTAATGTCATGGGTACCTTTGGCCTTCTAGTGAAGTCAACGCACTCCTTAAGGATAACATTTTTAACTGTCTAGTACACTAAAATATAAAGGATTACAATGGAAATTAATTACATTAAAATATAGCTATCCATTTTTTATAAAAAGAGATCACAGACCCCAAGGTAAGAACCTCTGAGAAGGCTTAGCATTGGCCCCAAACGTGCTGAATATCTTTGATGTTATATACATGCCGCCCAGCTTGTCTAAGTAGCTCTTCTAACAGCAGAAATAGCCGAAATCTACATCTGCAGGAATTGGAATCTCATTTTTTACCAAAATCATCTGACAAAGTAGACAATACTTTAGAAATAGATGTGTGACTGCACCTGTTTGTTCTCACAGCAGTGCACAAAAATATTCCAAATGCAGACAGACTGGAGAACTGGATGTTTTTCTAGTTTGTATCTGACTACGTAATAATATCCATGTGATAGCAGATGTGCCAACATTTTTATTTGGAACCAAGGGTAATGTCTTTGGGAAGAAATTCTACGTCTGAGAAGCATGACAATACGAAAAAAGCTAAGAAATTCAGTACAGAGAGAGAACAAGCAGACCGGGGCTACCTTTCTTCTTATCTCTTTCAAAGCTTCCTATTTGGGCATGTTGTGAGGCTGCCCATCTGTGAAAGCACTCAAGAAGTCCTAAAATCCAAAGCATCACCATTTTTATTTTTCACATTCCAGACCTGTTCCTGTTCATCTTTCTGTATTCTTTTCTTTCATGAGCCACTGCTTCTCTGTGTCTGGCTACCTGCAGAAGTGAATGAGTGTGTAAGAGCACGGGAAGTTAATGGAATCATTGTGAGAAAAAAGTTGGAGCAACGGCTTGCTGCCTTGCAGCAGTAATATCAGGTTCCTGGGCAATCCTGCTGCCAACAGCCATGAGGCTCCCATTCAGCAGGACTGTCAGATCATCAGGTAGAAGCGGTGGAATAAGACACCTGAAGAGAAGTCACAGACGAGCTTTTACCTGCAAGTACTGCTATTGGAACTATTCACTGTTAGCGACAAGAAAGTCCAGGATTCTTTTAACTTGTAAAGATCAAATTTTAGAAACACTAAAAATGAGCTTAATTGCAAAGGAAATGGAGAGCAGCCATCAATGAGATAGCAACTTAGTATTTGCTAATTGTGCCATGTTACTGAAACTCAACTAATAACACAAGTAGATTTTCTATATCAAAAGAAAACTGCTTTGTCTTGTCTTTCAAAAAAAATCATCCATTTAAAAATAACAAACTGACATTACATTTGGTGCCAATATAACAAATATTGTAAGATTTATAGTATGCAACTCTCATTTATAACAATAAATTTTAAAAATAAGTATGAGGCAGAAAACCTTCTAGAATCGAGGGAATTTCCTCACTGGGAGTTCACTATGCCATTGAATTCACAGATCTAGTCCTCAAAATAATTTTTGCTTGCCTTTACTTACACAAGTGTGCCACTTTTCTCCAACAGAATGTAAGTTCCTTAAGGGCTGGGGCTATTTTATTTTGTATTTGTTTCCCCATGGCCTAGAATAATGCTTGGTAAATGGTAGAACTTAATAAATGCTTATAGAATTGAAGTTAAGTACTGTGTAATTAAATACAATTATCATTAACTCAGCAGTTATCAAATAATACCAATTCACCAAATAATGTTCAACCCTCTCACCCACAAGGTTATCCCTAGATTTTTTCTGTCTTCCAACAGCTCTTTTCCAGCAACATCTGGGCATTAAGTGTTAACTGCTTCCTTAACACTGCCACTGTCTTCTGTTTCTCCTACAAGTGTTCTACTGGCTGTTTATTTGTGGACCCCACTAAAAATTTGTCAAAATTGAGGCATGGCTTGTTTTTGAATCTCCATCATGACTTGCCTAACATGTTTTTCTTCTGCAGTCTATAAGATGATCTCCATTTACAACTTAGCCAAACCACTACTTCTGCCTCTATAACTTTCAACCACTGTTTTTCAGTTACTCTCCAATATCGGGCAGAATGAATCTAATCTTTCTAATTCCTTCTCTGAACTTCAAATACTTGAGAAGATAGTATGTTCACATGAGGCCTTCTGCTCTCTAGGCTAAACAGCCCCATTTCTTTCAAGGAGTCCTACAATGGCATGATCTTGAGACTCCTCCCCATTCTGGTTACCTGCTTCAGGACGCTCTTCAGTTTATCAGTATTTTTCCTAAAATGCAGTATCTCAAACCGACCACAAAGTGGTCTCACAAGGGCCACATCAGGACAAACACCCATAATACTGTGCCTCTCAATGAAGGCTAAAATCATATCAGCATATTGCTACCATATCAAACTACTGACACATCTTGAACTTGCACTTCATTAAAACTCCCAGGTTATTTCAAACTATCACCTAGCCATGATATATATTATGTAAGCCTCTCTCTTGTACTCTTGCAATTGAGGTTTTTTTTGAAATTGCTTTTTAAGACTAGTCATTCAACCACTTACAAATCAAATGAACTGTGCCAATGTTCAGTCCACTTCTTTCTTTCTTTCATGAAGATGGTATGAAAGATGGCGGGGTGAGAGTCAACAATTTTGCCTCAGCAACACAACAATCTCTTTGATGATGACCTAGAAAGTATACCCAACTGAATTCTTATTGTGAAAAGCAAGAAAAAATCAAAGTGATTAGTTTTTCCAGGTCAGGACAACTTAGGAAGATAAAGAGGTCTGTAGACACTGTGTTGAAGGTTGGCTAGGAACACAGTCCAGTAGCAGCAGCAGCGCAGCAGCAGGTGAAAGGGGCAGCAGGCTATGGCACAGCAACACAGAGATAGTAAGGGAATTGAATATTTGGGGAGAAAGAGAAAACAGAGGAACCCTATATTACTACCAGGAGTCAGAACAGTTGCCACCCAGCAGCTGTGTTGCCTATCACCCAAATGAGAGTCATAGCTCTAGGGTAGAGAGAAGCAGCTGGGGTCTCAAGGGTAAAGGGACCCTCCCTGTGTAAGAAGTGAGGAACAAGTTCCAGAAACATAGCTGTGTGCCTGTGAGGCCAAAAGCAGAGTAGGGGGTTAACCTTTTGCCCCAAACATAAGCCTGCAGACCCTCCCAGGCTAATTGTAACTAAGCTCAGCAGCAGACAACAAGAACTCAGTCACATATAAGCTAACAGACCGAAAGTGGGTCAGTAATATGCAGACCAGGAAGGCAGTGAAGAGACCACCACTTTCAAAGCACTGAAAACGTAAAAATCAGAACTGGTCAAATGGCAAAACAGTTTTTAAAAACTCACTGAAGAAATTGATTACTTAAAAATTAGAACTGGCCAAATGGAAGATAATGTTTTCTTGTCATATCAAGAAAGAATAAAAGAAAAAGAAAAAAACTGATATAAGATATCAATAAAGAATAAAATAAAGTCAAAAGACTGCGAAAATAGAAGAAAATGTGAAATATCTTATATGAAAAACAACTAACTTGGAAAACAGATTGAGGAGAAATAATTTAAGAATCGTTGTACTGCCTAAAAGCCACAAATGACAAAAAGAACATAGGCATCTATTTTTCCCCAAGAAGTTATAAAGAAAATTGCTCAGATACTTAGAAACTGAGGACAAAGTAGACAATGAATGACTCCACATGCTACCTCCTGAAAGAAATTCTAAAATGAAAACTTCCTGGAATAGTACAGACTCTAGAACTCCCCAGTCAAGGAGAAAATACGAAAAGCAGCTAGAAAGAAATAATTCAAATATCATAGAGCTACAATCAGGAACACACAAAATTTAGCAACTATTTATAGTGGAACAAACAGAAGACCTGGAATATGATATTCTGGAAAACAGGGGAGCTAGAAATACAAACAAGAAAAACCAATCCAGAAAAATTCAGTAAAATCCTATATGGAAAAAATAGAGGATTGTCAAGCATTCCTATGAAAAAAAGAACTGAATAGAAAATTTAATATCTTCAAATACAAGACTCAATAGAAGCAAAAAAGAAAAAAGGGGGGGGAGACATGAATGAGAAATCATAAGTAACTAAATAAAGGTAAACTATTTCCATTCCTAAATGGAAGATGATACAAATAACAAAGCAAAACTTTATCCCTAAGGCTGTTAGAAAGAATCCACTTAGGTGTGGAGCCAGGGTATGTGATTCTATTGCATTGAATGATTTCAAAAGAATGGAAATGTGAAAAAGAGTTAGGCCCTGGGATACAGGAGAAAAGAAATGACAGATGGGGAAAATTATCTCACTTAAAAAGATAAAGAGCTATTTTACCCTCCAGATCTAAGGTATTGGGGCAGTTTTTCTTGAATGGTTAGGCTCTTAATGTCTAGGCTCTTCTTTTAATCATGGTTCAAGGTAATCCAATCATTCTTAATTATCCCTCCACTACCTCTTTTTCCGGTCAGTTGTTTTTACAATGAGATATTTCACATTTTTCTATTTTTTTTTTTACTCTTTTGACTTTTATTGTTACTTGATGCAAATCATTAGCTTCCACTTGCCCAATTCCAATATTTAAGGAATTACTTTCTTCAATAATCTTTTGTACTTTTCCACTTGGTCTATTCTGCTTTTTAATAAGTTCTTTAGTGAATTTTTGTGTGTCCTTTACCATTAGGCCAATTCTGTTTTTTAGACATTATTTTCTTGGGTAATTTTTTTGTACCTATTTTACCAAACTGTTCATTCTTTTTTTCATAATTTTCTCATATCACTCTCATTTCTTTTCTAGTTTTTACTCTACCAACCAACCAATTTGGAAAACAATTTGGAATTATGCAAATAAATTGACTAAAATGTCTATACTCTTTGAACTAGAGATTTCAATACTGGGCTTATATCCCAAGAAAGCTATCAATAAGAAAAAAGTCTTCATAAACACCAAATATTTATAGCAGCAATTTTTGTGATAGAAAATAATTGGAAACAAAGGAAATACTCATCTGTTAGGAAGTGGTTAAACAAACTGCAGTAAGCAAATATAACTAATTATTACTTATCTAATAGAAATGATGAATGTGATGAATATAGAGAAGCATGAAAAGATATATATGAACTGATGCATAGTGAAGT
This sequence comes from Pseudocheirus occidentalis, assembly GCA_028646575.1. Lineage (NCBI taxonomy): Eukaryota > Metazoa > Chordata > Mammalia > Diprotodontia > Pseudocheiridae > Pseudocheirus > Pseudocheirus occidentalis. The sequence goes on from CM053594.1 coordinate 351,722,857, forward strand.
AAGAAGAATCAAGAAAACAATATACACCGGAACTACAACAGCATAAAGGGAAAGAACAACCACACACAGAAACATCAAAAATAAATGCAACAAAATTATAAAAACCTAGTCAGACTCAAATGAACAGATACGAGATGACATCCCCAACCTACACTTTCATGGGCATGGAAGGTCCATAAGTGTTACAGATTTTTTTGAGCTTTTCCAATGGATTCATCAATTGTACTGATTTCCCCCCCCTTTTTTTTGTCTTTAAAAAGACTATTTGTTATATGGGTTGATACTCTGGGAAGAGAGGAAGGAATACTGGAGTTAACTACAATGATGTCAAACAGAAAAGAGGGGAAGGAAGGAGTGAGAGAGGTGGAAGAATAGAAGGAAAAAGTGGAGCAAGGGGAGGTGAAGAAACAAAAAGAGGAAAAAGTCCATAACTATCCAATAACAATAACTAAATTAGGGCAAAAAAATTTATGCCTTGGAAAACTCCCCCCGGCCCCGTATAACCTAAAAAACCCCCAATTATGTCAATTTTGTGTTTTAAAAAATTGTGTCAATTTTCCTTTAAAAAAAAAGTTCATCTTGGGAAAAATTCAAGTAGTTTTCAATGAATTGGCCCTGACTCAGCTGCCAGTTTTTTAATTGATGACAATATCTTTTCATGGTGACAGCTATTTTCATTACTTGTTTATAATTGTAGACTTTTATTCTGGAGTTTACTGCTATAAAAGCATTTCAATATGCATGTTTTGATGAACTAAAATTCTAAATGGAAAAATTAATAGTTTAAAATTATATATGCACTCTGTAGTGACTAAGTGAAAAATGCTTAGGAAAAAATGCCAGTCTCTTTAAATAATACTTATGGGTAGTACACATGAATCATTTCTAAAGTGCTTACTTATATTCTCCTGTTCATTTTAAAATCAAATATTCACATTTCAAAGTAGACCGGTGATTCTTTAAAATTTCAGTAATTTCTGTTCTTAACTATATCTTTTATATACTCATTCTATATGTACCATTTAGTATTAGGGAAAGCTTAGGAAAAAAATTGTAAACAGCTCTACTTTTAAACTATGAGCAAATATCTTGATTTAATAAGATTAGCTTTTAGACCTCTTCTCCCCCACCCCCACCCCAAAAATACTACAACTACTAGGACAGAGTATGAAAATCACTACCTACCAAATTCAGCTTGCTGGACCTAGGCTCCTTCATTATTTTCCTGAAAATAAAGTTTTCCTATAATTTTAGGAGTTTGCTAATTAAATAAACTTAATTATATTCCATAAGTTCAATAGCCAATTAGATTTGTAATGCAAATCTTACTGACAATTAGTGTTTTAAAGAAGGACAAAGTAAAATCTAGAAGTCTATCAGAAAGAAAAAACATTCTAAAAATAATTGGGATTAATTGAAGTATTTTCAGATAAAATCTCAAGAGGGTCTTCAAGATGGAAGCTGCCCACAAGATAAGAGGTTAATCAAGTAATTGAAATAAGCAACTTCATCCTTCCTGATTGCTTATTTGCTAAGATATTTCTAGGTGCCCCATGATGAAAAGATTCTTGAGAACTTGTGTTTCTATATATTTTTAATAGCATTTCATTAGGTTTCTTTGGAACTCACTTCGCAATTATCCTATTAGGTGTAAGAAGAGATTTATAAATGCATCTATGTTAACTATAGAACTTCTGAAAACAATTCATCTAGATTCTACTTTCTTACTTTCATAAGGTCAATATTAGGTGAAGAAATTCTGAAATTTTTAAAAAACTAAGTCACTACGGTGAGGCTTACAGAGAATGGGAATGAGAGTAAAGCCTTTGCTACAAACAGGACATAAAATTAGGAACTCACAGAATAAGATATGAGTTTGTCAAATGAAGCTCAGAAACATCAGGGATCAGAGATGAGAGTGAAGGAGAAAACACCTGACTCAGGGTCACAGATTTAAGCAGCATAAGTTCTAGTACATCATTTACAGAAACAAGAATGTAGCTTGCTCAGTTTTTTATTCTGAGATGGAGGCATTTAAAATCTCTATTTTTATTCTGTTAATGTGGATATTTTATATTTTTCTAAATATTCATCCATGTGATTAGGTTGTTAGTTTAAATAGGTTGTTAGATAGTCAAGCAGAATAATTTATAATAATTCCCTTTATTTCATTTCTTTTTTATTTGTAGTGTATTCTTTTTCAGGTCTGATATTGGTAATTTGAATTCAAACTTGCTGTTTATTTCCCCTCACCCCCGCCAATTTTTTTTTTGTTGCTGTTGTTTTCAATTTTGTTAATCTCTTCTTTGATTTTCAAAATTTCTATTTTGGTGTTTAATTAAGATTTTTAAATTTGTTGGTTTTCTAGCATTTCTTAGTTTGCATGCCCAATTTATTGATTTATTCTTTCATTCTTTTGTTGATCCAACTTACTTTTCCAGACAAAAAGTCTGGCTGTCACTTCCCTTCATATAAATGTTCTAATCAAAATGGCCTTCCTACTTGCATATACATACTATATCTCCCATCTCTATATCTCTGTACAGGCTATTATTTCCCATGCTGCTGCTTTTAAAATTCTGTTTCCTTCAAGCTCAGCTTAAGTACTGTCTTGATCCTTTCCTGATCCCTACAGCTGCTGATATCTCCCTTCCTCAAAAAGTACCTCCTATTTACTTTGCATTTTCTGTACCCTTAATGTCCCTTCTTAGAGCTATTCCCCAGATTTACATTCTCAGGTTCCAGTTTAGGTTCCCCGGGGAGTGGCTACCTCAAGTTTAAGGCACTGTGTGTGTGTCCATACTCCTAAAATTAGAATTCATGAGCCTGCACCAGGGTACTTCATAGTCAATAGACACAATCAGCTTTACATTCTCAGGTTCCAGTTTAGGTCCCCCAGGGAGTGACTACCTCAAGTTTAAGGCACTGTGTGGGTCCATACTCCTAAAACTAGAATTCATGAGCTTGCACCAGGGTGCTCAGTCAATAGACATAATCAGCTTAAAGTCAAGGTATTTACTGAGATATCATCATAGGAACAATAATAACAAAGTACTGCCTTTGTAAATCTGGGGCACATTGTACCACAACTACCTATAGAATCAGTGGGATGAGTGAACACATATTTACAGAGTACATTAGTGCAAAGACATAAACTTAAAACAATTTTTTTTAATGACCCAGGTAACTCACACCTCTAGTACTAAAGAACCTCTATGCCCTTTCTCTTTTCCTAGCATTCGAATGCCCTCTGGGCATGGAATTTTTGCTAGGTTAGTCACTCCTTTGGGCTCCCTAGATCTATTCCTCTGTGCAGCTTAGCTCCTAAAAGCCAGAGCTGTCCCCTATCTTGGTTGTCTTAAACACTTGGCCTTACCTTTTGCTGGCTATGGTGTTTCCCATACCCTGCTCCATTTAAAGAAGTCATGACCAGTGGGGTAGGGAAGCAGGAGAGAATTCCACTCCCTTGCTCCAGTATCAAGGAACAAGTACCTCTCAAGAACTATGTTCTTCTTTCATAGCAGGCTCTCTTCTCAGGTATCAGAGGTCAGACTCCTCATAGTTTTCTCCCATTTAAACTGGGATTTACACTGTGTCTCCTACAGGTAGGAGCATAGCTGATGACTGGTTAGTCAATAGATAGCTGTGCTCTAATTAATGAAAATCATTTTTTTGAAGAACTTCTTCATACTTTGTAAAGTGATAAGGGTATAAAACATTCCTCCATACCTCATTTAATGGCTTAATACTTGTCTCTGTTATCTGTCCTTTCACTTCTATCATTTCCCAAACTAAACTAGAAGGAAATCAATAATGCTGAGCTATGTGTGATGCTGTTTTCCCCAAAGGAGCATAAGCTCCTTGGGGCCAGGGACAATTTTTTTGTCTTTTTTGCATTTTTATCTCCTGGTACCTTGCACACATTAATAAATATTTGTTGTTTGGTTGATTAAGCTGGTAGTACTGTCCTATTCTTAGTGAGGCATAGACTTTCCGTTATTTTTCTAGCACAGTTTACCGATTTGGGCTGATTCATCTCATACTAGAGGCTCATAATCTAGGAATCAAGGGGCTGTGAAGGTCAACTAATTCAAGCTCTACATTGTGAAAGATGCGGAAGCTAGGACCCAGGAAGTAACTTGCCTCAAATCACACAAATACTATCAGTGCTATGGTTTGGTCTCAGGTCTTCGGACTCCAGAGCCAATAATCATTACTCTATGACAGATTGCCTCCCTTTCACATCTTGTGACCAATGGCATGTGTCTGTGTGCATACTACCAACGGCTGACCAGAGATGAGAGTTCAGTTTATGGCCATTAAACAAAGCGAAGAAAATAAATTCACACAAGTCAAGCTCATCCCTTTGCCTTCATTAACAGAGTGTTCTAACTACCTGAGCTAATCAGCCAGAGTCTATAAGTTCCTTTGGTAGGAATCACGTCTTCATTAAACCACTGAGTTTAGGTGATTCTAATTTTCCCTTCCCTGTAAAGCAGCTTCCTATTTTGTATTCTCCTGCATGATATATATGTGAAGAGAGTATTGAGTAGGCATCTATTCCCTTGGTGAGTCTCTCCCTGAACTAGATCCATGAGACAGAATCCCTTTAGATTCATGATGGTGGCAAAGTCAATGTGAGAGGGATTAAGTGGATTAGACTTAGCAGGGTTCTCAACTGCTTTCAGTTGCCACATGCACCCTTAAGAAAGCTTCATATTCCTTAAACAAACCTTTGTGTAACTTGAGAGGAGGGAAGAAATCAGATTCAATAAGTGTTAAGTGACAAAAACAGCAAGCAAAATTCATTCTGAAATTTGCTTTCAACTTTTATTAAAGCATGTTGTTTTGATGAAAGAATGCATTGCATGTTTAGTAAGAGTCAAATTATTGTCTGATTACCAGTGAACAACATACGTTATTGTATATATGAAACAAACAGTATATATTTTAAGCCAGACTGCATTGCATTGTATATTGCTTGGAAATTTAAAATATTAAGTCAACAGAGGACATTTCCTTCAATCCGGGACTGCAAAGGGGATAGATATGTTATGAAGAATGCCCACCTGACCACATTCCAGACTCAAATAGGCAATTGAAAAGTGCTTTATCTTGGTTATAGTACAGTGTAAATGAAGAATTCAATTAATATATAATAAGCAAATATTATGTTGGGTATTAGACATACAGAGATAAAAAATGATAGTTCATGTCCTCAAGGAGCCTATGTCTGTTCTGAAACGTTTATAAACAATACAACCTTCGAAATCTTAGGGGTTTTTCTTACTGTGAAAACATCTCTTTTTTAAAAAATGTGATGAATCATCCACCACCACTTTCTTATTCTTAAATTTTAGTTCAGTTTCTGCCCGTCAAGTTCTTTAACTCCATTTCTGACCCATTCCTCTTTCTCCAACCCTCTGTCCTTCACACTTATTGTCACTTCTTTGACAGGTAAAATTTAATGAAGGTCAATGCCGAAATGACATAGCTTCTCTTCCCTATCTTTTATTCTTTATTATATCCATTCTCCAAAGGCCTCACCAAGTCTCAGTCCCACTTTGGCCACACTTCCTCTATTTTACTTTGATTTGCCTTTCACATGGTGTGAATAAGCTACTATATAGCTATTCTTTAAAGTTCTCTTAAGAATCCAGAGTAGATTTTTAAAATAGAAAGAAAAGGGTCTGGCCTCTTTAAGAAAATAAAACTTTAGGGCGGCTAGGTGGTGCAGCAAATAGGGCACTGGCCCTGGAGTCAGGAGGACCAGGTGTTCAAATCTGGCCTCAGACACGTGACACACTTATTAGCTATGTGGCATTGGGTAAGTTACTTAACCCCAAACTGCCTTGCCAAAACAAAACAAGCAAACAAAAAAGAAAAGAAAACTTGACTCTGACAAGTTCTAAAATTTTAATAATTAACAAAGAATGATTAGTATTAATTTAGCACTAATAAACAGGAGAAGTAGGAAGTTAAGTTGATAAGGAAGCTTTTTCCCCATCAGGAGGATGATGGGATTTAACACATCTTCTTGTAGATACGAAAAAAGTACTATTTTGTTGAATTTTTTTTTTCTCAGCTTTTGGATTTTGGATCTAGAAGGGGGAAAAAATACTGAACCGCTCTGAGGGAGTTGGAAGTTTTATAGACGAGACGACTATCCTCACTTAGCCACAGACGGGTCAGTTACTGAGAACTAAGCAGTAGGAAGCAGCACATCGACATCACAAAAGGTGCTTATTTAATGTCAGCGGCTGAAAAAGCCAAGAGCTGTCCATGCTCAAGCTACAAGAAATTTGGCGAGAAGCCACAGGCGATCCCAGAGCTTCTCAACATTTAGAAGTACTTTAGTAAAAGGAAAAATTCTCTTGAGTTTAAAAAAACAACAACAACAAAACACCCCAAGAGCTAAAGCTGTAATGGGGTAACACTTGAGTTTTAATGGAATAAGTAATTAAATTCTACGTAGTTTTTTTCTATTTTTTGAAATATCAGTCTACATTGAATCTTGATTTATTTGTAAAGGAAAAGTAGCAATAAAGTAAAAGTAGTCATTCAAGATTGTTAATGGTTTGTATTGCCATTTTTACTGTCACTTTTCTAAAGCACACTTTTTAATGGCCGATCCAATATTCTTTCCACTCCACCATGAAATGCCAGATTGAAATGAGTGAATCATGGATTAAATCCAAGAATATAGATCAGCCCCCTCCGTGAAGTCTCAGGACATTATAAATACTTGTTGCCTTAAGGTCACAGGGAGGGAGATGAGACCTGCGGCCTACCAGCTTTTCAAATGTGTAAGGGTTAGAAAGGTTAGGGCGCAGCTCTACTGAACATACAGCTCCTCTGAACACATCTCCCTGTTCCCTCTGTGATTTGTTAGCAAGATTTCTCTGCATCAGCATGTATCCCACACTTGCTCTCATACTCTCTCATTTTCTCATCAGTCTAACGTCTCTTTGGTCAGGTGAAAGGCTTCAGGAGGAAAGCAAAGCAAGTCCTCACAACCACCCGATCTCCAAAAGTTAGGGAGCCTTCTTATGGGATTTGCCTTTCAAAATCAAAACACATAAAGTGATGACAAGTATTGTATAATATCTAAATAGGTGGGGTTCAGCTAGGTGGCGCAGTGAATAAAGCATCAGCCCCGAAGTCAGGAGGACCTGAGTTCAAATCCAACATCAGACGCTTAACACAAAAACTGGCCCTGTGACCTTGGGCAAGTCACTCAACCCCAATTGCCCTCCAAAAAGCAAAAAAAAAAAAAATAGCTGGGATGTGTGTGTAATATTTTGATATTTTCAAAAATCTGTGCTTTTATCAATATAGGAATTTCCTTAATAACAGAGATTGCATGAATTCAGTGTCTTCCATCAGTATGAGTCTTGCCTACATTTCCCCTTGAATCAAGGGGTCTTTCTCCTTTTCTTTTAGCATCCTGAGGCACTATCTCAGCAGATCACTTTAATTCCCATTTTACTTAGAAGACTGAGGTCAAAAAGGTTTGGGTTTTAACTCTTTCTTCATACTTCAAAACCTCTTTCTGTCTCCACCCATCTCTTCCATTTACCCTTGGGAGATATAGCCTATTGCCAGAAGTAAAATTAAAGTACTCCTAAGAAGGTGGGGAGAAAAGAGGCAAAAGGTGTCTTCTGTCTCCCTTAGAGCCACAATGGAACATCATGCTACATGTGGGGGACAGTCTTCAATATCCTTCCTTTTCTTCCTTCCTTCCCTAACCTTAATTTTCTTCTCCCTCCTACCTGCCTCTTCTGGGAAAAAGAAACAAAACTTTGTAACAAACACACATACTCAGGCAAAACAAGTTCCCAACAGTAACTATATCGAAAAATACACATCCTTTCCTACATCCTGATTCCAAGAGGAGGAGTGGCATGTTTCATCATTGGTCCTCTGGAATCGTGGTTGGTTATTGCACTGACTAGATTTCTTAAGTCTTTGAGAATTTTTCTTTAATAATTTTATTATTCTCTAATTTTTGTTCTGGATTTTTCCAGGTTTCTCTGAAACTCTCCATTTAATCGTGTCTTACTACACAATAACATTTCATCACATTCACGGTATAATTTGTTAAGCCATTCCCCAATTGATTCATACCTACAAACCCCTCTGGGGTAGAGGCCCAATAATAATAGCATCCATGGATCAAAGAGATTGGGAATTATTAATATCTTGAGGGGCATAATTCCAAATTGTGGCCAGAACAGCTACATCAATTCACAAATACCTTCAGTGCATTAAAGTGTCTATTGTCCCACAGCCCCTCCAATAATTGTAATTTTTCTTTTTTTGTCAGCTTTGCTAATTGGTGCAGTAGAACTTCAGAGTTCCTTTCATTCTCTTTAATCTAATTTCAGTTTGCAGCATATTCTCATATTCTTGCTGACAGACTGGATTTCTTCCTTCAAGATCCACCTTTTCAAATGATTTGACTATTTATCTAAGGAAGAATCTCTCTCATTCTTATAAATTTGAAACAGTTCCTTATATATCTTGGATATGATAACTTTTGCAGTAAATGTGACCTTTATTCCTAAGAAAACTATTTCCCTTCTTATTTAACTGTATTGGAATTTTAAAAAAAGAATTATGTAATCAAATTGACCCTTTTATGTTCTGTAATCCACTTTATGCCAGTTTGGTTATAAATTCCTCCCCCATCTTACTCCCTCTGCCTGCTCTTCCCATCTCCCTTCACAGATTTAGAATTTCTAGCTAATTTCTTCCTAGCTCCATTATTTTGTTTACAATATCATCCTTTATAAGTAAAGCAAATATCCACCTTCAGCTTATGTTGCTCATATGCTGTGAAACCTTGGTCTATGCCTAAGATCAATCAGACTTCGGTTCAGTTTTCCCATTAGCTCTTCTCAAATACTGAGTCCTTCATCTCGTAACAGGGGCCTTGGGGT